>JANRMT010062854.1:80088105-80125356 GCA_026402145.1 Polypterus bichir lapradei
ATGACCTTAAAAAGGCGGTTCATGCTAGAAAACCCTCAAATAAAGCTAAATTACAACAATTCTGCAAAGATGAGTGGGCCAAAATTCCTCCGGAGCGCTGTAAAAGACTCATTGCAAGTTATCGCAAACGCTTGATTGCAGTTATTGCTGCTAAGGGTGGCCCAACCAGTTATTAGGTTCAGGGGGCAATTACTTTTTCACACAGGGCCATGTAGGTTTGGATTTTTTTTTCTCCCTAAATAATAAAAGCCACCATTTACAAACTGCATTTTGTGTTTACTTGTGTTATATTTGACTAATGGTTAAATGTGTTTGATGATCAGAAACATTTTGTGTGACAAACATGCAAAAGAATAAGAAATCAGGAAGGGGGCAAATAGTTTTTCACACCACTGTAGATGTCTTTATTGTTCCTTCTCTTTTAATGGTGGGTGTAGTTACATATGGTTTAAGTGCTATATTAAGAGCACAAGCTGGACAGATTAAAAAGAATTCTCCCAATATCTCTCACAACACTTCCCATGGGTAGGAATAGTAGCTGGGCAATGCAGAATCAGAACCAAGGGCCATATCTGGCAGAAAAATAGAACAGAAGAGGATCAATTAATAGCTCATAATGATTGTCAGGCTTTTATTTTCAGAAAATGATAGACACACATGCTTGCAGTATCAACAACCTAATGCAAAACTCTAGCCAGGGAATGTAAAGAATATTCAACCTAGATTTAAATGATGAGACTGATGGGACATCCCTTATGTAAATGTGCCTGCAGCTAAAGGCTGAAATTCCCAGAGTTGCTTTATTTACAGTATTCTTAGAACCTGTGGAAGATTAGTGTCTTGAGATGCACTATGTACATGCTGGTAGGTATGCCTTGACAATATAATTTAACTTGGGACCCAGTTCCCGTTTTAAGCACCTGAGCTTTATACCATTGTTTTTCTTATAATTCATCAAGTAAGTCATTATTGTAAACAAATCATTGCATGGCTGCTGGTTTTAAAAAACTAAATATTAACTATTAAAATATGACAGGGCACTCTCATAGTAGCCCTCTCAAACCAGATTAAATAAAGTATGCTTATAAAATACATTTTATTTTTTTCTTTGAAAGATTCTGTTGAATGTGTTCCATGCCCTTCTGATTTTTGGTCAAATCCTGGGAAAAATCACTGCGTATTTAAAGAAATTGAATTTCTCTCATATGAAGATGCAATGGGAATTACATTAACTGCAGTCTCTTTATCAGGATTCTTCATTTCAGTTGGTGTATTGGCAGTTTTTATCCACTATCGGCATACTCCAGTTGTTAAAACAAACAATTCTGAACTGAGCTTTCTCTTGCTAGCATCACTATCTATGTGCTTTCTTTGCTCACTATGTTTTATTGGACAACCTTCTCACATCAGTTGCATGATGATGCATGCCATTTTTGGAATCAGCTTTGTTTTATGTATCTCCTGCATTCTTGTAAAAACTATAGTTGTGATAGTGGTATTTAAAGCTACCCAACCTGGTAATAATGTGATACAATGGTTTGGTATTTCTCAACAAAGATTAACTGTTTTCTTATGTGCTTTCACTCAGATTCTAATATGTATTGTATGGCTGGCCACAGCCCCTCCATTTCCTGTTAAAAACACAAAGTATAACATGTCAAAGATTATTCTGGAGTGTAATGTTGGGTCAGTAACTGGATTTAGCTTTCTTCTGGGATACATTGGATTGTTATCTGGTATATGCTTTCTTTTGGCCTTCCTTGCCAGAAATCTTCCAGACAGCTTTAATGAAGCTAGGTTCATTACATTCAGCATGCTTATTTTTTGTGCTGTTTGGATAACTTTCATACCTGCTTATGTTAGTTCACCAGGGAAATACACTGTAGCTGTTGAAATTTTTGCAATATTAGCTTCAAGCTTTGGTATTCTGTTTGCAATATTCACTCCAAAATGTTATATTATTCTACTTAAACCAGAGCAGAATACGAAGAAGGCACTCATGAGCCGATAGGCGTTTACAGTTTAGTTAATAAGGACTTGAATGTTTAATATGCAAATATTTACTAAAGACAGAAACATTAAATTATATCAATCCAATATATTTTCATCTGTTTCCTGTGTATGTGTCTCAGTGCTTGTGTTTTTTCTTAATACAAAATAGTGAGACACCAGAGGAAGTCTAAGTTGGGCAGGTTATCTAATGATCAAGAGCTATTAAAGTGTCAATAAGCTGTTTATGTTTGCAAAACCTAATGTATTTGTTGAAGATGTAACTAATAATAACCAGTATGAAAACAATAAAAAAACATTCAGCAATTGATTATGGAGGCCACATGCATTTCCAGGACATGAACATCATGTATTTATACAATAAAAGAGTAATGAAGGGGAGAACATTGCATACGTAAATATCCCCTGCTTCAGGTCAAATCAGCAAACAGTGTCATTAAAGTACAGGTTGAGAGTGTGGAGGAATATGTCAGTCAAATAAATAAATAAATGTATCATAAAATGTGGGAGGTGCAGTGTTAGAGCTGCTGCCTCGCAGTAAGTAGACCAGGGTTTGCATCCCGGGTTCTCCCTGAGTGGAGTTTGCATGTTCTCTGCATGTCTGCCTGGGTCACCTCCAGGTGCTCTGGTTTCCTTCCATAGTCCAAAGACATGCAGGTTAGGTGAACTGACGATGCTAAATTGCCCCTGATGTATGTGTGTGTGTGTATGTATCTGTTCCCCCTGTAATAAACTGTCACCCCTCAGGGTGCTATGCTAACTGCAATAGGCTCCAGCCTCGCCATCACAACTATGACCCTGGTCTAGATTAAGCAGGTTAGAAAATGACATTGCAAAATGTGATAATGAATAAAACACAACAATATATTAGCATAAATGTTTGATGAGTGAGTTATTTAGTTTAGTTGTTCTTGTTTACTTATGTAATTAATTATTTTAAAACACAGTACTCACTAGAGTTCACCCTCTCAACTTTGACAGGCGAAAATGACAGCTTTCATTTTATTGTGCATTTCATTTTGCATGTGATGTCACTTAAATAAATAGTCAAACAAATACATTACGAGATAAGCAATAAAAAACATTTCATGAAACAATGAATTATGTATTCACGCGCACATAATTATTGTACTTTTATTTATTGTCACATTTCACAATTCATTCTTTTATTTTTCTATTTATTAATCTTGTCCAAAAATTTTAAGTACTGTACATGCACATCTAAAATACATCAACATCTAACAGTCAAATCATATAATATGTATATATATGATGACATAAACTATGTTAGACACATAGCAGTTTCAATTAACAACATTAATATAAATCACAACAATTTAAAATTCACATTGCTATTTAAACTGAAATATGATTAGTTGATAATGGAGGAAAGGAAAACAAAGGCTCCTAACAGCAGCCTTCCGTCTAGAAAATAAATGTCATAAGCCAGTGGTGTAGCCAGCTTGGTGAAGGCCCCTGTGCAGCACCCTGAGGTGGGCCCCTCCTGTCTAGCATAACTCTTAGTAATTTATTCGCAACTAGATTCTAGGGGCCAGCCGCGTCATTATAGGATCAAATGTTGGTGACGAACAAACTAGCTCTCTAAATGAAATTTGTAATAACTTTTTAAATCACTCAGCTGCTGTAAGTTAGCAAAAATAAAATAAATTGTGGGAATGGAATGTGGGAGGTGTGAGTACTAGTAATAGTACATACATCCATCCATCCATCCATTATCAAACCCGCTATATCTTAACTACAGGACATACATCTATGTAAAATGTGGACTCGCTTACTTTTCCAAGACCACTTTGTGAAAGAAGGTGATTAAAATATAATGTAAGCTACAAAGTAGAAACTGTTCTGTGCTATAAAATGAACCCATTTCAAACAAATTTGTAACAAATTAAAACGACAACTTCGGCTGACAGGATACAACTACATAATCGACCTGTTTTACGCAAGTTCTGAGAAAATGGACATCATAAAGTGGTGACGCTCACAAATCCTCACGGTAGTGACACTAACGCACAGTAAGCCATACTAAGGTACACAATGTAGTGAAAAGTCAAGCAAAATGACACCTTTTATTGGCTAACTAAAAAGATTACAATATGCAAGCTTTCGAGGCAACTCAGACCACTTCTTCAGGCAAGATGTAAGGTACACATTAAAAAAGTTGACAGATTTGTTAAACTGTTAAAGCTTACAAAAGTGAAACTGACTGACCAGTCACAAATCATATTAGTTCTAATATCACTAGTACCCTAAAATACTCGTCTGCGTGCCTTCTGTTGCGCAAAAGTCTCAACCATGTTTGACATGCGCTCATTTTTGATTGAGAGTACAGCCAGAACACTAAGTCTGTTTTGGGACATGGCACTTCTGAGCTCGTTTTTGATGGGTCTTAACATGGAGAACGCAGTGACATGTGGTGAGGTTCATGGCTGGTAAGGCACTGACTCCTTCAGAGTCAGATTTACAAATATATGAACCGAAAAGAGTAGCTTATTCACTATTCAAGTGGCAGCATGCACATTGAAAACTGGTTATGTTTCATATCTCCTCAGCATTCTTTAATCACACATAGGAAAGGTACATATTTGGCTAAGAAAGAACATTACATTTATAGTGGTTGCTTTGCACCCTCCATGTGTTCTAAATTTGCTGTGGCAATTCTACAATTCATACTCATTCAATACAAATGAAAATATAGAGTGGTGTACATAAAAAATGGATTTCAATTTTGACCTTAATTGAAATATTTAGTTGTTTTAAAAGCTTTTAATTCTGATGCTTTAATCAATTTTAATACAGACTGTTCAACAAAAAGCTAACAAGAAAAATAAAAGAATATTCATTTAAGGTCAAAATTAAGTTTTTAATATTGGATTGTTTTTATCTTAGTCTGATCCCATTTTTTATAAAATTGAAACCGTTTATGGTCATACCTTTATTTGTAAATGAGGTCCATGCGCCTATCCTTCTCCACGAAAATCTCTGTCACTTTCTTGTAAAAGTTCTCTTTATTTTCCATTAGTTTTAAAAGTTTCTCCACCTCAATGGAGATTATCACCAAGAAGACCAGCAGCAACAAGCACCTGTTGGGCTCAAACATCCACCCCCTTCAGTGCGACATGGTACTGTCTGCCTCACCTTGTGCCTTTTTAGTGCGGTTTTATGTCTGATCAGCAAGACTTAATATGTCACACACATTCATTAAAGATATTAGCCAGACTGTGGGAAGTCAGGGTGTATAATAAACGTTTCTACAAACATTATATTGACGACATAAAAAGAGACAGCAACAGGCACTCGCCAATTGCATGCATCATCCCAGTGTGAGCGAGAGCGCAGTCCAAGGTGAGGTGAGGTGAGTCGCTGCTGCACCTCACGTTTCTCCCCTATATTTGAACAAGAAATGCATAAATTCAGTGATTTTGACTATACAAATTATCAAAATTATTGGAATCATACAGAAAACAAATTTATAGCACAGACCAGTGGACAAATTTATGTTATCATTATTAATTTTTTTACTTTTCATGATGACCCTCACCTGCCTCCCCTGACTGCATGTCCCTGGGAGAAAACATGCACGAAATTACAACAATTGAGTGCAAAACGGCGGTGAAATGTCGGTGCTATAGCTTTCAGCGAGAAGATCAGCAGCATCATACAATTCGTCATCAGCCATTGAGGTCAGAGTTGATAATAACAAGACATTGAAAGTTAAAGCCACTGCACTGAGACTGTGAAACTGCTGTTTTAGTTAAGTTATTAAAATTTAAAAAAAAATCTATATGGCCCCGAGTGGGCCCTCCAAGCTCATAGGCCCTTGTGCTTTGCACAATCTGCACAATCCATTGCTACACCAGTGTCATAAGCACATACTCAATTTTGCTAAAAGAAGATTCAATCCCTTGTTCTCTGTGTTTCTAAATGTTCTTAACATATATATCTCTGGTATAAAATGGGCTAGAATAGTAGCTTGGCAAAGTAACAGTGGCATTAAGTGTCACAGCAAGATATACGAAAGAGAAATGTTGGTAACAGTTGATAATTGTAAGGTTTTTATTTTTACTTAAGTACTTTTTTATTTATACTTAAAGTGTGAACAGTCTAATCCCTAACTATAATCAATTTATTATAGACTAAATAATGAAATTTCAGCATGTATTTAAAGCCTTTGACTAATGGGTTGCCCCTTACTAAAGCAGGGAGACCATTCCAGAACTTGAGCACCTGTCTCTAAAATGTTTTATGTATGGTAAGTATTTACTGATACATAACATACAGTAAGTAGGGCCCAAGCCACTTAAAGAAGAAGGGGTTTTGAAATCAGTCAATCAGGTAAGCTAGAGTTCAGTTTAGATTTAAGAACTGGAGTTATGTGTTTGTTCTTTAAATTGCGAATTAACTAAAAGCTGGAAAAAAAAGAATGAGTTGACCAGTCTTTGTTAATAATGTTGTAGAAAATTCTACTGGAAATGAATTAAACTATTATCATTATCTATTATCGTGGAAACTGAGAAAAAAAAACTTTAATTTCCTATTTCCTAATTTTTAGGTGGAAAGTGCACATTGTAGATAGTTTTGTGATGTTTATGGTAAAAGGTACACAAAGATCAAAAATAACAGCAAAACTAATGTTTATGCCTACTGAGTTAAAAAAATGTGTCAAGATCATTTTGCTGTTTGTACCATTTTATGTATTAAAATACAAGTAGTTATTGTTAATCCGATTTAACTCATTGACACTTGTGGCAGATGGCCAGCGTCCATGACCAGCCGGGACGCCCCTGTACACTATATTCAGGGGGAGCAGCCCTGGACACTGCAATACCTCCCCCGGGACACTAGATGGCCGCCCCCTTGGGGTGGAGCAGTGCCTTGGGTTCCCGCAGGGCTCTCTGGGAATTGGAGTTGGGTGCAGCCCTGTTGGGTCCTGCAGGCACCACCCGGGGGTGCTGTGTTTGGGACTCCTGAGCCCGTATGGGCAGCATATTCATCACACCCGGAAGTGCAGTCGGAACTCGGTGATCAAGCACTTGGAGCACTTCTGGGTGAACTATAAAAGGAGCCAGCAACCACCACTCAGGGGCCAGAATCAGCAGGAAGAGGTTGCTAAGGAGGAGTGGTGGTGCAAGAAGGGCGTGTTTTGGTTGTGTTTGGGACTGTGTTGTGGCTGGAGGGATTACGGGGAGGACGTGCCCTCCAGCTGAAGAAAATAAACAATTTTGTGTTATTTTACACGTGTCTACGTGTCAGTCTGTGCCAGGTCGGGCGCTATATAGTGCTTAATCACACTGGCATAGCCGGCAGGATTCCGGTCCATAAATTTGGGCCGTAACCTGTTTAAAAATTTTTGTGTGAAGGCCCGGCATAGCAAAGCATAGCAGCGCGAGGCAGGAGCTCGACACAGCTGCGTGGAGAGAGTGCACCCGATGCAGCCAAAGACAAGCACGTGCACCCGAGGCTGCTGCAAGCTTCGGCGCTTGGCACGCACCTGCACGAGCCACAGTGCGAGGCACGTGCCTGCACGAACAGCAGGGAGCCACAGGAGAGGCACCCCGCGACACTCCCGCGATACACCACACCAGCTATGGGGAAGAAGAGATCCAGGAAGGCTCCCAAAGCAGCGGGTGCCAGCTTGCAAGCCATCGGCAAGGAAGCCCAGGTCAGAGGGCAGCAACATGAGGCCACCCGGAATACAACAACTCCAGGAAGCGGGATCCGTTGGGAGGAAGGTTTTGGACCTGGGGGTGATTGGCCCTGGGGATTTTCCGCTTTTTCGTATGTCTACCTCCTAGATGGCGAGCCATCTAATCCGCGCTGTTGGCCTAAGCACAACAGCCTGTGGGAAGATGGCGAGGCGAGCAACCGCGAGAGCATACCTGATGTAGATCTGGGCCAGCTGCTTGCCGAGAGACAACGGCTGGAGGACGAGCGCCTAGAGTCTCACCCCGATGACTTCCTGTCATGGGCGGAGGGGGCTGTGGAGAGCCAGGAAGACCTCACCGTGTCAGGTAAGGGGGTGGAGGACGGGTGTCGACTCCCCACCAGTACAAACGCACAGGCAGAGACGACGAACCTCCACCCCGAACCCGAAGAACACCTAAAGAGGCCTGCGAGTGTCATGCAGGGCCTCGATGACTCACAGTCGGCGGGACAGGACAAGATAAGTCCGATTTCACCGCTGGCCGAAGAAACTAACCTGTTTCAGGGTGCATGGGACTTGGAGGGCGTTGTCCTACCCCTGCAGTCCCTTTTTCAGGTTTTCCAGGCCCTGCAAGAAGCGAAGGAAGGGCTGGAGAAGAAGCTCGGCGCACTGATTGGAGATATCCTGCAGTGGGTGACGCGATGCAGGGCTGATTCTTCCAGTCTGACCAACACAACGGTACAGGTAAGCGAGACCTGTGCCGTAGATGAAAGAAGGGGGCGGAGTGCAGCGGTAGCAGTGATTAGTACTGCTTGCCAGGCAACACCGCCTCCTACAAGAGACGCAGCCACAATGACTGACAGTGCAGCAGAAGGGCGTGCAGGGAGGCAGCTGATTGACATCGGTTGCCAAACAGCACTGCTGCAACTGCCGGCATCAGTCTTATGGGCATCCAAAGGGGTGCAGACGGCACGGGGTCCCCGTTCTTCCCATAAGGGGACCCAGACCATCGGTGCGCCCCAGAGTAGGAGGCAGGCCCAGGAAAAGACGAGGACTCCTAACATTTCGCAGCACGAGCCTGTCTGCTATAAGGCAGTTTAGGGCTGCGCTGCGAAGGGGCGGAGTCGCCGCAAGCCCCCAGCTGAGCGGACATCGAGGCAGGAATTCCCTTCCTGCTTCCACACCCATAGGGTTGGGAGTGAAGAGGAGCAGCGTAGCAACGAATGCGGCCGCTGTGGACACGGCTGGAGGGGTTGTCCCTGGAGGACGTTCAAAAGACACAATGTCGGGACAACTCCTCCCGATTTTCCAGTTTTGTCTCCACAGGTCCACAAACCGGATGACGCCGTCTCCCTGTCTTGGAGAAGACCAGCCCTAGCGGGACGTCGCAGGCAGCCGCCGTCCATGTCCAGCCAGGACGCCCCTGCACACTATATTCAGGGGGAGCAGCCCTGGACACTGCAATACCTCCCCCTGGATGCTAGATGGCCACCCCCTCCCCCGGGGTGGAGCAGTGCTTCTGGTTCCTGCAGGGCTCTCTGGGTATTAGAGTTGGGTGCAGCCCTGTTGGGTCCCACAGGCACTGCCTGGGGGTGCTGTGTTTGGGACTCCTGAGCCCGTATGGGCAGCATATCACACCCGGAAGTGCAGCCAGAACTCGGGTGAACTATAAAAGGAGCCAGCAACCACCACTCAGGGGCCAGAATCAGAAGGTTGCTAAGAAGGAGTGGTGGTGCAAGAAGGGCGTGTTTTGGTTGTGTTTGGGACTGTGTTGTGGCTGGAGGAATTATGGGGAAGACGTGCCCTCCAGCTGAAGAAAATAAACAATTTTGTGTTATTTTACACGTGTCTCCGTGTCAGTCTGTGCCGGGTCGGGCGCTATATAGTGCTAATTCACACACTATTAATTAAGGATACAATAGGAGAAATGTCAAATGGTCTGAAAACACAGGCTGAGTATCATCATACAGTACTATACAAATTAAAAGTGAGTAAGCTTTTGCTCCATATCTACAAGATACAGCATGTAAAACAAAAACAAAACGGGTCCAAGTACTAAACCTTGAAGGACACCTAATCTACCTTTAGAATGTACTAAAGTGCATATTGGAATTGTTTTGGTAAAAAATAACTAAACAAAGACATCATGTTAGAGTGCAACAGAACTTTCTAGTATGTGTCTCAGAACAGAGTGGACAATAGTTTCAAAACCTGTACTCATCAGTATTTGGAGCACACTGCCTTTTTCAGTGTGTGCAATAACAGGACAGTACAGATAATGAATGTAAAGCAACAGTACTAACCACTGTGCCACTTTGCCAGCCTCATACAGCTGAAAGTTTTTAATTGGAATTGTAATTACTTGATTATGGATGCTGACAGCATTAGGCACTGTAATGCTCACTTTAATCTAAATTCATATTATTAACTTTCTTTAATCTAAGTATTATATTTGAAAGTGGCATGGTGGCAGTGCATTGGCCATAACTGTCAACGTATGGATTCAGCATTGTGGGTCATTGGACATTTTCTGTGTCGAGTTTACACGGTCTGCCCATGTCTATGTGGGTATTTTAGTGATGAGTGAACTGACTTCTAACATCTTGAAGGGATCACCTCAAAGCCCTTCATGGATCCCACTCTCACTCTCTCTCTCTCTCTTCTACACATGTGCCATGGTCTGTTACTCTTCTGAAGGTCAGTACACCATCAATAGCCCTTTATGTCCTACACTGACATGACAAGTTGCTGTTTTTTAGAGACAGACAGACAGACAGTGTCAAATAACAATAATAAAAAACAGTAGCTAAAAATAAAGTTTGATTAAAATTGCCAACTGAATTAACTTAAGATGCACAAGACAGAAGAGCTTGCTATAGGACTAATGAACGCAGCACTTTATTACTGTGTTTTTCACAAAGCTCTCTTGAGAGGGAGGTTTTTGCATATAAAAGAAGCTTCTTTGAAAATACTTTCCAAGTTTTGCAATGATGAAATTCATTGTCTATGTGACCCTCTCTATATGCTGTATTGTGGTGGTTGCATCTGTAAAACAATCAACATGCAAGATTCAAGAAATATTTCAATTAAACCAGTTGTACAAAGAAGGAGATGTCATATTGGGTGGTCTGTTTGAGCTAACATCTAACAAAAAAACACCTGATCTTTCATTCAGCTCAAAACCTGAACAATGGACATGTGAAGGGTAAGTTGTGATTAAAGATACTTTCGCTTACTGATATGCCTTAAAAAATATTTTAGTATAAATGAATTATCAACTTATTTTTAACATCTCAATGCTGTAATAATTGTTTTTTTTTAAACTGTACACATTGAAATCAGTTTGTTTAAATAAGGTCCAATAGAAACCGAGCATAAGAAAAAAAATTGCACTTACAGGCTGCAGACATAAAGTGTAAGTTAAAGTGTTAATAGATAAAAGTATATAAATATAAACTTAGGGTTAGGATTAGAGATTTTTTTTATTTCACTAAATATATACAATCCCATATAATTAGTGCTACCCTCTGTTTATATTTATGGTACAATCTTCCTGAAACTCTGTATTTACAATTCCAGCAATGTATCAACATGCTAACACCCTTCTTAAATACCTTAAATTGTTTTCCTTAACTAAATACTGTTTTGAGGTACTTTATATTGCATCATGAAAGTTTTAGAGAATATACACTTCAAAGCATTTGGTGTTTCAAACAGCTTGTGCTAAAGAATGTGTTGAACTGCTGTACTCCTTGAGCCATACAATATGAATGCTTGTCTTTTTTGCTAGGATTGACTTGGTTGTTTTCCAATGGGTACAGATAATGATTTTTGCAATAGAGGAAATCAACAAAAATCAGACGCTTCTTCCTAACATAACTTTGGGATACCAAATATATGACAACTGTGCAATACTTCCAGTGGCTCTCAGAGCAGCAGCTTCATTACTTGGGGGCCTGGAATATGTTATAAGTGATGAAGAATGCAAAGGGCGTCCTCCTGTTCTTGCCATTATTGGAGATCCTGCATCTACAAACTCAATTGCAATATCAAGAATATTAAACCCCTTCCAAGTACCTCAGGTAAAATACAGTAAATACTTAATACTTAAGTATTAAATTCTTAAATTCTTAAGCCATTATTCAGGCACCTTCAACATATTAGTTGGTGTTTCTAGTGTTTCTAGAACACGTTCAAGTAGCAGGAAACTGTATCTACAATAAAACTCTGAATACTATCTTAAAAGTAGTTTTAATTTTATATACACTGTCTAAAACAAAGGTTTTATCTTTATTTTTTAATTAGTGTGATGTGTTCAGATCTTAAATATAGTTTTGTTTTATTGTTCTGTAAAGTTAATTGATTCTAATTATTATTAATTATTATTGAGGGGAAATGTAAATACATTTGAATCTATCTCAAAATCTGTAAAATAATTATGTTAGTGAGATACTTAATTCTATATTTTGTGTTCTGCTCCATTCTTTCATATACTAGCTGTATGAAGAAAAGTTCTAAATGACCCAGGGTGGAGTGCCAGTTCATCTCTGGGCACATGGGCACTAACATAGCTAAATCAGTTAAATTAGTTTCAACAATCACCCTAAAAGCTCTTGTTTAGACTGTGGGAAGAAACAGATACAAACATGGGAAAAATAAACAAGCTCCAGAAAGGAGAAACTCAGCTAGAGACTGAACTAGCATTGAAGAAGTATGAGATGGCAGCACTACCTGTTGTAATATCTTGCCACCATCGAGTAATGTTTAATGCTGCTATATATAATAAAACTGATTAATTTATTAAATTAAACTGCAAATGCCAACTTTTACTCTGAAAAATACTTTTAACCTTCATATACATTTTTTAAATCGTACTCTGACTTCTCTTTCTGTCTCGTATTTACAATGTCATTATTTGTAGGTCAGTTATTCAGCTTCCTGTTCCTGCTTAAGCAATAAGCAAGAGTATCCATCATTTTTCCGAACTATGCCAAGTGATGCTTTCCAAGTCAAGGCAATTGTTCACATTGTTAAACATTATGGTTGGTCATGGATTGGATGCATTGCAAGTGAAGATGACTATGGGCAGAATGCTATAAAAAGTTTTATAGAAGAAGCTGAAAAGTTTGGCTGCATTGCCTTTAAGGAAACAATTCCAAAAACTAACGGCGTACAAGAAATCTCCCAAATTGTTAAGATAATTAAGGAGTCAACAGCTAAAGTTATTGTCATATTTTCAGCAGACACTGACTTCATGGACTTGGCACAAGAAATTGTTCGCCAAAATGTAACTGGAAAGCAATGGATTGCTAGTGAAGGTTGGAGCACATCGACTGTTTTAACCGTACCGGAAAATATGATCACTTTGGGAGGTACAATAGGAATAGCTGTACGCAGAGGAGAAATCCCTGGTCTACAGTATTTTCTTCTTCAAGTCCAGCCCGATTTTGCTTCTAATAATCAGATTGTTAAGAAGTTCTGGGAAACAATGTTTGAATGCAAATTTCAGGACAATTTGTATGGAAAAAGTCCTTTATTATTAAGTGGGGATCAATGTACAGGGCACGAGGACATGAAAACCACTAAAACAGCTTATAGTGATGTGTCTCATTTAAGGGTAGCCTACAATATTTATAAAGCAGTCTATGCTCTAGCTCATGCACTTCATTCTTTATCATCATGTGAAAATGGCAAAGGACCATTTGAATACAACACTTGTGCAAGCATTGAAAATGCTCAACCTTGGCAGGTAGGATATTCCTTTAATAATAAAATATATATTGGGGTAGCATTATATTTCACATTGTAGTAATTAAAAATTAAAATAATTTACTAAATTTCAATAATTAAAAATACCCATAAAAACAACGAGACAGAATTCAGAGATACAAAAAAAATCTATATATTAAATTTAACAAGTTACTGAGCAAATTTGTTTGAATGCATCTTAAAGTTTAATAAGTGTTGCAAACCTTGTCTTTGGCTAATATGACTTTATACATTAAAAACTATTGACAAATACATTTTATATAAAACACATTTTAAAATAATCTAAAATGACATCTATTCATACATAAAGATATTTTTATTAACATTAACATTGTATTAAATGATATACTAATAACGTTTAAGAGAAAAGCATTTAGCAAAAGAAAACCTTTTTTTTCTTTCGAGCTGCTGCATTATTTGAAGGAAGTCAACTTTGTTAACCAATTAGGAGAACGAGTGGCTTTTGACAAAAATGGAGATGCACTTGCTATTTATGACATAATAAACTGGCAACAACTGGATGATGGGACTATAAACATAAAAGCCATTGGGGTTTTTGATGAATCTGCACCTGCTGGACAGGAACTTCTGCTGAATAAGGAGAATATGTTTTGGAATTTTGAATCTGGGCAGGTTGTTCTTCCTCTTTTTTAATGTAAAATGTTACTGTCGCCATAAAACTAATTTTCGTTTTATCAAACAACAAAATATACTGATGTTATATAATTATAATTTATAATTAATATATATAGAAAGAGTATAATATGTAGCATTGTGATAATATATGTGGAAAAAGCACATCAAACAACTCTTTTATATTGAAAAGGTGGTATAAATGTTACTGCTACTACCTCCCAGTTCCATGAGACTAGCTTCGGTCTAGTTGAAGGTTTTATGGAGTTTGCCCATTCTCCCATGTATGTAGTACTTTTCTTATGGGACCTCAAAGTCAAGTGCATTGTTTCCATTTTCAAATCTGTTAATAAATATGAGTGTGTGCCCTGCAATGAAAGGACTGACATTTTCTGCTTGGTGCTTGATGTTGCACATTACCCTAAAATTGGATCAAGCTCGTTTGGCTAATGGATGGAGGATTTCCAGATATTTTTGAATTTTAAATCAAACTTTCTTTGAATGAAAATGTGTATTTAAACTTTAAATGTGCTGATATATTATTATATCACATAATGTTCTACATTGTTTTTTGTCTTTCTTTAGATTCCCAAATCAGTCTGTTCTGAAAGTTGTCTACCTGGTTTCAGAAAAGCAATACGGAAAGGACAGCCAATCTGCTGTTTCGACTGCATATCTTGTGCAGATGGAGAAATTAGCACTGAGATTGGTAGATTCTGTGTGTTGTTCTGTAAACTATTTTCTATTATTACAGGAAATTGATTTCATCCTAGATGAAACGTAATCAGCTGAAGAAAGCATTTCATTTTTAGACCTGCATTTATTGTATCTTGAAATCTTGTGTCTCTAGGACTGTCAAATATGTAAACAGTTTGAGTTAAAATTTTTTGGAATAAAAATACCACATATCATGAGCAACTGTTGTTGCATTTTAACTGAGTGACATCAACAACAACTAAAACATTTATTTCTAAGACAAACTTTCATACGAAGAGTGAAGCTCAAAGTGCTTTACAATATGTAAAAGAGAATGTTACAAGAAATAAAAACCAAATGCGATTAGGTAAGAATATTAATGAATAGGTAACAAAGAGAAAGTAAATAAATACATCCATATGATTGTATAAATCATATATATGTATATATATATAGAAGAGTAGCATCATTATATACAGTATCATAATGTGAGTCTCTAAAGATGAGTCCGATAATAAGGTCAGATTGCTAGGAAGACAGAAAAAAAGGAACTCCAATTATGCTGGAGAAAACAAAAACAAAATCTGCTGGGGTTCCAAAGGCAAAAGACCACCCAGCCTCCACTGGGCATTCTACCAAACATAAATGTTCTTAAGTCATTCCTCATTGTTTCCATGCTTTGTGCCAGTAGATTTTATTTGCTGTAAGTAACAGTGACTGTCAGGTTTACCCCAGGGACCTCTCTTGCCTCTTGATTTTTATTACAACCATTTGGTATTATACTTTGAATTTATCTCATTGTGTAACTATCTGGCCAACAAATATATATATACAGGGGGTCCTCGGGTTACAACACAGTTCCATTCCTACAACAGTGATGTAACCCGAATTTTGGTGTAAGTCGAAACACACCCTAGACTAAGTCACTTGCCTATCTTAACACATTTGCAAAATCATAATCTAGAACATAAAAATACAACAAAGCCACAGAAAAAGGAAAAGGGCATAAATATACTGTACTGTACACTGTACTGTAGTAACAGAAAAAATGAGTGTAAAAAAAAATCTGTACCTTTATTCCTTCTCATGTCTCAATTTTTTTAAGTTTTTATGGGAAGTGAGCGTTGTAAACTTGAAACGTTGTATGTCGAAATGTTGTAACTCGAGGACCCCCTGTGTATATATATATATATATATATATATATATATATATATATATATGTATGTATGTATTTAAATTCCTTCCTATAGCTTTAAATGCTTAGATTTATTTTGCTGTTTTCATGTTATGTTTATCCTTTTTCTATCAGGTTTGCACTCATAGTTTTATCTAAAAGCAGATGATAAGTTGTGCAGATACAACTGCAAGTAACACTGAACGCTAGAGGGGAGCCCCTGCTTCACTGCCATTTTCACCAGTCTACTCACTAAAAAATCGAACAGACAAGAAATATGGCACTGTAATAATTACTTTATAAATGAAGAGTAGTCAAGCTTTGGATACAATTGAAGGAACAAACTCTATAAAAACAGTGAGTTAAAAAAAGTTGAAAGAAACAATCAATTAAAGTTTGACCAAAAATATACATATTTCAGAATTTCCTAGCATAACGGAATAAAAAGGAAAACTCTGCAAGCAAAGAGTTCAATTAAAAGTAAGAAAGATGTACTGATTGTGAGATCATTTGGAATAAAAATCTGTTCCAAAAGCGGTCCCGTAAGACTCAAATTAGGAACCACTTTAACATGGTAATAGTTAAACTAATGGATATTTGGAGAATTCAATATAGACATTTCTTCAATTTACAAAATGAAAAATAGCTAAAACTAAAGTCAAACAAATGATTTTCCTGTACGGACGCTGGCAATATTCTGACAGGTTTTATATGCAGTCAGATCATAAAAGGTTAGCACATATGCAGAGATTCAGCATTACAGATATGGTGTGTGTGTAACAATACTGAGCAACACCAACATGTCAATAACTCTCCAGAACACCAAATATTTAAATAGAAATTGCAGAACATACCAAAATTACTTTGTAAACCAGATATCATTTTAATTGCCAGTTGAGAATCATTTTTTTGCAATAATAGACAGAAAACGTGACTCTTGTCATTCGTCTTTCAGATTCTACTGAATGTTTCAAGTGCCCAGTGGATTTCTGGTCAAATGAGGGAAGAAACCAATGCGTTTTGAAAGAAATTGAGTTCCTGTCATATGAAGATGCAATGGGAATAACACTAACTACAACTGCTTTATCTGGCGCCTGCCTTACAATTGGAATTCTAATGATTTTTATCCAATACCGAAATACTCCAGTTGTCAAAGCCAATAATTCAGAATTAAGTTTCTTACTTCTAGTATCACTGACATTGTGTTTTCTTTGTTCTCTCTGTTTTATTGGACAGCCTTCTCACTTCACGTGTGTATTCATGTATGCTATTTTTGGAATTAGTTTTGTGCTCTGTATTTCTTGTATTCTTGTAAAAACCTTGGTTGTAATAATGGCTTTTAAAGCAACACTGCCTGGTAGTAATGCAATGAAGTGGTTTGGGATTGCCCAACAGAGAGGCACGGTGTTCTTTTTCACTGCTATTCAGTTGTTAATATGTGTCATATGGCTAAGTATAAGCCCACCCGTTCCTAGTAAAAACACCAAATATCAAAATTCCAAGATTATTCTGGAGTGTGACATTGCTTCCTTATTTGGATTTAGCTGTCTTCTAGGGTATATTGGTTTATTGGCTTGCATTTGTTTTATTTTAGCCTTTCTTGCTAGAAAGCTACCAGATAATTTCAATGAAGCCAAATTCATTACATTCAGTATGCTCATCTTCTGTGCAGTTTGGATCACTTTTATTCCAGCGTATATCAGCTCACCAGGCAAATACACAGTGGCAGTTGAGGTTTTTGCAATTTTAGCTTCAAGCTTTGGTATTCTGTTTGCAATATTTACTCCTAAATGTTATATCATTTTGCTTAAACCTGAGCAAAATACTAAAAAAGCACTAATGGGTAGATAAATGATTTTTTCTAAGTTTGTTATTAACTGAATAGTATAATATATAATGCTTTTCTTATATTAAATAAAGTTTCAAAAATGGCTTTATTCCTTTATTATAGTTTTCATTTTAATAATTTATATATACAGTATGTATAAATGACAAAAGGATGAGAGAACAAGCGAGAGGAGGAATTTTCTTTATATATTACATGAAGTTATTGGTAAGCATCTCTGTTTATTTGAGTTGTGTGATGTTAAAGGCCTGAATTTTATGTTTTGATATGTGAACTTTTAAAAAACAGCTAATTATTGATGAGTTTAATACACTAAATTAAATTATTGGTTTGTGTTTTTGGCATGTAAAATATTTTTGTAATTAAATATAGGGGAGTCTATACAATATACCACACATTTTGCTAAATAATGTGAATGCTGTCGTAGTAGTTATTCCTCAATAAAACAACTTCAATATAGCATAAAATATTTGAGCAAAGTCTTTTTTAAGAGAAAATAAGATCACTGCTGTGTTTATATGCGGTTTCAGGTATATCTGTATACAGTATTTGTTTCATTTTGCAATAAACATCAAGAATCGCCTTAGAGAAAATATTTTCATTAATGCATTTATTCATTCATTCATTTTCTGAAAACTCTTTTTCTGGTGACAGCTGCAACTGCAGCAGTTCAAACAAATCAATCCAGACTTTCCTGTCCGCAACTATAGATTACAGCTCTTTCTGGAGATTTCCTAGGCTTTCCCAAGCTAGTTATACAATAGTTAGAGATATAATGCAAACAGCATTTATTGATTTTACCCCGGAGTATCAGCCCAGTGGGACATGCCCAAATAGATAGATAGATACTTTATTAATCCCAAGGGGAAATTCACATACTCCATCAGCAGCATACTGATAAAAAACAATATTAAAGAGTGATAAAAATGCAGGTAAAACAGACAATAACTTTGTATAATGTTAATGTTTAACCCGGGTTGAATTGAAGCGTCGCATAGTGTGGGGGAAGAACGATCCCCTCAGTCTGTCAGTGGAGCAGGACAGTGACAGCAGTCTGTCGCTGAAGCTGCTCCTCTGTCTGGAGATGATCCTGTTCAGTGGATGTAGTGGATTCTCCATGATCCGTCACTCTGCCACGGATGTCAAACTGTCCAGCTCCATGTTTACAATAGAGCCTGCCTTCATCACCAGTTTGTCCAGGTGTGAGGTGTCCTTCTTTATGCTGCCTCCCCAGCACACCACCGCGTAGAAGAGGGCACTTGCTACAACCGTCTGATAGAACATCTTCAGCATCTTATTGTAGATGTTGAAGGACGCCAGTCAGTATTGGCAGTTCAATCCAATTTATCATCCAGCTGCACTCCCAGGTATTTATAGGTCTGTACCCTCTGCACACTGTCACCTCTGATGATCACGGGGTCCAGGATGGGCCTGGGTCTCCTAAAATCCACCACCAGCTCTAGGGGATGACATCCAGGGGGCATCCTTACATCATGCACAAACCACTTCAATTGGCTCCTCAATCAGGAGGAACAGTTACTCTACTCTGGGCCTCTCCCAAATCGCTGTGCTTGTCACTCAGTCATGTAGTGCCAACTTAGCCACCCTATAAAGAAACTTCATTTCTCACATTTATACTCACGTTCTTACTCTTTCAGCCATTACCCATAGCTCATGACCATAGGAGAGGACAAGGATGAAAATCAGTTGTTAAACTAAGAGCTTTGTCTTTAGGCTTAGTTTCCGCTTCACCACCAAGGACTTATACAACACCTACAAAACAGCTCCTACCACTCCACTGGTTGATGTCACATTAACTGTTTGCTTCAGTCAATGTGGTCTCAAACTCTTAAGGCCCTACTGATAATGGTGAAGATGAAACAAATTCCTACTGGCTCCCATCTGCCTTCTGTTCAAGACATATTCAACAATTATTGCCTTAGCAGTATTTTTCCAGTTTTAGAATAGTTTTAGAATTTAGAATTTTCTTCCATATTCTAATTTTAGTTTGTATTTCATTTTTCTTTCTTATTTTGGTTTTATTTAGTTTAAGTTTTCAGGAATTAAATTTTAGTTTTTGTTACATTTCATTAGTTTTGTATTACCATAAATGTCCACATAGACAAAGTTTTGCAAGTATAAAAACAGTTTTCTTAATAGTTGTCAAATTGTATATCATTCATGTTGTACATGTCTACTTAATACATACAATTTTGCTGTCTGTGACAGAGGTCAATTTTTTCCTGATAATGTGATGGTTCAAGGCTTCCAGTGTAATTTAAAAAAAGGCAAGAATCAAATAATAAGAGTGCTCTGATATCAGTTGTGACCTTAAATTGCAATATATTTAAGCAATTGGTTATTTAATTTCAAAAATGCTTTCTGAGATTCCCTTTGTGAGCAGTAAGATCACCATATACATACAGTATACTCTTACTTTATATTTATTTGTCACTTCTTAAACTGTGTTAATATTAATAATAGCACAAATAGAGATGAATGTTTTTTCATGTAGATAGGCATACCATTTTCATTAAATTTTGAACGTCTGTCAGAGCAACATCTCAGATCATTCACTTAATCAGCAACATGCAAAGCCTGCGGAGCACCCTGTGAGCCTAAACTGGAAGGATGTCATTTAACAACACATGCAAAAATCAACAGATGTTGGCAAATGAGAGTGCTTAATGGCACACTTCTAATATCCAGCTATAAAGTAGACAATCACCTACGATTCCTTACACCCAGTCCACATACACATGAGGAGTAGTGTCGATTTGCCAAACATTTGCCAAAGTGTTTTTCACAGCAAATATGCTGTATTTGCTAATGACTTTGTTCGATTGTTCAGTTGACAGCACCCATAGAACCCAGCTGGGTTCCTAATGGGACACTGATAAATTGCCCAGTATTAGTTCATGCCAGTGCTGTTTGTTTTCATGTATAATTCCAATAGGATTTTTTTTCTCTTGACTTATGTTCTTCTTGTTTATGTATGTTTTGGTGCGTTTATAATACTCAGAGTTCAGAAAATAAACTGAATCTTTTCCCAGGATATTCATCTGGATGGAAACTCACTTCAATACATAGAGACTACAGTTCCTAGTATGCCCTGCTGGTGTGTGCATTGGAGAACCTGCCCAGGAACATTGCTACCTCATAGATAGGAGGAGCATATTGTCTTGGAGTGCTGTCTCCCGTGGCTATCCATTTTATAGTACCATCTAGGAAAGAGAATTCCACCCAGGTGCGAGGTGCTAGGGAAACAGAAACATGGTAGAGCAGGCTAAATACTAATCTAACTAAGCCAACCTTAACACCCATCATGCCTTAACAGTGTTGGCTTACTGGAGAACAAACTGGACTACCTAACAAAAGATGAGAGACTACCATATTATTATTTTTGATGAAACATGACTTCACAAAAACATCCCAGACAGGGCCATTCAATAGACTAATATACTAAATATAAATATACTAATCATCTTCTGCGCAAACAGGAATTCATTAGAGTCTGTTAAGATACATTTTATGGTGGTTTATAAAGCAGTCACAAGCCACTGTTCACCTTTGGTCAAGTTTTCAGCACTGAAATGCAGTCCTTATTTCCTGTAGATGGAGTTCACAGTTGTTATTATTCTTAACTGATTATATCCCTCCCGACTGTAACACTAAGGAGGTGCTGCACATTCCCTACAGGGCCATCTTTAGATTGCACACTACAATGCTGAAGGTTTTTTTTTGTCACTGTGGATTTTATTCATTCAAATTTAAAGTTTGTTCTACCAAAAGTTTACCAACATGTGAAATTTATATCTAGGCTCTTCACCTTAAATCTTCAGACCATGTCTATATTATGCTAATGCTAACACACAAACAATTGCAAAATGTTTCAAATGAGTTCAAAGGCAGATAAGAAAATGGTGAGAAGATGCAGTCTTACCTTTGTTGGATGTTTTACATCACAATGATTACAGTATGATCAAGGAAGCTGCCACATATGGACAACACACTGCTTTAAAGGAGTATGCATCATCTTTCACTAGTTATATCAACAAGGGTGTAGGTGATATTACTGCCTCCAAGACCATCATACATTGTGCTAACCAGAAACTGTGGATGTCTTCAGAAGTACATGTGCTGTTGAAAACCCATGATGTGGCCGTAAGATCGAAAACAAGGCCGTCGTTGTGACAGTAAGGACAAACCTGTGACCTGGGGCTTCATGTATAAATGGTGTGTATGCACAGAAATGTTGCGTTAGCCCGTTTCCACGCTCAAATCGCAATGTATAAAACCTAAACTTGGAGTAAAGCCAAAAACTAGCTAAAACCCTGGCATACGCAAGTTCCCCGCTCGGTTTTGCAAACTGGTGGCACCCAGCGTCAAAGCAGTGCTACTCTTCCAGTGTGGTTTCCCTTTCTTTTTTAGATCCACATCCCTGACATGGCTTTATAAATACATTGAAATTAACCGCATATTGTTTATTAGTTTAATGAATCTGATTGTAATTAACCTGTAACAATATAATGGTCCACATAATGGTTAAACTATTCTAAATACCATAGCTGCTTTAGCGTTGTTACTCTCACTGCACCTTCTTCTTCTTCTCTCAGCTGCTCCCATTAGGGGTTGCCACAGCGGATCATCTTTTTCCATATTACTCTCACTGCACCACTCAGAGTATTTATATCACTGTATCTGAGTGGGGAATCAGAGCTGTACAGCAGCTGATTGGAAAGATAAATATTGGTATACAGCATCAAGCATACGCTGCCTCGGCCATGCAGTCTATTGAACTGCTCTCATACGGCAAACGCGTCAGAGCCTTTCCTCGCGGTTCAGAAACAGTTTCATTCCAAAAACTATAAACGCACTCAATCAGTCCATCAAGTGTTCCTTGTAGAATGCTTTGTACTTATAAGTACAATTACCTCACTGTTAACTTGCGATACAGTTCTAATATTGTGAACTCACTACCAAATAAGATTGACGAACTGGCTGTGCTGGTGAAAAATGTCAGAACCTACAGAGAATGCAGCTTGCTGTGTTTTAGTGAAACGCGGCTAACTACCATCCCAGATGCTAACGTGGAGCTACCCAGGTTTAGCACAGTTAGAGCAGACAGAGATGCAAATATCAGCAGGAAGAAGAAAGGAGGAGGACTCGCTCTCTATGTCAATACAAAGTGGTGCAACTCAGGACATGTAAACGTTAAAATCTCCACTTGCTGCAGGGACATTGAACTGTTGGCCGTAAGTCTGCGTCCCTATTACTTGCCCAGAGAGTTTGGATAAGTGATTGTTGTTATTGTTTACATCCCCCCTCAAGCGAACACGGAGATAGCGGGTGACATCATCCATTCTGCAGTTGCTAAGTTACAAACGCAGCACCCTGAGGCGCTTGTGCTAATCTCTGGAGACTTTAACCATGTAACGCTGGATAAAACATTACCTGCCTTCTTCCAGTATGTGGACTGTAACACCCGGGGAAATAGGACTATCGACCAACTGTATGCAAACGTTAAAGATGCATACAGCGCCAACCCGCTGCCTGCGCTTGGGAAAGTAGATCATAACCTGGTTCTGCTTCAGCTTCACTACAAACCAAGAGTGAAGGCGCTACCTACAACCACACGCTAATTCAGGAAGTGGTCCCCTGAGGCAGAGCAGGCTCTGAGAGACTGCTTTGGAACTACAGACTGGGATATACTGCTGGGGTCACATAGTGAGAACATTGAAGAGGCTGTTGACTGCACAACTGATTACATCAACTTCTTTATGGACATTGTAGTTCCAGTAAGAACAGTACGCTGCTATGCTAACAACAAGCCATGGATTACAAGTGACATCAAAGGCCTTTTGAACCAGAAGAAAAGGGCTTTTAAAGACGGTGATCAGCATGAGCTCAAGCGCGTGCAGAAGGAACTCCGAGTCCAGCTCAGGGCGGCGAAGGAGCAGTACAGGAGAAAGCTGGAGCAGAAGTTGCAGAATAACAGCATGAAGGAAGTGTGGGATGGGATGAAGATTATCACTGGCTGCAGCTCAAAGCGGGGTGTCACCATCGAGAGAGACGTGGAGAAAGCAAACAAAACGAACAACTTCTTTAATAGGTTTGACCTCCCTAACCCACTCTCACCTCGGAGTACTGCATTCTCCAACCATCCTTCTGCTGATACCAGCATAAGTGAGACATTCCCACCCACTATTACAGCAGCACAGGTGAGCAGAGAGCTGAGGAGACTTTGTGCCAGCAAAGCAGCAGGTCCAGATGGTGTATCGCCATGACTGCTGAAGGCCTGTGCGTTGGAACTGGGGAGTCCTCTACAGTGCATCTTCAACGTGAGCCTGGAACAGGGGAGAGTCCCGAGGCTTTGGAAATCATCTTGTTTCACCCCAGTCCAAAAGATATCACGTATTAGTGAGCTGAATGACTTCCGGCCTGTTGCTTTGACGTCACATGTGATGAAGACCATGGAGTGGCTGCTGCTTCACCACCTGAGGCCACAGGTCCGCCACGCCCTCAACCCTCTGCAGTTCGCATACCAGGAGAAGGTGGGAGCGGAGGATGCCATCATCTATATGCTACACCGATCCCTCTCCCACGTGGACATAGGCAGTGGTGCTGTAAGAATTATGTTTTTGGACTTCTGTAGCGCCTTCAACACCATCCAACCTCTGCTTCTTAGGGACAAGCTGACTGAGATGGGAGTAGACTCACACCTGGTGGCATGGATTGTGGACTATCTTATAGACAGACCTCAATATGTGCGTCTTGGGAACTGCAGGTCTGACATTGTGGTCAGCAACACAGGAGCACCGCAGGGGACTGTACTTTCTCCGGTCCTGTTCAGCCTATATACATCAGACTTCCAATACGACTCGGAGTCCTGCCACATGCAAAAGTTCACTGATGACACTGCTATTGTGGGCTGCATCAGGAGTAGGCAGGAGGAGGAGTACAGGAAGCTAATCAAAGACTTTGTTAAATGGTGCGACTCAAACCACTTACACCTGAACACCAGCAAGATCAAGGAACTGGTGGTGGATTTTAGGAGGCCTAGGCCCCTCATGGACCCCGTGATCATCAGAGGAGACTGTGTGCAGAGGGTACAGACCTATAAATACCTGGGAGTGCAGCTGGATGACAAATTGGACTGGACTGCCAATACTGATGCTCTGTGTAAGAAAGGTCAGAGCCAACTATACTTTCTTAGAAGGTTGGCATCCTTCAACATCTGCAATAAGATGCTGCAGATATTCTACCAGACGGTTGTGGCGAGTGCCCTCTTCTACGCGGTGGTGTGCTGGGGAGGCAGGTTAAAGATGAAGGACGCCTCACGCCTGGACAAACTTGTTAAGAAGGCAGGCTCTATTGTAGGAGTAAAGTTGGACAGTTTAACATCTGTAGCAGAGCGACGGGCATTAAGCAAACTCCTGTCAATCATGAAGAATCCACTGCATCCACTAAACAGTGGCGGTTGGTCTCGTCCGATGCGAGAGATGGACGTATGAAGTGGAGCTCCGCTAGCAGCGGTGTTATTTTTCATATTATTTGCTTATTATCCTGAGATATTCTGTATTAATTCAACCCGAGAGGTTTGCTACAGTATATGTAAGCATATATAAACATGGCCAACAAGAAAGGGGGTCCGAAAGAATCGAAAACTAAAGCTACATCCAAGCTAAGATCAGCAAGCCCTAGCTCAAGATACGGCCTTTCAGAGACAGACCTGGATCAGATGGGCGAAAGTACAGACTCCTCGGGACCACGGTCCGCTACATCGTCGCCGGCTGAGAGCGAAAAGGGGAGCGAAGGTACGATCATGAGTGCAGATCTCGATAGCTCGCCGATCGGAGAAGATCACCTGAAACTGGAAAAGGCCTTGCAGTCCGCGGCTTCAATTACTCCAAGCGAGCCGCTACAGTAGAGCCTGCTGCTTCATCTACGGTACAAGAAAGCACAATTGAAATGTCTAAACTGCAGGTGATGTTCGCTGAGCTCATGCAAGATATAAAGAAAAGCGAGAAGGAAAATGAGAAAGCAAGGGTAAAGGCAAATGAAAAACTGAGACAGGAGGTGAGACAGGAATTGCAACAGGCAAATGAAAGGCTGCGACAGGAAATGCAACTTGAGCTGCGACAGGTGCTGGGTACAATTGAAGAGCACATTCAGGAAAACTCGGTTAAACTGAGCACGCTTACTGATCAATTGGAGGGTCTCAAGGAGACATTCACGACTCGGATTGAAATAGCTGAAAATTTAGCTGCCAGTGCCGAGGAAAAAGCAGTAAATGTCAGCTCCGAATGCAAACAACTCGGAGACAGACTGGCTGGTTTGGAAGATGGAAGCAGAAGGTATAATGTCAGAATTGAAGGTCTGCCTGAGAATCGAGAAAGTCCAAACCCTGTGAAATTCGCAGCTGAACTTTTTTCTAAAATAATCAGGGACGACTTTAAAGCAGAATCTGAGATAGCAGCAGCTTACTGCGTACACGGATCAAACACCGTTAGACCCAGATCTTTTATAATTCGCTTTGAAAGATTATCATTTAAGCTAGAGGTGATGGCACTCCTCAGAAACAAGCAAGATATTATATATGAAAATAACCACATTCGTATCTTGCCTGACTTCTCTCCAGCAACAGTTACTAAACACGCAGCCTTCTACAACATTAAACAGCGGTTACGGCAAGCCAGCGTCAAATACAGCCTCTTGTATCCGGCCAAACTGAAAGTGGAATTGCAGGATCAATTCTATGTCTTCGCTAGCAAGGAAGAAGCAGAAAAGGAATTAAAAAAGCTGATCCCGGGACTATTCTGATACATAATAGTGAGTCATGGCCATTAATGATATAGCAAGGATTAATAATCTACTGTCTGATCTATTTGTTTAAAATACGGGTTTTTATCATCATATATTCTCATTATTACTTAATATTACTAGAGCGCTATCTGTTTATGTTTTATTGTGCTTAATTACTTTTTCTTTTTTTTCTTTTTTTTTTTTATTAGCTAATTATTTCATCTCTGCCCTAAACGAGACTGTTCAACATCATACCCTTGGTTTATTGTTATTGCTATTATTGCATTAAGACGACATATGCTTATTCTGCACACATTTTTAACACCATCCCCCAGGTTTATTATCTGGGTGTATTATCTTAATGCACTAAGATTGCTGAAGACTATTTTAAGTGCACAATTTTTTTTTTTTAGGCTATATTGGTAATAGATATCTCTATCTTTTAACCCTAAAACGCCGCTGCGTGGGGGCTTGTTTTGCTTTGGACGTGCTCTGTCTGTGGGTATGTCAGAGGACTGGGACTGTGTGAAGTGGGCTCTAGCCTCACTTGGGGAGGCAAAAAGGGAGGGTGGGGGGTTAAGGGGGGGGGGGGAGAAAGAGAGCAGGCTTAATCTACACCTAATCTATCCTCTTAATCTTTATAATTATAACTACCAATGTAATAATCAGCTGCATGGCAACAGCTCTAGGGGAAATAGGAAATTAAGGCCGAAGCTGTCTCACTTCCAGTTAAGACTATAAAATGACATCAAAAACTCAGAATCAATGTCTCCATGATGGGACAGTTAACTTCGTGAGCTGGAATGTTAAAGGCCTGAATCACGAATTAAAGAGAAAGAAAGTACTCTCTCACCTAACAGGTCTAAACGCTAAAATAGTATTTTTACAGGAGACCCACTTACTAAGCAAGGATCAGTTCCGGCTCCAAAAAGTTGGCCAAATGTTCCATTCTAGTTTTACAAAGAAAACTAGAGGTGTGGGAATTCTCATACATAGAACAGTACCATTTGTAGCATCAGATTTAGTATTGGATCCTGAAAGGAGATATGTAATGGTCATGGGAGACTTATCTAACTGTAAAATGATCTTGATTAATGTTTATGCACCTAATGTTGATGATAAGGAATTTATACAAAATTTATTTGCATCCTTTCCCAATCTGAACACTCATAAAGTTATAATGGCTGGGGACTTTAATTGTGTTCTAAATCCACTTTTTGATAGGACTTCTTCCACAGTGTGAACGGCATCTAACACCGCAAAGATAATTACAAAGTTTATAACTGATCACAACTTATCAGACCCCTGGAGGTTTTTAAACCCAAATTCAAGAACATTTTATTTCTACTCACCAGTACATCATTGCAACTCAAGGATTGATTACTTCTTTATAGACAATAACTTCTTGCCTATGATTAAATCTTGCAAATACGATGCTATTTTTATTTCTCACCATGCACCTATGATCTTGGAGCTAAAATTACTAAGCCCCATACGCTCACCCCGCAGATGGCGCCTCAACCCGCTTCTATTAGCTGACGAGAATTGTACAGAATTTATATCCAAACAAATCAAATTCTTTCTAGAGACAAATACATCTCCCGAGATCTCTGCAGGAATACTCTGGGAAACTCTTAAGGCCTTCTTAAGAGGACAGATTATCTCATATCTTTCCCACAGAAATAAATCTGAAGCCAAGAAAGTAGCAGAGATAAAAAGCAAAATTACTAGAATAGATGAAGAACACGCCAGACTACCAAGCGAGACTCTACATAGGAAAAGGCAGGCTCTACATTCAGAACTAAACCTCTTGACAACTAAAGAAACTGAACAGCTAAAAAATATAATGCACACTTTCAGAGACTACTATAAATCCCTTTATACTACTGAGTTTAAAGAAGACAATACACAATCTAATGCATTTCTGGATACATTACAGATACCACAAATAGACACTTTTATTGCGGAGGAACTTGATAAACCTCTGGCGTTATCAGAATTACTAGATGCTATAAAGTCACTCCAAGGCGGGAAAGCAGCAGGCCCTGATGGCTACCCTGCAGAATTTTACAAGAAATTCTCTGCTCAGCTAGCTCCCCTCCTATTAGCAACATTTACAGAAGCCAGAGATAACCAATCTCTTCCTCAAACCTTTCGCCTGGCAATAATCACCGTTTTTCCAAAACAAAATAAGGACTTATTACAATGTGCATCATACAGACCAATTTCACTTCTGAATAATGACGTTAAAATACTCTCTAAAATCACAGTTAGAAGGATGGAGAAAGTGCTCCCCTCGGTAATATCACAAGACCAAACTGGATTTATTAGGGGCCGACACTTTTCTTCAAATCATCGACGCATGTTTAATATAATATACTCACCAACTAAATCAAACACCCCAGAAATATTATTATCATTGGATGCAGACAAAGCATTCGACATGATTGAATGGAAATACCTTTTTACTACATTGGAGAAGTTTGGGTTTGGCCCGAACATTTGTGCAGAAGCTTCAGTTTGCATCAACAACATTTGCTCAGACTACTTTAAACTAGAATGTGGTAGTAGACAAGGATGCCCCTTGTCACCGCTGCTGTTTGCAATTGCCATTGAACTACTGGCAATACATTTTCGAAATAATGATCAGATAAAGGGGATTAGCAGAGAAGGACTGGAACAGAAAATTTCACTATATAGTATGCAGATGATATGGTACTGTATATATCGGACCCAGAAAATTCTGTGCCTGCAGCACGCACAGAATTTCAAAAGATCTCTGGTCTCAGAATTAATCTGAATAAAAGTGTACTCTTTCCAGTGAATTCTCAAGCATATAATATTAGATTAGACACCCTACCTTTTATCATTGCAGAACAGTTTAAATACCTAGGCGTAAACATGACAAGTAAACATAAAGCTCTATATCAACAAAATTTCGCTGTCTGCATGGAAAAAATTAAACAAGACTTGAATAGATGGTCAACCCTTCATCTCACACTAGCTGGAAGAATTAACACTGTTAAGATGAATATTCTTCCTAAGCTGCTTTTTTATTTCAAAACATTCCAATATACATTAGTAAATCATTCTTTAGGCAATTAGATTCAACAATAACCTCATTTATTTGGAATTCAAAACATCCACGCATCAAAAGAGCGACCCTACAAAGACAAAAGGCAGAAGGCAGCATGTCTCTACCTAACTTCCAGTTTTATTACTGGGCAGCAAATATACAGGCAATAAGAACCTGGACACAAATAGAAGAACATACGCAAGCTTGGTCCGCAATAGAAGTAAAATCCTGCAGTACTTCTTTGTATTCCTTGCTCTGTGCTCCAATAAACACACGTTATCGGCAATATACTAATAACCCATGCATCCTATTGAACAATTACAATTACATTCCAAATTTAACATTCCAGCTACACATTTCTTTCACTATCTTCAAATCAGGAACTTTGTTAAACAGAACCTTCCAGATTTTCCTCATCTTGCACCCTCATCCATGCTGGAAAAAACATTGCTCAATCTCAAGGACTTAGACACCATCTCTACAATATATAAAATCATTTTACAATCTCTCCCTTTCAAAGATCCAAGAGGACACTGGGAAAAAGATCTCTCAATTAATATATCAGAAAAGGAGTGGAAAGTAGCAACGCAGAGAACTCACTCAAGCTCCATATGCGCAAAGCATACAATTATACAACTCAAAATTATATATCGAGCACATCTGTCTCGACTAAAACTCTCCAAAATGTTTCCAGGGCAAGATCCAACCTGTGAACGCTGCAACCAAGTCCCAGCCTCACTGGGTCACATTTTCTGGGCCTGCACCAAATTAACATTATTCTGGACAAAAATTTTTAATTACCTTTCAGACAGCCTTGGACTCACAATCTCTCCTAACCCATTAACAGCTGTGTTTGGGGTTCTTCCAGAGGGGTTTAAAGTGGAGAAAGACAAACAAATTGTGATTGCATTTACTACACTTTTGGCACGCAGACTTATTCTGATAAACTGGAAGAACCCAAACTCTCCTCTTTTAAGTCAGTGGGAAACCGATGTGTTATACTATTTGAAATTGGAAAAAATCAAATACTCAGTTAGAGGATCCGTACAGACTTTTTTCAAAACATGGCAGGATCTAATCAGTAATATTTTAAAATAAGCTTATAAAGCACAGAGAATTTATTAATTTAGGTATGTTTACAAGCCTTAAATTTCACGTCGTTTGGCTTGCTCTCTCTCTCAGGGGTGGGGATCGATCTGTCCTTAACTCAATTTTTCTTTTTGTAAAAACTTGATTGCTTTGTATGGATTGCAATAAAATTAATAAAATAAAAAAAAAACAGTGTCATCTCCAGGCAGAGGAGCAGCTTCAGCGACAGACTGCTGTCACTGCCCTGCTCCACTGACAGACTGAGGAGATCGTTCCTCCCCCACACTATGCGACTCTTCAATTCCACCCGGGGGAGTAAATGCTAACATTACTCAAAGTTATTGTCAGCTTTTACATGCATTTTTATTATTCTTTAATTTAATATTAATTTTTTGTATCAGTATACTGCTGCTGGATTATGTGAATTTCCCTTTGGGATTAATAAAGTATCTATCTATCTATCTATCTATCTATCTATCTATCTATCTATCTATTGCACAACCTGAGCTACTTTATAAAGCTCGCATTTTCATATGATGATGATATAATTTTTAAGATGAAATGCAGCAAAATATGTTTATTATATTATACAGATCAAATTTTAACATCATTTAAATAATCTATGTTGTTAATAATTAAACATGTGAGGACACGATGCCGCAGGGCCTGCGAGGAGCTGGAGCTCTGTTCATGGATTGTTCCTGCCACGCGCTGTATTCTTGCTGGGGCTGGCGCAACACTGGAAGGATAGATGGACAGAATAATTAAACATGTACTACGAAGATATTTCAATGTTCCTTAAAAGTTTTGAAGAATTGGCATTCTAAGATTACAGTTGGCTTAACGTCTATTACAGAGGTGATTGTGTGGCAATTGGGTATTTAGAGAAAGAAAAGTAGGGACAGGAATTGGGGGTTAGTACGTTTGAAAGAGACAGTACTGCTGCAATAAATTATTTCATCGAAAGTCGCGTATGGCGCAGCAAGCATCTTGCGTGAGGCATGAACAATCACTGTGCCACCGTGTTCCCATGTTTAATAACATGCTTTAACTCCTATAACCATGAAAATGATATCAAGTATACATCTCAGCATTTTAATTATTCAGAGTTATTCATACACAGAGCACATAGAAGATCAAATACAAAACAAAGCATTTAACGTGCTAGTTTAGATAGATAGATAGATAGATAGATAGATAGATAGATACTTTATTAATCCCAAGGGGAAATTCACATAATCCAGCAGCAGCATACTGATACAAAAAAAAAAAAAATATTAAATTAAAGATTAATAAAAATGCAGGCAAAAACAGACAATAACTTTGAATAATGTTAGCGTTTAACCCCCCCGGGGGGAACTGAATAGTCGCATAGTGTGGGGGGGAAGCTGCTCCTCTGCCTGGAGAGAATGGGATTTGAGAAAAAGTAAATGAAACGATTTTAAGATGAAGTTTATGATGTTCTACTTTAATGACAAAATAAACAATGTGATTAAAGTGGAAATTTTGAGATTAAAGTTGGCATTTCGTGCTTTTTTCCCACTATGTGCCTATTTTTTTCTCTGTACCCTAATAAGCTTTCATATGACACTCAGATGGTTGGCTAAGACTCGCCTTTTCACTGTGACTTTGATATCTGACAACTTCTTTTTTATTTCGGGCACTGTGCGAGCTTTCAAGTTTCTCCGACACTCTATGTCACTCGACCAACTTCCTTTTGTTGTTTATACCACTGTTTAAACAAACAAATAGTACGTTTTTCCTTGCCTCCACTTGGTATTCACTGAAATTCTTTTATTTCCCCCCGTGCTTTTGCCATTGCCTTTTCACAGAACGCTGAGCTTAAGGTCTATTTATATTGATTTGCATATTCAAAGAGGTGTAATTCTGGGAGGAGTTTGAGTAGTGGCAGCAGGCACGTGCACGTGCGTTACTTTTCACGCTGACTGGGATTTATGGAGGAGAAGAATGTGGAATTTGGCAAAAGCACAGATTTATGCATCTGGATTTTTTTGTGCGTACGAACATTTCTGCTTTTGTCCTTATGCCATGTTTTAGTGTGACTTCTACACACGGCGTTATGCATGAGGCCCCTGGTCTCAAGACAGCAAAACACACATATGGATGGAAAAACTAAGGCCACTTTCACACAACACATGTCCCGGGGCATTTAGGCTATCACTAAAACCAAGACCACACATGCCTATAATAATAATTTCTTTGCAAGGTCTGATGCACAAAATGATGTGCCTGTGAGGAACAGCACAACACCTCCTGATGAGCTGACTTGAGGAGAGCTCAAGATGTTATGTGAATGAATATGAATAATATGAATAATGTTGCATCCGTGCCACAATGTTTTCCGAAATGTACTATACAGGTCATAAAATGAATAATTCCAAGTATCATATATACCTATGTCTCTGGGTTTTTTGTTTTTTTTGACATCATGGACCATAAGGCATATACTAATTCAGTGTGAGCAGGAACACTAAATAAAACTGAATAAAATAAATCAAGTGATGGTGAAATACGAAGAAGGCAGATTCACCAGCATTTGTGTGTCAGCTTTTATCCCTCCAGATCAGAAAATGTCCAGTTCCATTGCCTCAAAACACCACTCACATCTACAGTTATACCAGTTTCAAATAAAAAAAAACAGCGTCAGATCCCTAGGGCGGTAGTATGTATCGAGATCATGACTGAGAGAATAAAAGTGAAAAACGGTAACTTTTACAAGTCCTATAAATGTACACCGTCTGTTACAGACTCAAACCAAATGTATGAGTGTACAATGTAATATTAACAATAAGAGCAGCTCACTACTGAAAACGGCAAATATAGGAGGCAGTGGGGATCGAACTGAGGACTCGTGATTACAAGTTACAAGCAAATCTTACCACTACGCCATGGAAGCTGTTGTCTTTTCCTTGAAACTTTTGTGAAAGTGTTTATTTGATCTTTGAACTTCAGGCTTCATACACTATATAGTTTATGCCTACATTTTGTCATTTACTACTAAAATATGAAAAATGTTTCTGTTTTAAAAAAGTGTTTATACGGATTATTGTAGAAACGAAACACACATGAAATGCATGTGTTCCAAATAACGATCTATTATTTCCACTCTAAAACTCCAGCACTTCACTCCCAGACAATCAAACAAGGCACAAGCTGGGAGAACTTTGTGCACGTTCTGCGGCAGTGGGGGGATGGAATAGCAGGCTACTTGCTGCTTGTCTTTATCGGCAGATTTACAGGACAAAAGACGATGATGGAGAGGTGTGAATGGATTTAAGGTGGGCCAGATCTACGAGTTTTTTCGTTGGCTCTGGTAATTCTGTGTTAAGAGTAAATCCATTTAAAGCTGTTGGAACCTGACAACATACCTGGTTGTGTGGTCAGAGAATGTGCAAGTCAACTGCCCAATATCATCAAAGACATTTTAAAAATTTCCCTAAACTAAGTGGTTGCCCCCCAAGTGCTTCAAGACCACCACCACCACAATAATACTTGTGCCAAAGAAATCAACTAATTACTGCCTTAATCACTATTGCCTTGTGGCACTCTCACCTATCATCATAGAGTTCTTCAAGAGACATGTTATGAGGCACAACAAAACTTTATCCAATCTTCCATGACCTACTAAAGTTTACTTATCATTCCAACTGGTCCAATGAAGATGCTATAGTGAATACCCTGGGCTGTCTCACATGAACAAAAAGTAAGTGTATCTAACAATGTTGTTCATTGTCTTCAGTTAAGCATTCAACACTACCATAAGCTGATAGAGAAGCTGAAAATGCTGGGCTTTAACACTTCTCATTACAATTGGATACTGGACTTCCTCACTGAAAGACCATATAGTTAGCATTGGGAATAACATCTTCTGTATTACCAGGGGCTTCAGTCTGAGACCACTTTTGTTCACCATTACTCAAAATGGTACTACAAAGTATAGCTCAGACATCATCATTGCATTGGCTAATCAGACTAATCAGTAATTCTGATGAAACAGCATATAGAATGAAAGTAGAGCAGCTAGTGGACAGATGCATGAGCAACAATTTAGCTCTTATCATAGAAAAAAACTTTGGGAAGGCATATTTGCACCATACATCAAGGGTTGTACTTAAATCAGTCTGGAGCACTAAATTCCACATTTACACCTGAAGGACAACCTCACCTACATTCTCAGAACCACCTTCTGTGTATATACATACAACCTCTTCTTATCTGTATTTTGTAACATGGTTCATGCCACTGCTTACTTATGTATGGATAGTAATAATAATAATTATTTACATTTATATAAGACTTTTCTCACTACTCAAAGTGCTCTCCACGTAGGGAGAAGCCGGAAAGCAAACCCATAATCTCCTTACTACAAAGCAGCAGCACTACCACTGCGCCACCCATGTGGTATGACAATAAAGTCTAACTAAGTAACTAGATGTCACACATATGCCAAACCCTACCAGCTCATTACAGGTACGCAATACCACATGGTTGTGAGAGGGAGTTCTGTCTCTAACTGCCTCTTTTTTTTTCTCTTCCTCTACAGCAGTGAGAAGACATCCCTTGAGGGAAAAACCCCACCCCTTCCAGAAGCAGTGCTATAAAGGTCCAACTCCTACTGATGTCAGCATCTAATTTGGACCCAGGTTTTGGGAAAGGATGGAACTCCCATTGAGAGACCGGCTCTTTGGAGCCAAAGCCTTTTCTCATAGCCTAAAAGGCTGTTTATCTTGCCTACATTTTTGTGCCATTTGAAAATTAGAAGGGGGAAACCTTGTTGGCACCCCAATACTTTTTGGACTCTACTTGAAATTATTCTCCTGTCCACATTAGAATAGTGAGAAAAATAGATAGGAATGAGCACCAAAACTAAAGTGAAAATAACAAAAGCAAAAGGTCATCACAATATTTTAATTTGTCCCTAACTGAAACTAATAAAGGTTTGTTTCTTCAAAGTGACTCTCCCAATCCCAGGATATCAGTAACAAGGTGTATGTAGTAACACAACATTCCATTATACCATCTTAATATTGGCCATCCTTGTTATACAAAATGCAGCCGCAGCCATGAAAAACAAGTATTAAAATGGTAGTGAATGATGTCAGGTGTGTGACGATAAAAAACTAAACAATAAAAATGAAATGGAAAGCTCAAATACATTCAAAAATAAGCAATGCAAAAATCATAGCATTCTTCATCTAGAGATATGAAAAGTTCAGCCTAGACAGCAACTGCAGTTAAATCTAACAGCAACTCCTCCTCTGCTATAATAACCTCCTCTGCATATTGTAATCTATACTAATAAAAGGCAAAGCCCTCACTGACTGACTGACTCACTCACTCACTCACTCACTCACTCATCACTAATTCTCCAACTTCCTGTGTAGGTAGAAGGCTGAAATTTGGCAGGCTCATTCCTTACAGCTTACTTACAAAAGTTAGGCAGGTTTCATTTCGAAATTCTATGCGTAACGGTCATAACTGGAACCTACTTTCGTCAATATATATACGGCCATAGCCTGCAGCTAGGTCGCCGTGTGAGGCGGAGTTGCATCCCTCATCGTCACGCCTCCCACATAATTGAGTGCCTGCCAATATAAGGCCGTCCGTCGGCAGCAATCCAATAGACACGCTGCCACTAAATATTCGCGGATGAAGGACTGTGCTTATGCAAACGAAGATGAGATAGTCAGGGATAGACTAGTGTTTGGCACAAACTCAGCGAAAGTGCGAGAGAAACTTTTAAATGCCGGGTCTTAGCTAACATTAAATAAAGCCGTGAACATCGCAAGATTGCACGAGATAGCACAAGCACAGGTGAGAACCTTCGATGCATGTACTCCGAGTGGCTCACGTGAACTGACTGTGAACGCAGTACGCAGAGAACAAGGAAGAGCTCCAAAGAGCGCTGAACAAAAAACGCTTTACACAATTGAGAAGGCAGCAAAAGAATATGAAGCGAGTGACGCATACAAGCATATTCATAAGTGCAGCTACTGCGGAAACAAAGCACACGGTGGAAAAAGTCAATGTCCAGCTAAAGGAAGACAGTATAAAAAAAACCCGTGCATGCAGTGTGTGATGTCTCAGATAAAGAGGAAGACGAGCTGTTTATTGATGCGGTAAGAAAGGAATCGATGAATGAAACCTGTTATCTTTACAACGGTTGACAAACACGGAATGTAACTTGAACACAACACATCCTCCAAATACGAACCTGATTGAAAGAAATAAGGATAATCGAATCCTTGATGACAGCAACACTCATAACAGTCACAAAACAATTACATTGACAATCATGTTATGTTATTTTTAAAATGTTCCCTTTTCTTTTTCATAACTTCTTTAACACACTACTTCTCCGCTGCAAAGCGCGGATATTTTGCTATATATATATATATATATATATATATATATATATATAGACACACACACATATAATTGAAAGAAATAATGATAATCAAATCCTTGA
>JANRMT010062854.1:80140356-80152684 GCA_026402145.1 Polypterus bichir lapradei
AAAACAGTTGAAAGTCAGGGGACGTTTCTTTTTTTGCTGAGTATATATGTGTGTGTATGTATGTATGTATGTGTGTATATATATATGTATGTGTATGTATATGTATGTGTGTATATGTATGTGTGTATATATGTAGATATGTATATATATATATATATGTGGATGTATGTGTATATATATATATGTATATATGTATGTGTATATATATATATATGTGTATATGTATACAGTATATGTAGATATGTATGTATATGTGTATATGTATATATATGTTTATATGTGTGTGAGTATATATATATATATGTGTGTGTGTATGTATGTATGTGCGTATATATATGTATGTGTATGTATATGTATGTGTGTATATGTATGTAGATATGTATATATATATCTGTATATATGTAAATATATATGTGGATGTGTGTATATATATATGTATATAAGTATGTGTATATATATATGTGTATATGTATATATGTAGATATGTATGTATATGTATATGTGTACAGTGATCCCTCACTATATCGCGCTTCGACTTTCGCGGCTTCACTCCATCGCGGATTTTAAATGTAAGCATATCTAAATATATATCACAGATTTTTCGCTGATTCGTGGATTTCTGCAGACAATGGATCTTTAGTTTATGGTACACGCTTCCTCAGTTTGTTTGCCCAGTTGATTTCATAAAAGGGACGCTATTGGCGGATGGCTGAGAAGCTACCCAATCAGAGCACTTATTACATATTAAATAAAACTCCTCAATGATATACGATGTGCTTCCTTTGTGGCGCTTCACATATTCGAAAGCCCAAACAGCACATATTGATTTTTGATTGTTTGCTTGTCTCTGCCTCTCTCTCTCTCTCTCACTCTGACATTCTCTGCTCCTGACAGAGGGGGTGTGAGCAGAGGGGCTGTTTGCACAGAGGCTGTTTGCTTAGAAGATACAGACGTTCCTCTAAAAAATGCTGAAAAGACTACCTTCACATTGATCCCTTCATTGCGGCGGCTTTATCGCGGTGCTTCGTTTACTTAAAAGCCCAACAGCCCTATTGATTTTTGTTTACTTTTCTCTCTCCCTCTGACATTCTCTGCTCCTGACGGCACTCCTTTGAAGAGGAAGATATGTTTGCATTCTTTTAATTGTGAGAAAGAACTGTCATCTCTGTCTCGTCATGGAGCACAGTTTAAACTTTTGACTAAAGGGTGTTATTTCATGTCTAGAGGGCTCTAATAATGTTAAAAAACGTATTTAGAAGGTTGTAAACAGGTTTTCTATGCTCTAACTGTGAAAATATTAGATTTATAAATAAAGAATCCTACTTCATGGAAATTCATTTATCTGTCTGGAGCAGATTAACCACGATAAACGAGGGTTTACTGTATAACTGCGGAGAATATTTATAAACAGTGTGGGAGAGTTTCTAAGGGCTTAAAATATATAAAAATAACCATACAAACATATGGTTTCTACTTCGCGGATTTTCACCTATCGCGGGGGGGGTTTGGAACGCAACCCCCGCGATCGAGGAGGGATTACTGTATATGTATATATATGTTTATATGTGTGTGTGTGTGTGTATATATATATATAATGTGACAGCAACACTCATAGCAGTGACAAAACAATTACATTGACAATCATGTTACGTTATTTTTAAAATGTTTCCTTTTCTTTTTCATTACTTCTTTAACACACTACTTCTCCGCTGCGAAGTACAGGTATTTTGCTAGTATATGAATATTTGTTACTTTTGGATTTCATTTTGTGATCTGTTTTGGAGGTTTGATGACATTTTGTGATGACCTCTGCATGGCCAAAGACACTATATTTACTATGGCTATGTCTCCTACTGACCATATGATTCAGTCATCTTCCCTCATAGATGAAAAATGGTGGTGCACAGCTCCTGAAACTAATGTACAAGAATCTAATTATTTTAAAAACAAAACAACTTTAGTGTTTTATACACTCACCTAAAGGATTATTAGGAACACCATACTAATACGGTGTTTGACCCCCTTTCGCCTTCAGAACTGCCTTAATTCTACGTGGCATTGATTCAACAAGGTGCTGAAAGCATTCTTTAGAAGTTTTGGCCCATATTGATAGGATAGCATCTTGCAGTTGATGGAGATTTTTGGGATGCACATCCAGGGCACAAAACTCCCGTTCCACCACATCCCAAAGATGCTCTATTGGGTTGAGATCTGGTGACTGTGGGGGCCATTTTAGTACAGTGAACTCATTGTCATGTTCAAGAAACCAATTTGAAATGATTCGAGCTTTGTGACATGGTGCATTATCCTGCTGGAAGTAGCCATCAGAGGATGGGTACATGGTGGTCATGAAGGGATGGACATGGTCAGAAACAATGCTCAGGTAGCCCGTTGCATTTAAACAATGCCCAATTGGCACTAAGGAGCCTAAAGTGTGCCAAGAAAACATCCCCTACACCATCACACCACCACCACCACCAGGCTGCACAGTGGTAACAAGGCATGATAGATCCATGTTCTCATTCTGTTTACGCCAAATTCTGACACTACCATTTGAATGTCTCAACAGAAATCGAGACTCATCAGACCTGGCAACATTTTTCCAGTCTTCAACTGTCCAATTTTGGTGAGCTCGTGCAAATTGTAGCCTCTTTTTCTTATTTGTAGTGGAGATGAGTGGTACCCGGTGGGGTCTTCTGCTGTTGTAGCCCATCCGCCTCAAGGTTGTGCGTGTTGTGGCTTCACAAATGCTTTGCTGCATACCTCGGTTGTAACGAGTGGTTATTTCAGTCAAAGTTGCTCTTCTATCAGCTTGAATCAGTCGGCCCATTCTCCTCTGACCTCTAGCATCAACAAGGCATTTTCGCCCACAGGACTGCCGCATACTGGATGTTTTTCCCTTTTCACACCATTCTTTGTAAACCCTAGAAATGGTTGTGCGAGAAAATTCCAGTAACTGAGCAGATTGTGAAATACTCAGACCGGCCCGTCTGGCACCAACAACCATGCCACGCTCAAAATTGCTTAAATCACCTTTCTTTCCCATTCTGACATTCAGTTTGGAGTTCAGGAGATTGTCTTGACCAGGACCACACCCCTAAATCCATTGAAGCAACTGCCATGTGATTGGTTGATTAGATAATTGCATTAATGAGAAATTGAACAGGTGTTCCTAATAATCCTTTAGGTGAGTGTATAACAATTTAAGCCTAGATGGTGAAAGAATCTTCGTTTTGTTTCTTGACTTTAATTATTTTGCCTAGAGTTTTGGATTTGTCATTCAGTTTCATTTTTGTTATCCAGTATTTCTGACCTCTTGCCAGCCTCACACCAAATCAATGGTCTGCCTTAAAATAAAGGCAGCTTCCTTTGCTTTAGACCAGAGGAAGCTTATAGGTGCTTCCAAGAATATTTTAGTATAGGGTCTTCTTTCTTGTCTCATTTTTGCATGTTTAGTTTATTCAGTGTAAGTTTTTCATTTCATACTTCAACCCCACAATCTTCTGAGATTGTAAAACCTACCAAAGTCTCAGGTAACTAAAGCCCAAATGACTGCTGCATTTAAGAGCACTAATTGCCAATGTGTCCCTGACCCTCCAAACTAAAACAGAACAACAATACAGTAAGCAAGCAGGGGAAAAAAGAAATATGCATTGGAAAATGAAGAGTGGGGTGAAATGATGCAGTAATTTTAACATCACTCATGCTTAAGTACTGTAAACTGCAATGTCAGTAAAATCAATACTAGTCGAAGCACATTTGGAAACCTAGATGTTGAGGATGGATGTCGCCTCTCATTGTACAAAGTGGGTAGTCAGTATTATTAGACTTGTACAACCTGTGGGGGTCCCTCTTAAAGTCTGGAGAGTGCGCACACTCTTCCGTAGCAAAAACACCACCCTTCTGTGTATATATTATAGACTTTAAGGAACATGCGCTCCTTGGAATACAGAGTTTGCACACTTTCACTTTCATAAATGGTGCCCAGTGGGTAGGCAGCACCCACTCAGTATCATCAAAGTTTGACAACCAGGGAAGGTCCCCTTAGCGTCCAGAGCATGCACATATTAACTTTTATAAATGGCTAAGTGGCGCCACTCAGGTGACATGACTGCTTATGTTGCCTGATGGATTTACTGGCTCTGAGTAAAATCCATTAATTGTTTTGGCTAGCTCCAAAAACAAAATGAAAGATTGAAAAAAAGATCTACATTAGATGCTACAAAAACCAGAGCAGTTGGAATTTGTGTTTTTATTATTTGTTTATAATGGTTTCATTATGATGTTGGCAATAGAATACGCATTACTTTTTAAGATTATGTTTTCATACACTTTGCCATTTTGTGTATTTATTTAGGTATTTTGTGTTCCTGTTACTATGTGGTTGCTAGGAGCTTGAAGTAAGTGCAATGAGGCCCAATCATCATCACAGCCATGTTACATAAAATGGCTGTGTGGTTAAAATAATGTGCAGAATGTGCTTTGCAATAAAGGAGAAACAAGTGAAAGATCTATTTTTTGATCAAATTGTTTTCTGATGAATTCTGGGTATGATTTAGTTTTGCTTATGATTTAAACCCTTTTGAACTTACAGAATCAATGTTTTAACTGACAGTTCTTTAGCTTAATTCCTAGAGGCATCTCTGCCATTCTGTTTGTCCTGAAAAATGAATGTGATGAACCTCACTTGAATGTGGGTTAAGATTGTTTGCTTTGTTTTTAATATTTGTTTATAATTTAACTGTTATTTTAGTGACGTCGCGATTGCACTATTTTGTGCATCTCGTTTCCATGTTTGCCATCATGTGGAATAGTTTGGGTACAAGGATGCTGCCTGTTGCTACATATGCGATGCAGGATGCAATTACAGCTATCAAATATAAGACTGGCATTTGAACTTTGACTAAGGTAGTAATTAATTTTGTGTCTTTCCTATTTTTTTCCTTTTTTTTTTTAATTTTGTTACTGAACTGTTTTACCAGGAGTGTATTTAATGTTTAGTAATTATTGATATCTCATCAAATAGGTTCAATGTTGTCTGGGGAATCTTTAGGTGTTGGCCATGCTCTGCTTTGTGGCATGTCAAAGAAAACAGATTTTGAAGTCTCTGAAAAACAAAAAAGCAGAATGACCTACAATGAAGTGTTCATCAGCCCATCAAACTATTAATACTGCAAAAATTAATAGTTTGCATGTAGCTAATCTTGAACTAGCAGGCTATTGTCAACTTTGTGCACTGTTAAGAATGGAAATATCACAGTGTATCCTATTGATCACCTGCAATGGATGCCAAGCCATGCCATTTTTTTTCATTTTCTGAAAGCTAGAATTGTTTACCTGCATCTTCTAAACATCTTTTGATGAGCAACCACCAGAAGAAAACAGAGTGCAAAACTGAGACAAGGTTTATCTACCTGGTTTATGATGTTCAACTTGTTATGGTCTGTTGTTTCCTCACTTGCCCACTATTATTTTTAATACCTTTATGCTATTTGCCTTTCTTATTAAGCACCTTTACCTGCTTGAATTTTCTTTCTTCAATCTTCTAAGCACATGTTGCTCACATCATGCAGTTACATATACATAATTATTAATTAGTCTAAGCGGTGAGCTCTACCTGATTTACATAGTTATTCTGTGTGACGATGTCTATATGAAATTCAGTTCAAGTGCTTGCGAGATGGGCAGTCATGCTTATTCAAATTGAATGTGTATAAACCAAACCTAACCAAAATTTTATGTCATGTTTCTAACTCAGGAGTGGCAAGTCTCATACAGAGATTGTTTTTACCATACATGGAGTTAGTTTTAAGGAGTGGGATGAAAATTCACACAATAGAAAGTAGGAACGCCACCAGTAACATAATTACTTCCGCCCTTCCCGTTCCAAGAAGCATTCCTATTTATAGAGATGCATCAACATGACACAAGAATTTTAGAAGTTTTAAGAAGGACGTTTGTATTTGTAGGATAGAACTTTTTTACATGTGGATAAAAGAGCAAATATCAGCCAGAAATTGCGGAGTGCTATGTATGCAGTTTTTAAAAATGTAACTAATACTGTTAGCTAGACATGTGTAGAACCAAACAACTTACATTAAGTTTAAAAATTTCAAATCATAACCACACTAACCCCTAACCTTAATTTCTGTCCTCAAACTGTATTGGTGTTAAGTCTTCAAACCACACTGAGCTCATGTCTTTGTTCACAATAAGTAATACCAAACTAACCCTTAACCTTAACTTCTGTCTTAAAATTTTATTTATGGTATGTCCTAAAACTGACCTGAGTACATGGCAGCGTTCACTTGTTCATTAAATAATATCCTAAAACTGCCATTCTAAAATTGTATTGACATCTTAAAGCTGCACTGAGCTCATGACATTGTTAAATTAATTTGCCATGGGAAATTGTGTTCTTAAATGAAACATTTCTGATAAATTTATAAGTTCCTGTAAATTTACATTAAAAACTGCTCAGGCTCTGTTTTGCAGTTTAAAATGGAGTCCAAAGGGCATGGATCCAAAAGTAAAACAAAAGCCTTAAAACATACTGATTCCATGCACTTTGAGGTGGCAAAAGTTTTAATTTCAGAAAGCATATCTTCCTTGTTTCTGAATTAGGTTTATGACTACAAAAAAATACTGGAAAGCAGTGCTCTGTTTGCTTATCTGTTTACAAGCGATTGTCAAGGGTGGAGTTTTCATGTAAACAAGAAAGTAAAGCTGTAGAAAACCATGCATATGTGTCAAATTGCTTATCGCGACATTGCTTTTCTACCAGAATACTTTGAAAACATGCACAAACGTGCACATCATCCCACCCCCCCCCCATGTTGTACTAGGGTGTTGTACCGTGTTAGCCATTATGAATGTAGAGAAAAGCCAAGTATCATGCCTGAAGAAGGGGCCTGAGTTGCCTCGAAAGCATGCATATTGTAATCTTTTTAGTTAGCCAATAAAAGGTGTCATTTTGCTTGGCTATTCTCTACACCCCCTTATGGAATTCAAATTAACCTGAGGTTACCTCAGCAGTTCTCTGAAGACTCTCTGTAGTTTTTGTAATTTTGTGTTTTCTTCATAAAAAAGAAAGATACTTGAATTATTACGATCATTAGACTAGAAACAACTGTCATTGGCATAAACAATATGGCAATGCAAAACTAGAACAAAGCAGCTGTACCTGCAAGAAAAACAAACAACAAGATAACACCATAATGATGTGACCATCATAAAGATATAATATAATTTGGAGTGCATAATCATTTAATAGGGTGGCATGGTGGTGCAGTGGTAGCGCTGCTGCCTCACAGTTAGGAGACCTGGGTTCACTTCCCGGGTCCTCCCTGCGTGGAGTTTGCATGTTCTCCCCGTGTCTGCGTGGGTTTCCTCCCACAGTCCAAAGACATGCAGGTTAGATGCATTGGTAATTCTAAACTGTCCCGTGTGTGTGTGTGTGCGCCCTGCTCAGGGTTTGTTTCCTGCCTTGCGCCCTGTGTTGGCTCCAGCAGACCCCCGTGACCCTGTAGTTAGGATAGAGCAGGTTGGATAATGGATGGATGGAATCATTTAATTAGTTTACAAAAAGTTCAAAAATAGTAGACAGGAACTTTAAAACGCTGCTTAGAACAATATTGTTCAGTAGGGAGGGTAACTGTATCCTCACCTTCATAATCAGAAATATAGCTGGTATGCTATAAATTTTCACAGACTTCAGTAGAGGAGGTACAGTCATATGAAAAAGTTTTAGAACCACTATTAATTCTTTGGATTTTTGTTTATCATTGGCTGAGCTTTCAAAGTAGCAACTTCCTTTTAATATATGACATGCCTTATGGAAACAGTTGTATTTCAGCAGTGACGTTAAGTTTATTGAATTAACAGAAAATATGCGATATGCATCATAACAAAATTAGACAGGTGCATAAATTTGGGCACCCCAACAGAGATATTACATCAATACTTAATTGCGCCTCCTTTTGCAAATATAACAGCCTCTAGACGCCTCCTATAGGCATTGATGAGTGTCTGTATTCTGGATGGAGAATCTTCAATACAAAATCTCTCCAGTTCAATTAAATTTGATGGTTGCCGAGCATGGACAGCCTGCTTCAAATCATCCAATAGATTTTCGATGATATTCAAGTCAGGGGACTGTGACGGCCATTCCAGAACATTGTACTTCTCCCTCTGCATGAATGCCTTTGTAGATTTCAAACTGTGTTTTGGGTAATTGTCTTGTTGGAATATCCAACCCCTACGCAACTTCAACTTTGTGACTGATGCTTGTACATTATCCTGAAGAATTTGTTGATATTGGGTCGAATTCATCCAACTCTCGACTTTAACAAGGGCCCCAGGCCCTGAACTAGCCACACAGCCCCACAGCATGATGGAACCTCCACCAAATTTGACAGTAGGTAGCAGGTGTTTTTCTTGGAATGTGGTGTTCTTCTTCCACAATGCAAAGCGCTTTTTGTTATGACCAGATAACTCCATTTTTGTCTCATCAGTCCAAAGCACTTTCTTCCAAAATGAATCTGGCTTGTCTAAATGAGCATTTGCTTACAACAAGCAACTCTGTTTGTATACAATACTGGTCATTCTGAGCAAGAAAAAATAAAGTTCCACCCTTCTTGTCAGGGTGGCACCATTGGACCACTTGAACTGATGGAAGTAGTCAAGTATGGTTCTCCAGTATTTCTCTTCTCCACAGTGGAGCCACCAGAGAATGTGAATTGCATGGAGTGTTCTTTTGCCTTCGTTGTGTAGGTTATGCCAACACACTGACTGACAACAAGCTGGACATTCCAGATGAGGTACATTTATACTACAATCAATTGAAACCCCAGACAGGTGATCCCCATTTAACTAATTATGTGACTTCTAAAACCAACAGAGTGCACCAGAGATTTAAAATAGGAGTGAATTCTTATGCAATCAATTATTTTGTGTGTTATATGCATAATTATTTGAGTCCACTTTGCAGAGATCTGTTTTCACTTTTACATTAAAGACTGTTTTTCTACCAAATTAAATCCTCTGTGATTCAATGTATAAAATCTATAAAATGTGACAATATCCAAATGAATATTTTTTAGGCACTGTATACTTCAGTCTGTACTTGTCCTCCTGCATTATTATTATTATAGAACTTGGTTCAAAATAGCAGATGGCATCAACTATCAAAAACAAACATAATTTTAAAAACACAATTTATCTAAAAATACAAATCATTCAGTATATAATGTCTATGATTCAATCATGGAATATTTATTTTCACCTGGCTGATCACTAATGTACTTTTCATATTTTTTGTGATTTTTGCACATTGTATTTCAGATCAAGTACATTACACTGCTTCAGGATTCTTGCTTTCTCTTCCTCTGTATGTACAAAACAAGATAACTAAACAACGCTAGACATTTTTTTTCAATCATTCTGTGCTTTTACCAGGAAAATAGTCTGTTTAATGTATTAAAAACTGAAAATGTTACAGGATACATTTTAAATGCATCACACTTCTGTACTGGGAATCACATTTAAGATGATCATAATGGCAGTGAAGTATTTTTAGACTAAAAAAGAGACAGGGAGAGAGGGAGGGAGAGAGAGAGAGAGTGAGAGAGAGAGACAGTATATACAGTATATATATAGTATTTATATAGAATATAATGCATAACAACACACAGCAGCTTGCTCCAACAATGCAATGCTTACTATGTATCTCTTTGTTTATAAGGTTTGCCTTTTCAGCTCCTGTTCTTGAACAACCTGTCTGTAATATTCGAGAACAATTTGAACTAAATGGACTATATAAAAAGGGTGACATCATTTTAGGAGGTATTTTTGAAATAAGCTTTGAAGTGATTATGACTGACCTGTCTTTTAAGTTTAAACCTCAACAATGGAAATGTGAAAGGTAAGTGATGTTAATGACATGTTTAATTTTAAGTCACTAAATATGTTTCAACAATGCAAGCAATGCAAAATTAATGTTGAATAGCCTAAAGATGAGAAATATTTCAAAATGTGCTGAAAATGAATAATTTACAATTTATTTTTCTGATTAAATTCTATGTAATACATGTATACCTTTAGTGGTTATTTTAATTCAGCTCTTATAATTTTAAAACGTTTCACTGAAAACAAGATGTGCATGTATTGATGTGTTTCACAAATAATCATTGCTGAACTTTTTGTTTTGTTTTGAAAAGATTGGAGTTATCTGTGTTTCAGTGGGCACAGACAATGATATTTGCTATTGAAGAAATCAACAGGAATGAGAACATTCTTCCAAATGTAACTCTGGGTTACAGAATTTATGACAACTGTGTGAAGCTGCCAGTGGCCCTGAGAGTGGCAGCTGCTCTCATTAGTGGAAACACTGAAGTCGCTGGTGGATCTGACTGTGAGGGGACTCCTCCTGTCATTGCTATCATAGGGGACCCCGTGTCGACACATTCAATTGCAATATCAAGGATGCTTAGTCTTTTCCAGATACCTATGGTACAGTATTGTTATTACATTTTCTTTAAAATGACTGGATGACAATTATCTATGCAATGAACACTCACAGATTAAGTGGTAGGGAAAATTCATAAATTATGTATGAAGATAATAGAGATATTATTATATACTGTTAAGTTACAGTATAAATAAATGCAACTAATAAATGATATAAAATCTGTTCAGTAGAATGCATAACTTTAATTCAATTCATATAATTTGCAAATAATTAACGGAGTATGTTTGCTTTACTAGTTTATAAAACAGTGCTTAGAATTTCACAATAGCAGAGAATAAACTACAGACCTCTACAGTAACTATTAAATATACTCATAAATTGTTTAAGATTTTGCTTCATATGGATTCTTTATACATTTTCCTTTAATTTAACATACATTTTATTTACATATTTCTCTCATTACAGTAATCATAGATTATGTGACCTGCTCACATAATCCAAAACTAGGCAACTTTGGCTAGATATTCATTTTCATTTTTTCCCTTTTTGATTCTAAAGGTGAGTTACTCTGCTTCCTGTTCCTGCTTAAGCAACAAACAAGAATTTCCTACATTCTTTAGAACAATTCCCAGTGATGCATTTCAGGTGAAAGCAATGGTGGAAATCATTAAACATTATGGATGGACGTGGGTTGGAGCTATAGCAAGTGATGATGATTATGGACAAAATGCAATTAAAATCTTTCAAGAGGACATCAAAGCATTTGGATGTATAGCCTTTTCAGAAACCATCCATAAAGTCAGTGAAAAGGATGATGTTCTTCAAATAGTGAAAGTCATTAAAAATTCATCTGCAAAAGTTATTGTGACATTCTCATCAGAGGTAGAATTAAAAGCTCTGATGGATGAGATTGTTCAACAAAACATTACAGGCAGGCAGTGGATTGCCAGTGAAGGGTGGAGCACCGCTGGTGCTTTAGTTATTAATAAGAACTATGCATCATTTGGTGGCACAATAGGGATAGCATTTCGGAGAGGAAAAATCCAAGGTCTGCAAGATTTTCTTCTCCAGATTCATCTTGATTTTGATCCCAAAAACAATTTAGTGGTACAGTTTTGGGAAACTATCTTTCAATGTAAATTTGAAGACAATATCAAAGAAAATATGTCAAATCTTTCATTTAATGTCAAATTATGTTCTGGACATGAAGATGTTAAAAGCACTAATACAGCTTATAGTGATGTATCAGATTTACGAAACGCCTATAATGTTTATAAGGCAGTTTATGCTGTAGCACATGCCCTTGACAACATGATGAGGTGTGTGGATAAAAAAGGACCATTTGCTAACAATGTCTGTGCAGATATTCAAAATGTGCAGCCATGGCAGGTGACAATTTATTATTTCAGTTTTATATTTATTTACTTTATATGTTTAAAATGACTTGTAAAATGGCTCTATATCATAAATATCTAAAATGTAATTTCTATTATGATATGAAGAGCTTTTCCATGTATATATTAATTCCTTTTTGAAATGTTTCCTTTTTCTGCAGCTGTTACATTATCTTAAAAATATTGATTTCATGAATTCTTTGGGGGAAAGAGTGGCTTTTGATGAAAATGGTGATGCCGTTGCTGTGTATGATATTGTAAACTGGCAACTGAATGATAATGAAACTTTGATTGCCAAAAATGTTGGCATTTTTAGTAAATTAGGCACTGCTGGGCAGATGGTCACACTCGCAGAGAATGAAATATTTTGGAACTTTGAATCTAAAAAAGTACAGTATCATATTTCATTTCACTACTTTTTTAAAGTTATAAACAAGTCATACATAAAGGGAATAAACTTTAAATC
>JANRMT010062854.1:80152694-80165711 GCA_026402145.1 Polypterus bichir lapradei
TTTAAATCACTCACACTTTTATACCTGTATACATTGAACTGGTGGCATAAACTTCAGACGTGTTTTCATTAATTGGCTATAATTATAGAAAAAAAATGCTATTTTTTTCAGTCCTACCTGATACCATCACAGCATAGTCCTAACAAACAGAATTTAATTGCTCTCTATTTATAGAAATGTTTTTTTAATAATTATTACTGCTCACTGTTACATAAAATAAAGAGCTACAGTATATGTCACATATACAAGATAAAACATTTACTTGACCAATTATCTTTGTATGTAAAGGCATAATAAATCATGAACATGTATTAATTATTTACTGTAATTTTACTAGGTTCCAGAGTCTGTCTGCAGCAAAAGCTGTCAACCTGGCACACGAAAGGCCACAAGGAAAGGCCAGCCAATCTGCTGTTTCGATTGTATACCATGTGCAGACGGAGAAATTAGCAGTGAAATAAGTATATTACTTTACAGTACAGCTCATTTTCTAAATCATTAATAAGCCAGAATGTTTTATTATAGTTATTAACATTAATAAACAGAAACCAAGTACCAGCAAAAAAGTTTATTTTCTCATATAATGTCTCGAAAATATGCAAGATTTAAAAAAAAAATAAATCACATAATTCCAAACAATTTTATAATGTTTTGTGTGAATACATTGACTTTTATTAAACTCCATGTACGTGACAGCTATTAGCAACTAAACAACAAACCCCCTAATTTCATACTTTTTCTTTAGGTGTCCTACTGATTAAGTAATAATGTTAAGTTTCTATTGCTTGTTCAGTTTTGGTTTAATTATGAAAATATGTACTTTATACACATAAATTTATATACTTATGAATAAAATTTTTACACTTAGTATTAAGGATGCATTAGAAATTAAACACACACACACAGCATGTTAATGTCTAACATATATAATACAACCAGTAGCATTACATGCAATCCAGTAGACGCATAAGTAATTTGAATGTGCTTCAATTAATATTAGTGCTATATAAATGTAAAGAATTATTATTAATATTACTAACAATTTGATTCCACTGCTTTAACAAGGTCTGGAAATGCTCCAAAAATATTGAGTAGCTACTTAAAAGTGCACTTCTTCTACAGTAGTGTGTAGTAATAAATGAAGAAGCACTGTATTTGTGACAATGACAGAGACACGTTTGCTGGTGTAAACTTCTAGTGATAAATGTTACGCTTCCTTTCTTTTCTTTAGATTCCCCTGAATGTGTTCAATGTGCTCCTGAATTCTGGTCAAATCAAGAAAAAACACAGTGCATTTTAAAAGATATCGAGTTTCTTTCCTATGAAGATGCAATGGGAATTACATTAACAACTGTTGCCTTGTCTGGTGCCTTTTTGTCTACTGGGGTTTTAACCATTTTCATACACTTCAGAAACAGCCCCGTGGTAAAAGCCAACAATTCTGAACTGAGTTTCCTTTTGTTGGTATCTTTAACGATGTGTTTCCTTTGTGCATTATGCTTCATTGGAAAACCTACAGATCTGACTTGCATGCTAATGCATGTGGCATTTGGAATCAGCTTTGTACTTTGTATTGCTTGCATTCTTGTAAAAACTATTGTTGTGATTGTTGCTTTTAGAGCTACACTGCCTGGCAGTAATATGATGAAGTGGTTCGGGACCACACAGCAGAGAGGCACTGTCTTCTTGTTCACTTTCATCCAGTCAATGATATGCACTGTTTGGCTGATCACTGCACCTCCCTTTCCAAACAAAAATACCCAATATCAAAATTCTAAGATTATTTACGAATGCAATATAGGCTCGCTGGTGGGCTTCAGCTGTTTACTAGGATACATAGGCGTGCTGGCTGCTGCTTGCTTCCTGTTGGCTTTCCTGGCAAGAAACTTACCAGACACCTTTAATGAAGCTAAATTCATCACATTTAGCATGTTGATCTTTTGTGCGGTATGGCTTACCTTCATACCTGCATATATCAGCTCTCCTGGAAAATACACAGTAGCTGTTGAAATATTTGCAATTTTAGCATCTAGCTTTGGCCTCTTGTTTGCAATATTTATCCCAAAATGCTACATTATTTTACTGAAGCCAGAGAAAAATACAAAAAAAACATTATTAGGTCGAGGGCTTCCCAAAAAGTAGCACATTAATAATTCACTTTTAAAATATGTGAAAAGACACAAACTCAAACTCAAAAAAAGTTGCTACTCAAAAAAAATAATCTGAGCATCACATCCTTTTCTGTACTTTTTACATTTGCCATTGATTTCATCTATCATTATTTATCAAAATTAATTGAAACATTAAGCACTGTTTGGTGTGACTTTTCAGAATAAACAACTGAATTGAATGATTTTATTGTTCTCCGATGGCTTGCTCCGTTTTCTCATTATAAATGACTATTTGCCTGAATGAATATAAACTCAAGTGGAAAAATCAAAAAACTGTGCAGTAAATAGATTTTATTTTATTTAACAAAAATGTCTGTTTTCATTTGTGTATTGTGTCCATTTCTGCATCGGGTTTTGGATTTTGAACAATATTTATTTATTTACTCCTTATCAATAAAAAAAATTCTGAATTGAAATATGTTGCTTATCATTTCAATTTATTAGGGTTATTTTTTTAATAAAATTTAGTAAGAAACAAGTCACTGATACCCCCTGCCCAGTGCAAAATGAATATTCTATTTCCATTAGAGGGCATTTTTTCTCGAGGCTATGGTTTTTTTTCATTATGCAAAGTCTGTCAGATGTAAACTGCATATTTGTACGGTAGTGAACTGATGTGCTATTGAAGTTAGAATCCTGTTTTGCACCCACTACTATGCAATACAATTGATTTTTGTATAGCCCCAAAATCACAAAAGAAGTGCCGCAATGGGTCTTAACAGGCCCTGCTTTTTGACAGGCCCCCCAGCCTTGACTGTCTAAGAAGACAAATGAAAACCCCCCAAAAAAACCATTGGAAGAAACCTCTGGAAAGGCAGTTCAAAGAGAGACCCTTTTCCAGGTAGGCTGGGCGTGCAGTGCGTGTCAAAAGGAAGGGGGTCAATACAATACAGTACAATACACAGAACAGAACAAATCCTCAATACAGCATAATAGTAAAATAAAAATATTACAAACACAGAGCAGAATTTAACCGTAGATGATATCACATAATATGATTTGGATTTGTTTGGAGTCCTGGAGACCTCAGCCATCAGCCACTACTACAACCTATAATTGGATTAAGGGGGTAAGACAATGAATGAATGAATGAATGGGAAGCATTTGGAAAACCAAAGAATCAAAAAGATATATAGTTTTACTATTCAAATAACAGACTTTTACAAACATGAATTATTTTTTAACATTGTTTTGTTTTCTGTCATGTAGAAATGCTCAAGTATGTTAAGCTGTTGTAAAATTATTACTAGCACAGAACTGCTATATGAAGTAGTGGTGTTTAAAGTGTTTCAGACTGTTCCCAGTTTGCCAAACTCTAAGGTATGGCAGATCATATTCACTCATTACTGAACATTCCATGTTATAATTAATATCTTTATTTTATCACAAAACACTAACACTCAACTCACTGCTGCTGGATTTGCATTTTAAAATGCTCTAGTTTGGTCAGTAATCTTTACGAAATTTTCAGTTTTGAAGACAGAAGTTATGTGCATTGTAGTCCAAATGATATTAACAGATTTTGTTTGCTTGGAATGGGCCCTCAAGATTGATGTCAAGCTGAATTTTAAAAAGCCACACATTTTATTGGAGTAGCAGAGAGACTGCAAGTTTGATGTAGTGTTGAAAGAGAATGAGATGGTGGGAATAATCAGTGAAAGTGAGCAGGAGCAAAAAAGGAAGACTGGGATAGGGCGAGTGCTCCATGGTGGTTATTTACAGCTGGTCCAAAATGGTGTTCTGACGTGTAAGTGTTAATCAACAAGTGCAGAGATTGGGCTGCAGGATTCTTTCTATTAGATTAGAAAATTGTATCAATCCCAAAAAGAAATTTAGATTATTAAAGATATAGAAATATAAAAAACAAAGACACAGACTCACAGGACAAATAATGTAATTAATCAATAGATACACAGACAGATAGATATTGTGTAGAAATTGCAAAATAAATTTAAAGGATAAGCTTGGTATTTTTCAAGTCAAAGTTATTTCACAATAAGTTAATACATAGCTAGTCCTGGCGTTTTGTAGTGGAGCCTTACCGAATACACCCATTTTTCAAGCCAAGGCAGCTGCTGAGCAGAAGCCAGAAGGAGTTGTTTACACTTTGGTCTGAATATGGATCCCAATGCCCCAGTGCACTGATGGGAACACTGTGCTGTAAAAAATGCACCATCCTTCAGATGAGATGTAAAATGGAGGTCCTGACTCTCTGTGGTCCCCAATGTCCCAATGTCCTGGACAAACTACCCACCATGGCCTAGTCATTCTGGCCCCCCAATAATCCACTGTCTCTAATTGGCTGAATATCTCTCACCCTTACCTCATCTAATAGCTAATGTATGGTGAGAGTACAAACATAAAATGGTTGCTAACACATCATCCAGGTGGATGCTGTATATCAGTGGTGGTTGAAGTAGCTCCCTACTCACTATGTAAAGTGCTTTGAGTAGTAAGAAAAAGAGCTACCTGAACCTAACCCTATTACTATTATTATTATTTATTAATATTATTAATTCACGTGGGCGGCGCAGTGGGTAGCACTGCTGTCTTGCAGTTAGGAGACCTGGGTTCGCTTCACAGGTCCTCCCTGCGTGGAGCCTGTGTGTTCTCCCCGTGTCTGCATGGGGTTTCCTCGTACAGTCCAAAGACATGCAGGTTTGGTGCATTGCCGATTTTAAATTGTCCCTGGCGTGTGTGTGTGCGTGAGTGCCCTGTGGTGGGCTGGCGCCTTGCCTGGGGTTTGTTTCCTGCCTTGCGCCCTGCGTTAGCTGCAGCAGAAACCCGTGACCCTGTAGTTAGGATATAGCGGGATGGATAATGGATGGATTAATTCACATTTTGCAGCACACATTGTAAAACACCTTAAATGATTTGTGAATTTCCCCTTGGGATTAATAAAGTATCTATCTATCTATGTGTCACCAATATTATGAGATACAGTCATTTGAAAAGATGACAAGCTGTGCACACTAGCTCAGTGCCTGTCTTCTTCTGTAATAACCTTTCACCATCCAAAAAAACAAAATGAAAGTAAACTGTTCATGCCTTGTGGTTTGGTTTAAATTTGAATGTCTTCCTAAGTGAACAGAAAATGTATCCTTAACTAAAAAAAACAGTACCAGAAATATGTGATAAAATGATTATTTCCATAACCCTTTTTTGTGTCATACATGTGTTGGAAAGACAGAAGGTGTATTTTCATATATCAAAACATTTTCTGCTTCATTGGTAAGTTTTCAGGTTTTTATTTTTTTTGTTTGTGAAGAAATACCTTTGACTTAATAAATATCAAACTCATCCTATAAAGAGTTCAAGCATTTAGTTGTTGATGTTTGGAAGAAGCACTGAACTTCTTGATAGTAGCTGGCAGAAAAGATCCCCAGAGGTGCTTCTTAGCACACAATGGAGGAACAAGCCTTTGGCTAAAAGTGCTCCAAGACAGCACATATTGGAGAGAAGTGTTCAGGACAGCATCCAATTTACTCACCATTCTCCTTTCCTCAACAGCTTCAATTGTGTCCAGGGTTAGTCCTGTGATGGAGCAGTGTAGGAATTATCCATTTTGCTAGGCTGGATCCCAAGTCCTGGCTTAGTGAACTGCTGCTAGGCACAATTGTTGCCAGCTAAAAAGTCTGCCTGAATGGACCTCCCTTTGGAATGAAGCATCTGCACCCTTATCTGATAAGAAGATTGATACCAGACAAAGTAACAATCAAGGAAATCTCTCTTAAAGGCAGCAAAATGGACTGTTCTGAACAAAGGACCGTAAATCAAGGATGAGTGATATTGATGGACAGAACTTCCAATAGTCATGTGAATCCGAGACATCCAATGACAAAACTTCTAATCCCCCTATAAAAACCATTATAACACCCTAACTATTTGCTGTTCTCTTTTTATGCTATAGCTTGTCCTGGCCATAATTTGTCTGCCCATAACCGGAACCCATGAAGCAATACATTTACTCCAGAAAGCAACTCTGCTGGACTGGAAGGGTAGAATATATTTGTCTGTACTGGAGTTTGGACAAGGTTATTGTTAGTCCAACCTTGCTGCGGAACAGCAAGAACATGAGCAAGAGAAAGATAACTACCATATGTAAACCACGTGTGTGCTTTGCTAACAACAGTTACAGCTCACAGATCACAGTTGACCTAGCAAGCATTAGCAATGGTTGATGACTGATCACCAGCTGACCTAACAAGCATACGTTTTCTAGTATCCCAGTGCAATTTGTGTAATATCTTCAAATAGAAATTGCAGTCCCGCCTGCAACCAGAAGTTGGGAACAAAGGCAAAGAAGGAGACCCTCTGAACAAACAAAAGGGTGCCAAAAATCCTTCCACACATCTGGAGAAAGTTGACCAAAAAAGGAACAAAGCATCTCTTACCTCAGACCATAAGTACAAATTACTTTGATTCCTAGAACTACTAATTCGAATCAAATAGATAGGACAAAGCCAGCTAATGTATTTTGATATTGGTGTAAATGTAACTAAAAGATAATAACCTTGTGAAGGATAAGCTCTGACAGTGTGCTATAAGTCGCTTCCCAAACCTAGTCAGGAAGTGAAGTAGCATTTCACAGACATACATGCTCTCACACAAAGTGAGAGAGCAAACACTTTGGGGGGATTGGGGATAATTCAGAGGAGAGTTTAGCTGCTGTGATGAAATGAACACCACTTAAAGACAACAGAAACTTCATAACAAGCTAGAGAACATATCCAAGTTAACCTCATGAAATGAAAAAATCACAGTTCATAAGTTGTGTGCCTCTTCCTAAAACCAAGGAAAGTTCTATCTAAGGCAAGAGACAGAATTGATAAATTATGTACCTTTGCGTATAGGGTGGAAAAAGTTAATCAAAGCTGCTTAATGTTATGTGTGGTTTGTTAGTGTCTTATATCCATATATATTTCAACTACTGTGTCTGGGTTATTTATGTAATATGTGTACAGCTACATTTCAAACAATTATAGAGAAAATGAACGTGTTAATGTAGACTTTTGCCAATTTATGAATCTTGTTTATAAATTGTACATATCTCTTCATATTTATGGCATCCTGGTCAGAAGATGAAATCTTTCAATCTTTCTCTGGAACCCTTCCCAGCTTCAATCTATTCTCCTCTATAACTATCCACAAAGCACAAAGTTAGATTTCTTTATATGCTGATGATATTTTTCTTTTTTGGAGCATGCTCCATTGGATCTCCTACATGCTCTTGACCTTTTCCACTGCATTGATATCTTAGCCATCCTAGCATGTTGTATGATTGTTATAAATGTATCCTTTGACTGTCTGCATTTCTCTATCTGTGGGCCACTTTGCGTAATGCGGCACAAAAGCTGTCAGGTCACTGCTTAAAGAGGTCAGTGAGAAACATATGAAGAAAATACTCAATCCTAATGTATCTCCAAGAACATTATGAAATGGCCCACTAACAAGGAATTTCATAGTAACCAGGACTTAAATTTCAGTAAACAGGTACAATGGCACCTTATTTACCTTTTTCACAGAGAGTCAGAGTTTATCAAAGAGGTGAGTAGATGATTTTTTTAATCTATATTTTTTAACTATTTCCAACTGTCAAATATACTTTCACCTTTCGTTTGATTTTGTGGTGTGTCTTCTTCTTTGCTGTTTAATATTTCAGTGTCACTGAAACAATGAGTATCGTGAAGCATATCTGACAATAATATTTTGTGTAAAAATCTCAGATCAAAAGAAAATACAGAAATCATAAAAAATGTGCATTAAAATCAAATATTGAAGTAGGAGAAAATGTGCTTAATTAATCAGAAGTAGTTTAATATAAGGCTGCTGTTCACATGAACTTTTCTTAATTTTAATAACATAATTATTTAAAAATTTTGCAAAATGTGTGTTTATCATGCAATTTTTAAAATAAAAACCTATTTATAAGTTATAACATCATCAAGCCTTAAATCTCTCCTTGGATTTATTTTGAGAGTGTCAAATGGGAATATGTTTCCATCAAAGTAGATGTTTATGAGTTGGACACAATGAGTGGTTGTACTAAAAAACAAAGTCTCAATTGAATACATCAGCAAGGCATATAAGAGCAGCATTTTAAGGAAAACAGTCTTTTTTTTCTCTGCAATAATGCGATTACTTTTGCATCTTTCTGTGTTTGCTCTAGCTATTTTTTCTGCATCAGCAATTAATAACTCAGTGTGCAAAATTCAAGAAAAATTTCAACTTAATGGTTTATATAAGAATGGGGATTTTATCATCGGAGGTATATTTGAAATAAGTTTCAAAATAAACATTCCTGAATTATCATTTAGATATAAACCCAAACAATGGACATGTGAAAGGTAAGTCCTTGTACTGTTTGAATACATTTTATTATAGTTATTTTTTTCTGAAATATAACCGTGCTTACAATTTGTCATCAAAAAATCCTGAAACAGTAGAATTCACTTATTTATGGTGGAATATAAATTGTATTGCATATTGATGCACAGAATTGCATTTTATTAAAATTGTGCTTAAGCAGACATGAAAACACTTGGAGCCTCAGTACACTGTAATAAAGTTTGTCAATATTACAAAAAACATTTTAAAGCAGCCCAATCATCATCGTCATCACTGGTTTAAAGGGCATTTTCTGGGTTTACCCTGGTTAGTTGGTTGCCTCCCAAACCTCTCTCCTCTTCTCTCTATGGTACTGTGACCACCTTCATCACCTCCAGCTCCGGCCTGGTGCACCTCTTCATCCAGTCTTCCTATGCTTTTCATTTCACATGCCTAAAACACATAAGTCTGTTTCTCCATCGTACAACACCTTTCACATCCACATCAAGTCTTTTATATGAAAGTGAAATCTGTTTCACAAAGAGATAAATAGATGCATTTCTACTATAATTTTTACTACAAAGTTTATTTTGAATACTGTTTTGATTTAAGCTTATGCTTATGATGCAAATGTTTAAATATTGTTAATAATTTGTTGTGATGACAAAGCCAGGTTTAAAGGAGACACTTTATTTCTGACAGTTTTGAGTTCTCAGTATTTCAATGGGCAATGACCATGATTTTTGCAATTGAAGAAATCAACCGAGATCAGATCCTGCTTCCTAACATCACGCTTGGTTACAGGCTTTATGACAACTGTGTGAAGCTACCGGTGGCTATGAGGGTAGCAGCTGCACTGATCAGTGGAAAAGAAGATGAAATTAAAGATTATGATTGTAGGGGACCCCCTCCTGTTATTGCCATCATTGGTGACCCTGTTTCTACACATTCAATTGCAATTTCAAGGATTCTGAGTCTTTTCCAGATGCCAATGGTAAGGTAAAAAATTTGTTGTATGTTTCAGTAAAATGAAAAATTCCACCTGGGAATCTATCAGTAGATCAATACTTATTTAAGATATTTTCTCCTTTAGAAAGCGCTGTCATAAACTCAACATAATTTTTTCATGTCTCATGGAATTAAACAGTGCATTTATAAAGTAGTTTACAAAAGGAAATAAAATATTTAAAGTAAGGAAAAAGGTAAACATCAAAAAGTAAATTAAGATATTAATTAAATTAGAGAAGTCACTCACTTAAATGTAAAACTTATGTAAACGTATACAATAAGTATTTATTTTTAGTTAAATTTTGTCTAATATTAACCTATTTATTTTCAATCACATACCATTAACGTGCACTTGCAATATGCCTATGAAATTAACCAGAAATTAAGAATATGACATTTGTATCTCCATATTAATGTATGTGTGTGTGTGTACTTTACTCTTGTATCTACTTTTTGGGAGACTAACTAATGTACTCTGCGTTATAGTAGAAGGCTGTAGGTTTAGCCCTCACACTGGATCATATTGAGACCTTAAAACATTTCAGTTTGTAATATTAAATGGTATCCAAGCCATCACACAAAATCTGAATTGGTGCTCAATAGAATTACCCGAATGAATTAAATTAAAAAAAAAAAAAAAACAGCAAAACAAAAATGTTCATAAATTGTGATTCACTAGAAAGTGTATGATAATAATTTCAGCTATTTTGTTTGCAAATATAAAAGGGCATATCATAGTGTTTGCACTTTACTTTCATTCTTCTTTTGGGTTCATTTATATTTAGTTTGCATGATTTCTCTACATGAATACAGTTTGTGTTCTTAAACTTTCCAAGACATGCAGAAATGTGCCTAACCTCTGAAATATTGGCATCACATCCTGCATTGATTCTTGCTTTGTGCCCACTCCTCCTGAGGTCATCAGATGGATAGTGAGATAGGTGAATGAAGGTAAATAATGACAATTTTGTTTTCTAGCCTGTTAGAATGAATTAGTCTATTAAAAGTACAGAATTAATAATTTAGATAAGTAATGCACTATAGGTGTATAAATATGGGGGAGCTGGAGCCTAACTCAACAAGCATAAGGCACAAAGCAGGCACAGTCCCTGGACTGGGCGCCAGTGTGGCACAATTTAGAATACTATAATCTTTGCATAATACTCATAATTCAATACACAGAATGAAATTAAGGCAAATGTCCTCCTAAGCAACAATTTTTATTTACTTTCTGAAGGTAAGCTATTCGGCCTCATGCTCTTGTCTAAGCAACAAAGATGAGTATCCATCGTTCTTCAGGACCATACCAAGTGACACATTTCAGGTTAAAGCAATGATTGAGATTATTAAACATTACGGATGGACATGGCTTGGTGCAATAGCCAGCGATGATGATTATGGGCAGAATGCAATTAAAACCTTAAGTGAAGAAGTTAAAAATTTTGGATGCCTTTCATTTTTAGAAACCATTCACAAAGTCAATGAAAAAGGGGATGTTGCTCGCATTACAAGGATTATTAAAGAATCCACTGCTAATGTTATAATTGTCTTTACATCAGAAGTAGAATTAAAGGCATTGATGACTGAAGTCGTTTCTCAGAACATTACAGGAAAGCAGTGGATTGCTAGTGAAGGGTGGAGTACTGCGACAACCCTAGCAACTAAAGAGAACTTCTATTCATTTGGAGGAACTTTAGGCATAGCCATTCGAAAAGGTGAAATTCCAGGACTCGAAGAGTTTCTCTGTCAAATCCGCCCAAATTATGATCCAGATAATAATTTAGCAATTCAGTTTTGGGAAACCCTCTTTCAATGTAAATTTGAAGAAAATGCAGTTAAATCAAATTTAACTACTGGGCTACACGATTATAATACCTGTACTGGTGCAGAAAATGTTACTGGTATGAATACTGCTTATAACACAGCGTCAGATTTAAGATACTCCTACAACGTTTATAAGGCAGTATATGCTGTAGCACATGCTCTTCACGCTCTAGTATTTTGTGACTCTGGAAAAGGGCCTTTTGAAAATAACACCTGTGCAGACATTGCAAATATTCAACCATGGCAAGTAAGACATTTCTATTAAAGATTTATGTGAATTTTCATATGGATACCTGCTTAATTAAAACTTTCTTTGAAATGCTTTTCAATGACTATGCATGTTCTTTCTTTAAATATATACATGCAATCAAACAAAACACAACCAATTTGACTTAATGACCAATAATGATCATTTTATTTTCTCTTAGCTACTGTATTATCTTAAAAAAGTAAATTTTACAAATCACCTTGGAGAAAGAGTGGCATTTGATGAAAATGGAGATGCACTTGCAATCTATGATATTGTAAACTGGCAACTTGATAACAATGGGAGAGTGATTATTAAAAATGTTGGTGTCTTTGATAAATCAGCAGCTAAAGTTACAGATCTTTTGCTCAAGGAAAATGACATTTATTGGAATTTAGATTCTAAGTTAGTAAGTAGATTACTATATTTATTGTATAAAAAACACATATTGCACAAAGCCCTTCTGTTTTTTTCCTGTGTAGATTACAAATTTTTATTGACTTCAGATAAGCAACCATTTCAAAGTAACTTTTTGACAATTTTTGGGAGAATCAGGTATAATAGGTAAATCTTAATAATATATTTAATCTTACATGGTCCAGACATATTCTTAAATCTGGTGAAAACACCCACAACTAAGATGTGGAGTGGAACAAAATAGTAATCTTTGTTTCTACTGCAATTTACATATAAAATCATCAGTTTAAAGGTCATGATGTATACCTTGAAATGAGATAAAATATTTAAAATTTACCTTTCTGATATCAACTCACCCCCTACTCACCTTGTTTGTCTTGTATAACTTCAGTCCTCATTCCAAATGACTATCTTCTTGACATTCCAGTTTCTATGTTCATTTCCTCTGATCTTTTTTTACATTAAAATAACAATATGTTACCTGTTGTATGCTGTGAAATGTAAATTATCATAGCAAATTTCAACTTTTTAATATATCAGTTTTCTTCATTTTGTTGAAATTCTGCTTGTGATTCTTATAATAGATTACTAGGCATAACCTTGACCTTAAATAATTTAAAAAATTCAGTATAACAACTATACTGTAATTTAATGGCAAAAACTAAATTTAATATAGACATTTTCAACATTTCTAATTCTGTGTAGGCATTTTGGAATGCTTTATTTTTCCAGTCACCACTTTTTCTTTTGATGTTTCCACTCACAGATCCCAGTGTCTGTCTGTAGTCAAAACTGCCCAGCTGGTACAAGGAAAGCACCCAGGAAAGGGCAGCCCCTGTGCTGCTTCGACTGCATACCCTGTGCAGAAGGGGAAATTAGCAGTGAAACAGGTATGTGGTGTGCTATCTGTTTATATTTTCACTATTTGTAAGTAGTGATACACTGTATATATATATATATATATATATACTCAGCAAAAAAAGAAACGTCCCTTTTTCAGGACTGTGTATTTCAACAATAATG
>JANRMT010062854.1:80166111-80191012 GCA_026402145.1 Polypterus bichir lapradei
AGTGTTCATACAAATATTTACACATTAAGTTTACTGAAAGTAAAAACAGTTGAAAGTCAGGGGATGTTTCTTTTTTTGCTGAGTATATATATATATATATATATATATACATACACAGTATATATACACACACATTGTATACACATAGTAATGCACAAATGGATTGGCACTCGGGTTAAAGTTGAACAAGGACCTTTACCCAGCTGGGAGGCCAGAGTAATGGAAGGACCATGGGAGAAGATAATGGGTTAATAGTTTCTCCCCCAATACACTAGATGGCAGTATCCTTGTCAGGATTCCCACACGGATAACCACAGGGAATGCTGGGACCTGTAGTCCCATAATGACAGTCCTGTTGTGTTCCGTGGGGGCTGCCAGTAGGAGCTGCTGGGATTCACAATTCCTACTTTCAGGAAATTCCATTTATGGCAAAGCTGAGGCACATATACATATACATAAACACACACAGACACACACACACATATATATATAGTCCTTCTGATGGGTACTTTTTGTATTAATGTTACACTAAACTATTATTATAGGCTTCATGAAAATGTATACAGCAAGTGTTATTTACATAATAAAACCATGAACCTTTCAATTACCATAAATAAATATATTTTTTCTTACATGAAAACAGCAATGGAATATGACAGAAATTATACACAATCTAGCAAAAGCAAATTTGATAAAGAGTTGCACATATTGTATGTTTTATTAAGAAATGATGCGATTATTTTACAGATTCAATAGAATGTCTTAAGTGTCCCATTGATTTCTGGTCCAATCAAGGAAGAACTGAGTGCATTCTGAAAGAAATTGAGTTCCTTTCTTTTGAAGATGCAATGGGGATGACACTCACAACAATAGCAGTCTGCGGAGCTTGTCTGTCAGTTGCTGTATTGGCTGTGTTCATACATTTTCGGAGTAGCCCTGTTGTGAAAGCAAACAACTCTGAGTTGAGCTTCCTGTTGCTGATATCACTAACACTCTGTTTCCTCTGTTCACTGTGTTTCATTGGACAACCATCACATTTGACATGTAAAGCAATGCATATGGTGTTTGGAATCAGTTTTGCTATGTGTATTTCATGCATTTTGGTCAAAACAATTGTTGTAATAATGGCATTTAAGGCCACACTTCCTGGAAATAATATGATGAAATGGTTTGGAGCTCTCCAGCAGAGATGCACTGTATTTTTGTTTACTTTTATTCAGTTAATAACATGCATCATATGGTTGACAACCTCCCCACCATATCCATCAAAAAACACAAGATATCAAAATGGCAAGATTATTTTTGAGTGTGATGTTGGATCTCTAATTGGCTTTAGTTGCCTCCTTGGCTATATTGGTTTATTAGCAGGTGTTTGCTTTATTCTAGCCTTTCTGGCAAGGAACCTGCCTGACACTTTCAATGAGGCTAAATTCATTACTTTCAGCATGCTTATCTTCTGTGCAGTTTGGATCACATTCATCCCAGCCTATGTTAGCTCGCCAGGAAAATTTACAGTAGCTGTGGAAGTGTTCGCCATACTAGCTTCAAGTTTTGGAATATTATTTGCTATATTTAGCCCAAAATGTTATATAATTCTACTTAAGCCAGAGAAAAACACCAAAAAAGCCCTTATGGGTAGAGTGCCTCCTAAAAAGTGAATCACCACATAAAAGTTAATGTTAAAATATACTACAGTTTGAAACACCCAAAGGTCTTTTTTCATGCTGATGTTGACCATTAGCAAGTTTGTGTATGAAAAAGAAGGATAAGATCCGGGTTGAGCCAGTGGGATTTTCATAAGCATCACAAGTTTATAAATCATGAGGTCAATAAATTGTCTAAAATAGATTCTGAAGGAATCCCTCTAGATTTATTATCTTAACATTTGGGCATGAAAGAGGTGTTAACTGCGGAATATAAATAGGACTTAAACAGTTGGCCTTTGAACTTGATATCAATAGTGTACTGCCAGTGCAAAACTGAGCAGTTTGGGAATTATGAAAGGTCCTTGAAGATGGATCATAAGTCTAAATTGAAAGAATGTACTGTTAATTAGGAAGTGAGAATAAAAGTCGCCAAAGCCAAATGCTAACCAAGCTTAAGGTCATAATTCACCAAATAACACACATCATACTCTTCAGTTTATTCACAATCTCAGATGCATCACCATCACCATTCATGCCACTTGATTTCCAGAGCCAAAGGCTTTGCAACTTAGCGATGCATAATGGTAATGGTTTTACAAAATGGCAGTGCACACAGAAAAACAAAACAGCATCACAGTAAAACAAAAACATAAAAATAATATCCAAATTATTCCACATGTTTAATAGGACCAAAATAATAATATACAAATGATCTCTTAACTTTAATAAAGAGCATACTAGAAAAATTATTCAAAGCAAAACTTTTTTTTAACACAAGGGTATTGTCTGTTTATACAGTATCAATGTTAATCACTTTTTGGTTTGCTTTCAGATATTAACTTTCACATTTAATTTTTACTTCATCTATTTTACCCATTGTGGTGCACCAGGCTGGCACCGCCAGCTGAACCCAACACAGACACGCGTGGGACACAAGTTCAATGCACACTAGGTTTATTTTTTCTTTTCCCCTTGTGGGAAACGCCTTCCCCGTTCCCCACAAGTATGAAACAGTCCAAGCACAGCACAAACAATTAATCCCTTCTTTTACTCTTTTCCTTCTCTCCTCCTTCAGTCCTTGGGTTCAAAGTTCGTCACTCCTCCTCCCGACTCTGGCTCCCCGAGTAGTGGCTGCTGGCTCCTTTTATAACACACCCGGAAGTGCTCCAGGTGCTTGATTACTTGTTTTTGGCAGCACTTCTGGGTGTGGCAGAAGAACTGCCCATAAGGGCTCAGCAGCTCCTGGTTCAGTACCCGCTGGCGGCGCCTGCGGATCCCAACAGGACTGCACCACACTCCAACTCCCATGAAGCCCTGCGGGAGTCTGAGGCACCGCTGCAAGCCAGGGAAGTTGCCATTTAGCGTCCCTGGGGAGGTAATGCTCTGTCCACGCTTGCTCCCACAGTCCTTCCAGTGTGGAGGTGTCCCAGCCGGGCACGAGCCCCGGTCACACAATACACTATATACCTTTCAATTTATACATTTTGCTCTTTTTAATTATATACATAAAATTATAATTTATGTCTTATGATAAGGCACTCAGATCACTGCTTTACTTGCACAATAAATTTATTATGACTTTTTGGTTTAAGTAAAAGGTTAAGGCCTCTATAATTAACAACAATATTTTTTCCATCCATCTTGTATTTTTTTCCTTTGTTTATAAGAATGTATTGAATGTCAATATTCCATTGATGATTTAAAGTCTACAGTGACCTCATTAGGTATTTAAGTTGTGAGATTTTTGAGACCCCAACAACCCCCAACTGTGCTGTGTACTGGCACTCTGTTAATGCAGGCAGGGACTGGTTGTTCACTGCTGGTGTGACTGCACGTTCGCACGCTTCCTGTGTAACGCATCTGTCACCTGCAGGTTGGTGCAGGGAACATTTAAAACCGGAAAACAACCTGGCCATGTGTCTTCTCGCATGTGCAGAAGAGCTATTGTACTTTTAATCTGAGAAGGGAGTGAATACAGGACGATGTCATCATCCCTTCTTGAATTCTGTGCATGGTTGAGTGACAGCTCCAGTATGAATTAATGCTTTCAGAATGTTCCTGTCTTCAAAACAATAAAGCTGATTTTTTTGGGAACCTAGACTCACAAAGTGTATTTGTTCTTTTGGAATATAGAGTATTTGTTCTTGTTTCTGGAATTCATTGTTTGAACATTTAATTTTCTTTGTGAACATATTTAGCATACTAAATATACATAATGTATATATATATATACAAACATTTTTGTAGCTGGAAATCCACAAAGGGAGAAAATGAATCATGTTTTCATAAGGTAGTTTTTATTCCTGAGCTTTCAGCTCCTGCCAGGAGCTGTCATCAGAGGATAATGATTATACATACAAGAATCAAAGGCAATATATACCAAAATAAGGCTAGGTTGAGTATTTTGGGGGGCAGTTAATAAGATGGGGTTGGGAGGGGTATTGGTTGTAAAGTTTTATTTATTATGAGGATGTTCTTCTTAAGTTTGCATATGTTGGGTTTATGTCCAAATGTCTGTTAATGGTGTATATATATATATATACAAAATATATACAGATATTTTTTCTTCTTTCTGATCCTTTTTCATCATTTCATACTATGAGCTGTCTCGTTTTATGTCTGACCTTATCCATTTAGTAGTTTGGTGATTTAGAATCAATACCTGACTTACCATTACAATACAACTCAAGTTCTGAAATGTAATAATAGGACAGAGATAAAAATATTAGGATATTTTAATCTTACAACAGTGAATTCATTCTGGATGAGTTGAATGCACAAATGTAGAAATACAAGCTTTTAAAATTCATTTAAACAAATGTGAATTGAACCATGTGATTACAGCAATGAAAATGTACAAATGTACATTAGCACTTTTATAATGGCATTTGCTTTAAAACACCTCAAAAATGAGTAACACAAAATTGTTGTGCTTTTGAGTCAAGTATCAAAATAGCTATGTATCTTAAACAGGTTATTCATAAATAGGTTCATTTTTCTGCAAACATAATCAAGCATGTGTGGTGCCATACTTACCATTGCTTTCTCAACGTTCCACAAACTTTATCCATACTCTGCATAGGTGGTGGCATGGTCATATCTGAATAAGTTGGTTGTCTCTACTATCCAAAAAACGCCTGTGTTGTATTACTGAAAACAGAATCGCATCACACAAATTTTAGTTCTCTTCACTGACTTCCTGTTCAATACAGGATTGAGTTTAAAATTTTATTGTTTGTTTGAAGAATGGTTTAACCCTTTTTAATTTTAATGACCTCTTACACCAATTAATCTCCTTCATGTTCACTGAGGTCCTCTGACTAGAAGTTATTGTTTGTGCTAAGATCCAGACTTAACCGTAGAGGGGACCGTGCTTTTGCAGTTGCTGCTCCTAAACTTTGGAACCGTCTATCTTTTTATATTAGGTCAGCACCCACTTTTAAATCCAGCCTGAAAGTCTATCTTTTGCCTTAACTTTTAAAAATTTCATTATTTTGGTGTTTATTTATTCACTGTATATACAGTATGTATTGGTGTATTTATGGAACTTGTACAGTTTAGCCAAGTTCTGTTGTTTTAAGTGTGCCCTATACATAAAATTGATTTGACTTGATTTAAACTGGCCAGCAGTGAATGTTTTAGCATTAGGGTTCTCTCCAATGTATTGGTGTTTGATCTATAGTTGATTTCTGCTTTAAGCTTGATGCTGCTAAAAGGGGATTTGGCTCCTCACAATTTACTGCATATTGATCAAAATTCTACACATTTTCTTTATGCATTATATTATTCTATAAAGTAAAAATAATTTGGTGGTTACTTTCTAATACATAACAGCAGTAATAACCATTTGCCTAGGCATATTAAAATATTCCAGTTTGTTTACTAAAAAGTTTTGTGTAATAGAATCAATCGAATAAGCACTGAAAAATGAATCAGGCAAGAGCTCAAAATAAAGTGTTTTTCTGGTTGAGCCTCATCACAATGCAAATTAGTCTAGCACTCTGATTGGATTTGTCAATAATGCTGTCTTTAAAATGATATGAAGATAAAAAATTAGATATTATTGACTTTCTGACTATTAGATTCAGGCACTTGCTTAAACAGACCACTTTATATACACCAATTTATTTATACCAAAGGCTGAAGGTGAGGTGCTGCCTCAAGCAGTGGTGTTTTGAGTATCTTGGGATTTTGTTAATGAGTGAGGAAAGAAGACTGACAGTTGGATCAGAGCAGTGTCCAGATTCATGATTATGTTGCACCGGTAAGTCTTAGTGAAGGAAAATAGTGAGAAAACGGAACCGAAAGGCAAAGTTCTCGAATTACCAGTTGATCTATGTCCCTGTCCTCACCTATGGTCACAAGTAGTGACAAAAATTACTAGATCACAGATGCAAGTGGCAGAAGTTAGCTTCCTTTGCAGGGTGTCTGGGCTCAGCATTAGAGACAGGTTGAGAAGCACAGAGGAGGAGGTTAAAGTAAAAAGTTGAAATGAGCCAGATTCAGGTAGCTGATTAGGATGCCTCTTGGATGCTTCCCTTGAAAGGTGTTTCGGGGATGTCCAAATGGGAGAAGACCTCAGGCAGAAACAGAACACACTGGAAAGATTACACCACTTAGCTAATCTAAGAATACCTTGTTATCCCCTCTGGGGAAGATGGAGAAGGTAGCGAGGAAAAGGGATGTCTGAGCATCTTTGCTTTGACTGCTGCCCCCATGACCCAGACCCAGATAAGAGGCAGACAATGGATGGATGGACAGATGGATGGTTAGTTTAAGGAAAGCTCTTTTTTATTAACTCCTTTTGTTTTTTTCTGCTCAAGAAAATGTGATCTCGGCACTTGAATCAGACATATCACAATGGTATTTCCTTCTCTTTTTGTATTGAGCAGCCTGACTCCAATTGACTACTGATAAGAATAGTTCCTGACAGCAGCCTGAAAATCCCACCCTTGAAGGATGATGCTGTCAATCACCATCTTCCCACTCAGTCCCATAATGGCAAAAGCTCTAAATGGCACGCATAACATAGATAGTTATACAATATATTTACATGTCAGTGCCACACTACAACTCCTAGTAACAGACTTGGATTCGTTTAACTCTGCATCATTAACACTAGAGTCCCTGAAGCCAATGAAAAAACTAGTAATCCCAGGCCACTTTAAATTCCCCCACACCTCTCCATCAGCGTCTTTTGTTTTGCAAATGTGTTGACCAGCACAAGCAACAAGCAGCCTGCTATCCCATCCCCCACCAACACATTTTCAGTCGTACACCAAGTTCTCCCAGCTCAAGTTTGTTTACTTGGGTGTGAGGTGCCTTGAATTGTATAGGGTAAATAATATATTGTTATTTGGAACACATACATTTCTGTGTTCTGTGTCTACAATGATCTACATAAATGTAGGATGACAGGAAATGCGAGACAAGAAATGTTGAATACATTAGAACAGAAACTTTTTTCATGTTCTAATAATATTTGGCAAAATACTGACATGAAGTATTTAATGTATGAAGACTAAAGTCCAAATATCAAATAAACACTTACACAAAAGACACAGATATAATAAAACAAGTGCGCTTTTTTCCAAGAATTTAACCAAAGTAAAAGAAATTGGAATAGGGTACAACACACACACCCGTATATATGTCTGCTTGGCTGGTGCAGAGGTAAGAACTGCAGTCTCCAAGTAGAGGGGTGACGGGTTCGATTCTGGGTTTTTGATGCATTGAACTGTTTTGAGTAGTGAGCGGCTATTATTATCACTATTATAAAATAAAAACAGATGAGATGAGGGTTCTACATTGGAGAAAGAACAGAAGCCCATCCCGCAAGAAACGTCCACTCACATATAAGAACAACGCAGCTGCACCAGGGATAAAGGCAAAAGATTGCACCATTTGGATGCAGCAAGAGGTCGGGCATCATCCTGTCAGTGAATCTGCCCCACGCATGTCCTTCAACGAAACAGCAGGGCTTACACAGCTTGCCAAGGTATCATGCAAAGTCCTGTTTGTGGTTGTCTTTATATAAAAAACATTTATATGTTACTTATATAAAAGCCAGATCGAATATTATTTACGATAACATGTAGTGAATACACTTGACTTTCTTTCTCTGTACATTTAGTATTCATTTGCTCAGAGGTTGATGCGCTTGCTGCTTCCTGAGCATCTCTTCTTTTCTCCACCTTAGTGGACTGCTTCTTCTCTTCTTTCATCAGCATCTTTTCACATTAAAAGTGATTAAGTCAGTTTTTGTGTTGCAATTACTTAGTACATTTTCTTTAATTTTTCACGGAAGCTAGCACTTAAGTTTTCAATCTGCGTCAAGAATGATTTAAGAAATGAAGAGGTTGGGGAAGTGACGGCGAAGGTGGTAGGGATGAGAATGGTGCTGTATGCATGCGCCACACAGGCGCCTGCTGCCAAGTGTTGATTCTACAATAAAATAAAAATAAAACAATTAGCTTTTAATATAAAGCTGTAGTGCAGAGTTTCAGCGTAGTATATGTGTACCAAATTTCAGGCTACAGGTTATTTGATTTTTGACCTTGACCTTCCTGGGTTGATCTTTGACCTTAGAGGTCAATCATCACCCTGAAAGCGGATAGTAGAGGTCACGTAGTATATGTGTACCAAATTTCAGGTCAATAGGTTGTAAAAAGAAAGACAAAAACAACTATAAAGGTTTGGGGTTTCCGGCCCCATATACTGTAAAACAGTTTTGAATAAGTCGATTGCAGAGTCAAGGATAGTACACATTCGTGCTATACAGTTGACTGCCCAAAGATGGCGGAGCGGAAGCATTTATGAGGCGGGACCGGAAGTAGAGGTGAATGCTGGGTAGGAGCCGAGGTGGATAGTGGGATTGATGACGTCATCAGGGATTGACAGAGGAAGGGCGGAAGTAGTTGTGCGTGGAGGCTGATTCTGACCGCTTCATGGCGGCGGTGCGTCTTTCTTTCTGCGAAAACAAAGAGAGGAAAGTTAGTACCCCGTCACACCCTTCTGGCATACAAACTCATGATACCATTTCTGGTCCGTCCGCAGCCCCCTATTCGCACGTGCATGACAAGGTCAAATGGTTTGCGAGCTGCAGGTGATTTAAAATCCTGGACAGACTGTACTTTGTCAGCATGCCCATGTCGATCAAACACAGGAAGCTCTGCACTCTAGTTGTGACTTTATGCTGTAGGAAGATAAGTAAATAGGTAAACAACATCCAATGTGGTTTTTAAATAAGTAACATATACACGTTTTTCATATAAAGACCATCGCAAAACATAATCACAAACAGAACTTTGCACAATAGGATGTTGTCCGACCTCTTTCTGCATCCAAACGGTGCCATCTTTCGCCTTTACGCCTGGTGCAGCTGCGGTGTTCTTATGTGTGAGTGGACATTTCTTGCAAGGAGGGCTTCTGTTCTCTTTCTCCGACGTAGAACCTCATCCGAGTTCACCTCTATTATAGCACATCTTTATTTGAAAACAGCAGTGTCACATCAGGGGGAGCATGAACGTGACTGAAAGAATAAAACAACAATAAGAGCAGCTCACTACTCAAAGCAGTAATTCTGGGAAGCACCCAAAATCGATCCTATGATCTCTTGATTATGAGTTAGCAGTTCTTACCACTGCACCACCCAAGCGGTCATGTCAGTGTTATACCCTAACCCGATTTCATTTTCTTCAGTTATAGGCTTGAATAAAAGTGCACTTATTTTGTTAAACGTGTACCTTTTGTGAAAGTGTTTATTTGACATTTGGACTTCAGTCTTCACACATTATACACTTCATGTCAAAATTTAGTCGTTACTACTATAACATGAAAAAGTTTCTATTTTAGGTATTTATTCAACATTTCTTGCATTTCCTGTCATCCTACATTTGCATAGATCATTGTAGACACAGAACACACATGAAATGCATGTGTTCCAAATAATGATATATTATTTATCCTGTACAACTCCAGGCACCTCACACCCAGATAAATAAGACTTGAGCTGGGAGAACTTGTTGCTCGAGTTGAGCTGCAGTGGGATGGTATAGCAGGCTGCTTGTGCTGATTGACACATTTACAAAACAAAAGATGCTATTGGAGTGGTGTGAAGGAATTCAAAGTGGCCTGGAATTACAAGTTTTTTTGTAGTTCAGGGATGGTAGTGTTAACAATAAAGGACTGAAGAAAGCCCTTTGAAGCTGCTCCATTGGACATCCATTACTTTTGCCTAGATAATGATTACAGCTGTTTTGCTCCCCTTTTCACTATAAAATAATAAGTTGCAGAGGAAGATTCCTGCAAAGGTATTTTTCTAACTTGCTCTCCTTTTCCTCTCACTTGCCTAAATAAGTGGCTACTTTTCCTAGCCAGGAAGAAGACTATCCTCTTCTTCATTCCAGCTTAGAGCTCAATTAGGTGTTGTTTGGGGAGGAGGCAGAGGTGTTTAAAACACATATTGTGTGCTTTTAAAACACACCTGAGATTAATTTATGGGCTCATCCCTGTCAACAGTTGTGGGGTCTAAGCTTGTTCTTCAGAATCATGTGTAGGGGATGTGTGTGTGGTGGGGTGGGTTACTGTGTCACAGCACCTTGTAGGTGGCCTCTTTTCCCTGTAACCCCTTACCTCAAATATTCTTTTAAAGGACCAGATATCATTGGCTGATTATTAACTTCCTTATCTTGCCAAAAGACAACAGGAGAGCTTCCCCTTACAAAACAGCTTCTTCCAACCAATATTTTGAAGACATGTCTGAACTTTAATATCCACATTATAAATAAGTCTACTGCCCTCATGTGTTAGCTCTATATAGCCAACTACCATGTAAGACCCTGTGAGCAGTAAGTGAGTAAAACAATTTTAGTGAATTAGCTAATTATAATTATTTTTACACTGTGGCTTAATTAAATCCACATTTGTTCTACATCTTTATTTTGCATATCATACAGTAATATGAAATTAACTTACAATTTAACATAAATGAATAATCATTTTAAGATTTGTGCTCAGATCTCTTCTTATGGCAGTGTCTCTTGTTTAGGAAAATGTCTCATGGGAATAAAACATCTTGTATATAAAGCATTTTTTCATTATATGCTCCCTTACATGTTTGATAATGAGCTCTGGAGAAATGAATTACTTTCCTATTGCATGGATAATGCTGAATCTTCTCTCTTTACTTGCCGCATCTAAGCAAAAAAAGTGCAAAATTCAAGGCCCATTTCGATTGAACGGATTGCATCAAAAAGGTGATATTATTTTGGGGGGTATTTTTGAAATAAGTTTTCAAACAATTTTACCTGAGCTGGACTTCACTTACAAACCTGAACAATGGAGGTGCAACAGGTAAGTTCATTTTGAAAGTAATATTGATGAAATGTGTAGTAGAAAAATTAGATATAAGGCAGCTGAAAACAACTCATATCTCAGATGTAACCTATATTGTATGCATCATCCTCATTTATTTTAAAGCAGTCTTCTGATAAAAATAAAAAATTGTTGATACATACATGTAATTTCCAGAACATTTACTTAGGTATCACCAAAGATTTAAATTATTTTAAAGATTTATGATGTATGCTATGCAATATATAGGTCCTATATTTTGTGTATGTTTGAATTTCCAGTATTTATTTTCCTTAATGACTTTGTAGCTCATTTCATATGTTAAAGGTTAGAAGTGTCACTCTTTCAAAGAGTGCAGGCAATGGTCTTTGCAATTGAGGAAATAAACAGTGATGAAACACTTTTGCCCAACATTACTCTGGGCTACCGACTGTATGATAATTGTGTTAATCTGCCTGTAGCACTTGGTGGTGCAGCTGCTTTAATCAACGGCCTGGAGGAAGAATTTATTGAATCTGACTGCACAGGAATTACCCCAGTGTTAGCAATTGTTGGAGATCCCACATCAACACATTCAATGGCTATATCTAAACTACTAAGCCCTTTTCAAATTCCTCTGGTAAATATACAGTATATGTTACAGTTTATTTTTTTCTAGGAATACTGTTAACTGAAATTTTTGTATTCTCTTTATCTGCTATCAAATGACCACATCATTCTTTAGCCACAACTTGCATTAGCATGGCTTTGGTTACAGTTAATCTGAAAAAAAATTGTAGCATTACTGTTTATTTAATGTGATGCATGTACTTATTTATATAGGTATCATACTTTAATTCATTTTAATTTTTGCAAAACCATTGAAGCGATCTGAACCTGTCCTTAATGAAAAGGGCCATACAGGAAAAAAGTCAATCATATCAGTGGAACTCTCAATGAAAAAAGTAATGTGTAATTTTTCTTAAATACGTCTTTGTCGTTTAAAAAAAAAAATCAGCAATGGCTGCACAATGTTTTTAAAAATAAAGATATTAATCATTAATTAGCCTTGAATTTATATATTTAGTTGCATTTTGCATTCATTACTGTTTAACGTGTTATAAGTGTAGTAGTACACATTACAAAAACCTTTGATAAATTCATATTTTCACTCTTTAAAAGAGTTTTGCAGTATATGCTTTATACTGTTAATGATGTTTCCACTGTTATATAATATTCATATGTAATAGTTTAAGTGTAATTATTCCACTACTTCAAATTTTGTCTTGTTTATTGTAGGTAAGCTATTATGCCACATGTTCCTGTTTGAGCAATAAACAAGAATACTCATCTTTCTTTAGGACGGTCCCAAGTGATAACTTTCAAGTTAAAGCCATTATACAAATTATCAAACATTACGGATGGACTTGGGTTGGTGCCATTGCAAGTGATGATGACTATGGTCAATATGCCATAAGGAACTTCAGTGAGGAATTCAAGGTTTTTGGATGCCTCTCTTTCCTGGAAACACTCCCTAAACTTAATGAAAAGGAAAAAATCTTTCAGATTGTTAACTCCATTAAACAGTCAAGTGCAAAGGTTGTTGTTATATTTGCACCTGAAGTAGAACTGATGCCTTTGGTCCAAGAAATCGTTCACCAGAATATTACTAGCATACAGTGGATTGCTAGTGAAGCATGGAGTACCTCCACTGTGTTAGCCAGCAAGGAAAACTTTATTTCATTTGGAGGAACAATAGGTGTGGCAGTTCGCAGGGGTTTAATCCCTGGTCTGCAAAATTTTCTTCTTCAGGTTCAACCTGATTTTGATCCTGACAACAATTTATCAGTCCAGTTCTGGGAAGCATTGTTTGACTGCCAATTTCAAGAAAATAAAATGATACAGAATTCATCTATAGCTGCAGGAATAAAAAAATGTACAGGGGAAGAGGAGATCATTAGCCTGAAAACAGCATACAGTGATGTATCAGAACTACGTGTATCTTATAATGTTTATAAGGCAGTTTATGCTCTTGCTCATGCTCTTCACAACTTAATGTCCTGTAAAAATGGAAAAGGGCCCTTTGAAGGCAAAACATGTGCAAACACTGCAAATGTGCAGCCATGGCAGGTACTGTAATAATAACTGGACTCACTGTGATAATGTATAACGTTGTCAAGGTATAAAACACATGAGCATGGTTGATCTAATAAGACAAGTTGTGTAAGTGAAATTTATATTTGCTTTATAAAATAATTACTACAGTTTGTTATGTTTTTTAACTTTTAAAAAAGAAACGTAGAGCAGCGTATTACAGGGCAAACATCACCAATGATAATTGCAATCAACACTGAAATCGTTAAAAATTAAAGTATGATGTTGAATGATGAAGCACATTGAGTAATTTAGCTCCATAAGTCTTGTGCAGGGATTCGATTAATGTTTTAATATATATCCTCCTTATACTCTCACAAATTTCCAAAGAGCACCTGAACAATGAAAATCTATCAACACATGCAAGTTAAATCTCTCTCTATTTTCTACTACGATTGACTGCAATTATCTAGAACAGAATATTTCAATCTCTGGAAACAAATGGATGCCAGTCTGGGGTACTTTGAAATTTTTAACTCCAACAGCATCCTAGAATAAGGTTTTAGTGGTTAATACATTAGTGTCTCTCAATGTGTGTTTTCGTAACTAGCTCTAATAGTGTCTGTGTATATATTTTTTTGCAACCTATATAATCTTAATAATAATTCCAGCATTTTTCTCTAAAGCTTTTGCATTACCTGAGGGAAGTCAGCTTTACAACCCATTTGGGTGAAAAAGTGGCTTTTGATGAAAATGGAGATGCAATTGCAATTTATGACATAATAAATTGGCAGCGAGCAAATGATGGAAGTGTCAGAATTGCAGACATTGGTATTTTTGATCAATCAGCTGAAGTAGGAAAAGAGGTTTCTTTAAATGAAGATGCCATATTTTGGAATTTTGATACTGGCAAGGCAAGTAAAATCAAACTTAAGTTTCATTTCTTTTTTTTTAATTTCAGCATATAGCATATACACTTTATATTTCTTTGTGATTTCAGACTACTTCTTTCCATTGTATGCTTTATTTTTAACTTCACTTTATTCTTAACAATATTAAAAGTAGTTATATTGTATATGTGGTATTATAGGGCGGCACGGTGGCGCAGTGGGTAGCACTGCTGCCTCGCAGTTAGGACACCTGGGTTCACTTGCATGTTCTCCCCGTGTCTGTGTGGGTTTCCTCCGGGTACTCCAGTTTCCTCCCACAGTCCAAAGACATGCTGGTTAGGTACATTGGCGATTCTAAATTGTCTCTAGTGTGTGCTTGGTGTGTGTGTGTGTGTGTGCTCGCCCTGCGGTGGGCTGGCGCCCTGCCTGGGGTTTGTTTCCTGCCTTGCGCCCTGTGTTGGCTGGGATTGGATGGATGGACAGATGGTATTATAGGCTATAATAAAAAAATAGATACATAGAGAAACTACACAGTATTAGCAGTTTGCCCTATTGTGAAGGCCTAATTATTCTTTTGCTCACAACAGGCAAATATGAAACAATGGCGCAACTAAATAAACTTTCCATTGTTTGGGCTCTGTGGGGACACCTGCTAAGCAACAACTATGTACCAATGCAAGTACCAATGCAAGTCAAAGCGTTCCTCATCTTGTCCTCTTCTGATTAATGTGAGGCAGTTGCCTTCACGGTACCTTCCAGAAAAATGGCTTTTTCTGAAAAGTTTAGTCACTTCAGGTAGCTGGCAACCCCGTCCTATCCCTTAGTAATAAAGCAAGAGCAGTTTATCTTATTTGTTCTTGCTTTAGATATACATGGATATTTATCAATGTACACAGTGCAAATCATATTATTATGCTATTTTATAATGTGTCATTCATTTCTTTGTGAATAAAATTGTTTAAGTGTTAACACTTAAAGGTATAATTTTCATTTCAGGCTCCAGAGTCTGTTTGCAGTAAGAGCTGTGAATTTGGTACAAGAAAAGCCAGCAAAAAAGGACAACCTGTATGCTGTTTTGATTGTGTACCCTGTGCAGATGGGGAAATTAGCAACCAAACTGGTAGGTATTCTTTAATATACAAAACTATATATTTATATTAATCATGGATGATAATAGAGGAAAGTCATGGAGTACAAGTGTCTAATGCTGATTCCTCACACCTTCAGAGTCAAGAGTTCAAATCCCAGCCCTCTCAAAATCCATGATAAGTTTAATTTCTTGACCATATCAGCATGCATTTTTTCCTTTTATTTTACTTTTCTCACACATCACAAAAGTTTACATGACAGAATAGCTGGCTTGTGCACAATTGGGCTCTGCCATTGACTAGCATCCCATCTAGTGTTGGTTGAGTGGTCCATGATACTGTGGCATTGCCATGTTCCAGTATACCGCAGCTCTAAACTGGAATGAGCAACTCCATAGATGGGTGAATGTGTGGATAAGTACTAAAATAAATGGAATATCCAACCATTGGTAGAAGATATTTATTCCTTTAATCACTACAGGCCAAACTGTTTGAATATAATTTATGGTAGCCATCAGTGCAGTTGGGATAGAAACTAATTTTGTATATACAGTGTTGCATGCAAAGTGTTGTGCACATGCTTTGCTAAAACAACAATAATAATTCTTTATATTTATATAGCATTTTCCTTTCTACTCAAAGCACTTCAGCATTGGCATGTATTAAACAACATTTGGTATTACAAAACTAATTTTAGCCAAATAGTTAGATTTGTTAAAAAAATGCCTTATTGATATCTTTTATATTACTCCTGCAGCAGAAACTACATTAACATTTGTGTCATGGGAAGGCAACAGTGTCTTTTTCTTTTTCAAGTCTTTCTGTTTGGTTTTGGATCTTTGCACTTCCTCTGTAGATTCTTCTCTTTTTGTTTTTTGTTTTTTGTTTTTTTGTTTTTTGCACTTTGTATTACCACTGGGGCATCCAGGTAAAATTAAGTACATTTACAAGAGTAGAGCTTAACTATATTGAAATTAAGTCACAAAATCCTCCAGAGAAGTGACCCTGGTTCCATCTGGAAGCCCAGCAAGCAGCTGAGCTGTTAATGATCATGCATAATTTTTAATTAGCTCTATAACTATTACTAGCAAGCATATTGATTTTAAATTCTGGCATGTGTTTATTTATGAAATGTTTTCTGGTGCATCAGTAGAGTCAACTCAACTTATCCTAATAGATAGATAATATGTAATATTAGTACCTGGTTTGAAAAATAAAGAGGTATGGAGTGCTACTGTGACAAGTTCTTAAGTAGAAATTATGATATCACTAGCTGTGCTTGGCTGGAAATCAAAGTAATCAATGATCTCAGCATTAATGCTTGCAGTGCACTACCTATTGGAGTGTATTTTGTAATTTTGGTACTTTATTACTAAAATGTTTGTGATGTTCCATCTTTTGGAGTGACAGAGACGTACAGTTGCAACCATACAGACATGCAGACAAACACAGCGACACTTACCCTTTAATTAAGGTGGACAGTGTATCATGGCTATTGTTTCATTCAGTTTAAGTATTTCTCCAATGCCAACATAAGTGATAAATGCCCACCTTATATTTTCTACTTGTCTTCCCTCTCTATCTGCAATTCCGTTATCTCATGGCTTGGTTTTTACTCTGATAAAAGTTTAGTTTGGGATCATATATAGATAGGTGTGTGTCTTTCCTAATCGATTTCCCTCCAAACAAGGTTTAGAAACATCTCAGTTATAATCGATAGAATGGGATGTACCTGAGCCAAATTTTGATTATCATAGCAAAGGGTCTAAATGTGATGTCAATGTGAATTTTCATTTTTATATTTTTTAATAAATGTTGGTATGTTGATTGTTGATGTGGAAAGAAAATTATTTTAAATGATTTGACTCCAAGGTTGGCACATAGCAAAATTGGAAAAGTGAAGGGATCTGTAGAATTCTTACACCTCATTTTTAACTTTTGTAGATTCCATAATCTGCCTTAAATGCCCAGATGACTTCTGGTCAAACAAAGAGAAGGATCAATGTATTTTAAAAGAAGTTGAATTCCTGTCATTTGAAGATGCTATGGGGATCACCTTAACAACAACGGCATTAGTGGGTGCTGGCCTTTCAATTTGTGTGTTAGCCATTTTTATAAAGTACAAAAACACACCTGTTGTAAAAGCAAATAATTCAGAACTGAGCTTTCTTCTGCTAGTGTCATTAACTTTTTGTTTCCTTTGTGCATTGACTTTCATTGGACAACCATCCACTTTAACCTGTATTCTAAGGCATGTTGTTTTTGGAATCAGCTTTGTTCTTTGTGTTTCCTGCATTCTTGTAAAAACAATTGTTGTGATAGTAGCCTTTAGAGCTAATATGCCAGGAAATAATATGATGAAATGGTTTGGTGCTGCTCAGCAGAGAGGCACCATATTCTTTTTCACTTCAGTTCAATCAATGATTTGCGCTATATGGCTGAGTGTGGCAGCTCCTGTACCAGCTAAAAATAACAAATATCAGAATTCTAAAATTATACTGGAATGTGAAGTTGGGTCTGTAACTGGATTTAGTTTTCTGCTGGGGTACATTGGCGTCTTAGCATGTGCATGCTTTGTCTTAGCTTTTTTGGCTAGGAATCTGCCAGACACTTTCAATGAAGCCAGATTCATCACTTTTAGTATGCTCATCTTTTGTGCTGTATGGATAACATTTATTCCAGCTTATATCAGCTCTCCTGGGAAACATACTGTTGCCGTAGAGGTTTTTGCAATACTGGCATCAAGTTTTGGACTTCTTTTCTCGATATTTGCACCTAAATGTTACATAATTCTTCTGAAGCCTGAACAAAATACAAAGAAGGTTCTTATGACTAAGGGGAAAATCTAAAAACAAAACAAAACAATGACAAGCAAAACACGCAGCTCACAGCAGATGATTCGACCACTTCTCCTTGCGTGCGCTCAGCCATCCTCACGGGGGGCCCCCCCCCCCCCCCCCCCGCCTTCACAACGCAAGCAGCAGAGACACGAAGTGGCAAAAAGGATAGCGGCTGTACAGGCTTTAAAATGATCGATGGGCAGCGTGAAAGCAGCTGCCCCCCCTTCACAATGTGAGCAGCATTATACATCCTGCGAGAAAGAGATGTAACCACGCCCGGGGCCAGAAATAAAGGACAAGTATTGTTTTTACAAACGTTTTTGAAGTTAAAGTGAAAATAATGCATATGTAACAATTCCCATGAAAATAACAATCTCTTGAAATTGTATATCCGGTAAACCAAACACAGAGCCCCCTAGTATGAGCAAAAAAAAAACCTGAATTATCAATAATCCTTTCACATTCACCTGCACTCCAAAAACACATCTGATTGTCCACACCTGGGCACGGTATGGTCTTGGACAAGTCCTTGTCCGTGTCAAACCTTGTCTAAATATCCTCTCCCTCATACATAATCTTCCCCACACCATCATCTAGTTCCAGTCATTTAAAGTTAATGGCATATTCAGACTTCTCCAAAACACTCTGTAGTTTTACTTTTGAAAGGATTCCTAGATTTATCAGCCCTATCATAGTAGTGTTATTGCGTTTGTTTCTCTCCACATTCTGTAAATACATTTACTGATTTTTGTTCACACAGAAGGAGAAACAATACAAAAGATTAGAAAGGTAGTTACTATTTTCATTAAACTGATGTCTATTCAATGGTGTATTGTAATTTTAAGCCAAAATAAACTCAATGGAAACTCCAAAAAGTACTTGGTTGTGTGTTTTCTTGCCTAAGAGTCACTGAATGAATATCGGGAATGTTTCATTAATAAGTAATTTTTGATCATGTATGCTGTCAGCTTTGCCATATAGTTTGTTAGAATGTAGCATTTTATTTGTTTACGACTTAATTAATGAAAATGTTATAAGAGACGTGCAAATAAGAACACTGGGGCATAACTGCAATAACTAATATTGTTGAAGTTCTGTTGGGATTCAATGGAAGGGAATATGTAAAGATTTACTGACAAATGATCCCACGTGCAATGAAAATTTAATAATTCTGTTTTAAGGAAAATATTTGCATGTTAAATGTGAGAGATCCTCTGCAGGTATGGGGTATAAATTAGAATGCATTATTATAAGCTGACATTCTGTTTAACATTAGTTAATACATTATCTTGCTTGTCTTGCTACTGGGATCAACTGCTGTTTTATAAATAGGTTTATACAACTTATGGATGTTTTATAAGTGATAAGGAAAAGGTCTCAAAGATCACTGTGAGCACCTAAAATGGGAGACATTAAAGTGAGTACTCAAAAACAGAAATCAATGGAACAAAAATCAGACAATCAAAGCGTAATCCTAACTGCCCGATTTTGCCACTAACTATAACACAAAGAGAGTGAGAGAATCTTTTACTTGAAATTATCCACTAACGGATTCTGATTTCAGCTGTGTGGCCATTTTTAACCCAGAGGTAATTAGACTGACCCCTGGACTGACTCATGGAGCAACAAGGTACTGCTGAAAGCAGTGATCATGTAATAGCTTGGCTGTGACCAAGAGCCCTCAGGATCACATGACAAATAGTGCAAAGAAAAAAAACTTAATTATAATCATAATTATAATCAACATAGAACAAAAGGAACAGTTTAGTTGAAATGCAAAATGTCATAACTACTTTCTTACCTTCAGAAATTTAATGCTGCACTGCACTGTTGGCTCTGCTTTTGCATTCAGCCTATATGTATGCTTGCAAATGTCCACTGGAGTCTTCCGCATGCTGCTAACTTACTCTACTAATACTGATATTCTCTATTGTAAAAAAATGTTAAATGTTTAATTAGACATGGTTCATAGTTTTTCATTTCATTTTGTGGTGTTCATACAGTACAGTGGCATTCAACGGATCATTCATATTATAATAGCATACCAGATATAATCATTTACTGTACTTCAAATTAATTACAATGAGAGCAAAGGAAAGACAAATACAAAGAAAAAAAACAAGCAAAAAGATTTAATCCGCACCATTAAGAAAAAAAAAAAGAAGAGAGGCAAAATGAAAAAAAGAAACAAACTCCCTCTATCTTTTTTAAGAAATAATAAACCCTACTTAAATGAATTGGGTAATGCGAAAAAATTATGAACCAATGTGTTTATTTGCATACTGTGCCTGGTGTCAGTGCATGTCAATGTCTATTAAAAATTGGTTCCATCTTGTATTTGTTTAATTTCTGTGTGAATACTTATTCTTGAGTGAGGGGCACCAGCCAAATGAGAGTCATCCTTTGGCAAGCAGGTGACCTAAGCAAAGCATCTTTTGAACACAGACACGTTATTTGCCCATTATAGTAAACGAATAGGTTTTTTTGCATTATAGTGTACATTTACTGTAAATTCAATAAGATTGTTACACTTATCTTTTAAATGTGCTTTTCAGTAAGGGTTCTTTTTTTAAATAACTAAAAAAGAAAAAATTGAATTACCGTATTCTATGCCAGCTACGAAACATGTAAGACAAAGTCCCATCCTAGACTGGATGCCAGTCCACCAGATAGCACTATCATTTACACACACACCATAACATTTTTAGAGTTAACTGAAAAGAATATTACATATGCATTTGAACTGTGGGAAGGAACTGGAGTCTCTAAAAGAAATACCTGGAGAATATGTAATCAAGAAGCTGCATTTACTGTAAAGAAATATAAAAATCACTACTTGTTTCAAATATTCATATTATTTATCATATTTAGGATATCCACATAACATAACTTGTGTTTGCACATTCTTACTTAAAACAACTTTCACGTGTAAATGTGTTCAAGTAAGTGAGTCTGTTCCAAATTGTTTGCAGGTAAGAGCTTTTATAAATTAAGGCTTTATTTTTGCTATCACACATGTAGGGCAGGGCAATTGCTGCTATTAAATCTCACATACTCAAAGGTGAGTGCACTTGTGGGGGTCAAGCAAGAGTTCAGTGAAAAGGGAATCATCTCACTGGCGACATGATCTAGATTTAACAGATCAGCACTGATTTGTTACTGGTGAGCTATTTGCTGCAGAGGATTAAGAGTAAGACGTGAAACACTCAAATACGTAAAATCTGTTATAAAATGTGCAAGCCTCCTCATAAACTGGCAGTCAGTGGTTCTACAATAAGGGCACTTTCACTTAGTTCAATTGTCTGTGAAGATTTTTGCTTTTCTATAAGGAGAACTCATCAAGTTTCAGAATCCGTTTCCATGCCCTAGAGGAGGTGAATATGAAATAATTCACATGTAGTTACTAGATAGATGTTCCAGCACTACTATAACTCATCATTAGTGTTGATCTGCAAATTTCACCAAAGCATTATTCGCAGCAAATTTGCTGCATTCACATTGTCCCTTGTTCATCAGATTGTCCATCCATCCATCCATTTTCCAACCCGCTGAATCCAAACACAGGGTCACGGGGGTCTGCTGGAGCCAATCCCAGCCAACAAGGCAGGAACCAATCCCGGGCAGGGTGCCAACCCACTGCAGGACACACACAAACACACCCAGCACACACTAGGGCCAATTTAGAATCACCAATCCACCTAACTTGCATGTCTTTTTACTGTGGGAGGAAATCGGAGCGCCCGGAGGAAACCATGCAACATGCAAACTCCACACAGGGAGGACCCGGGAAGTGAACCTGGGTCTCCAAACTGCGAGGCAGCAGCGCTACCACTGTGCCACCGTGCCACCCATTCATCAGATTATTTACTGATAATTCGCTAGGTTAAAAAGAACTTTTTTTTTTTTCTGCATCCCATAATGATTTGCAAAGCCAGCATGATGCTGATGCCAGCAAAGCTATAATAGCCAACATTACTGCCCCCAGGAATGTAATGCTGATCATTTGCATTACAGACTGGTTACAAAGCTTGCACATCACTCAATATATTCTTTCTTCTTTGATCTCAAGGATGCACGATCGCTCGGTGGTTGGCACTATGAAGAGCACACGATCGCGCTCACTGTATCACTAATCTATTGGCTGACAGACTGCAGATTTGAACACGGAAGAAACTCGGGGTTTGCAGATATAAACAGAACATGGAGACTTCAGGTGTTAAGGCAGCTGGTGAACTACTATAGAATCAGTATTCATACCAGTGTGACAGATGACCGGGGCCCATGCCTGGCCGGGACGCCCCTTCACCACATCTGCCAGGGGGACAAGGGTAGGAAGCCCTGTATCTCCCCCTGGACGCTAGATGGCAGCCTCCCTGGGTTGCAGCTGTGCCTCGGACTCCCCCAGGGCTTCATGGGGTTTGGAGTTCTGTGCAGCTCTGTGGGGTTCCGCAGGCTTCGCCAGGGGGTGCTGCAGCAGGAGGTGCTGGGCCCTTTTTGGCACTGGTTTCGCCTTACCCGGAAGTGCAGCCGGATGTTGCCAATCAAGCACCTGGAGCACCAGGTAGCCAATAAAGGGAGCCAGCAACCACCACTCAGCGGCCAGAATAGGGAGGTAGAGGATGAGGTGGAGGAAGAGAAAGTGCTTGGTTTGGTGTACTGTGCTTGGGTCTGTGTTGTGGCTGGAAGGATTACGGAGAAGACATCCCTCCAGATGAAGAAATATAAATAGTTTACTTTATCCATGCCTCCATGTCAATCTATATCAGATCGGGCGCTATATAGCATCTTCTTAAACCAGTTTTTTACCATCCATCCATTTTCCAACCCGTTGAATCCGAACACAGGGTCATGGGGGTCTGCTGGAGCCAATCCCAGCCAACACAGGGCACAAGGCAGAAATCCAATCCTGGGCAGGGTGCCAACCCACTGCAGGACACACATAAACACACCAAGCTCACACTAGGGCCAATTTAGAATCACCAATCCACCTAACCTGCATGTCTTTGGACTGCGGGAGGAAACTGGAGCGCCCGGAGGAAACCCACGGGGAGAACATGCAAACTCCACGCAGGGAGGACCCAGGAAACGAACCCAGGTCTCCTAACTGCGCGGCAGCAGCGCTACCACTGCACCACCATGCCACCCCCAGTTTTTTACATTTTCCATAAAAACAAATGCTATAAAATGATAAGCCATAGAGGCACATTAATATTGTGTATAGTAGGAAAACTCAATTTTAAGGAGCTTAACAGCTAAGTAAATAATGCAACATATACAGCATAAATAACAAGTTATCTCTGCTTGTCGCCAAGTAGGTTGATCTTCGAGTTCCACGTCAATATAAGAGAAGGAGGTGTGTGCCCTATGCCTGCATAATTAGCCAAGTGGGGAATTAAAACAAACCTTGAAAGAGCCTAACGCCATCCCCCACTCCAAACACAGGAGACTCTATGAAAGAATGGTAACTAAAGATTTATTACTATTTACAAGACGTTTTTATCTTTCTGATAGAAGCAAATGTGCAAAGCATCAGCACTGACAGTTTGGAGATCCTTCAGTGCAACTTCAAAAAATACAGTGAGCCAGCGGCTTCAATCATAACATACCACCTTGAATTTGCTGCCTTTAACTCTTTTAGAGCTGGTTTTTTGTCCTTTTCTCCCAGGACTGAATAATTTTCCAAAAAGAACTCAGTTTTATGAAAAGCACACAAAGCAGCAGTATCTCACATAAATGAACATGAAATGCTGCAGTGTGGATTGCCCTGTGTGCTACTGCAGCATAAGTGTTGGCGGGGCGGGATGATGAGCTGCTGCCAGGCAGTTTTCTGAAAAGCACACAAAGCGCAATAGTTTCTCATATAAATCAACATAAAATGACCTACATATTTTTTCTGACTGTTGACTACTATTTCGGCATTTCTGCTTTGATGAAATAGTACATTTACACATCTCTGACTGTGTTCTTTCTTCTTTGATCTCATGGAGGTAGGGTAGTGCAGTTATTGGCACTGCTGCCACACAGCTCAGGGCTCCTTTTTGGCCACAATATTCGGTGCAGTACAGTTTGCAGACATTTTGCCTAAGCCTCTGGGTCACTTTAAAGATGACTGCACCATTGTAATCCAGTCAAATCAGTTAGTTTTTCCCCATTGACTTCAATGCATTTCGCCGAGTTTGGTGATATCTACAAAAACTCATGGTGAAACAAACATCGCAGAGTTCGCTCTTCACTACTAGTCATAAAAAAAAAATACTCCATAGTCCAAGTGTCTTCGTTTTACGTATTTTAGTGGAATTCAAAGCAGACCATTCACACAAAAAATGGAAAGAAAAGTGGATAATACATGCAAAAAAGAAAGGGAACAAGGGAAACATGATATTCTGCTTAAATGTCTAGATTACATTTCTTAAAATTTCTATGCATTGTACTATGAAGCGGATGGTCAGAAAACTATATGCCCTTATTGGCTGTCTGAGTGCTCCTGTTCCTTTCCAACTGTCTAAATTCAAATCTAGGGGATATTCTACTGTCACGGAGAGTTAAGATTATGAACATTCCATTTTCTGTAACTTATAGGGGGTTAAACTGAATCTTCCATTATCTATGTTAAGCTATATTATATTCAAGTTCAAGCTACGCATACTAATAAAATTTTACCATTAACTTTAAGGATTTGGCTCTTGCAGAAGCTTTATTAAAAGATATTAATACAGTGAACATTAAAAACAAACCTTCAATTACAATCTACAATTCTATGATTTAAAAATATTAAGTAAAATAAAAGCACATGTTCTTGAATTGTATTCCTGATGGTCTTTTGTTAACCTTGTGATCCTAACCATTTTTTTTTACTAACATAGTCCAGTACTGGTCTAGTACATTGCATAGGTCCAGTACATTGCATGGGGCAACGCAATTACACTTTTCACAACTATCGCTTGTTAGTTTCTCCAAATCAATTAGATAGATAGATAGATAGATAGATAGATAGATAGATAGATAGATAG
>JANRMT010062854.1:80191022-80244489 GCA_026402145.1 Polypterus bichir lapradei
TAGATAGATAGATAGATAGATAGATAGATAGATAGATAGATAGATAGATAGATAGATAGATAGATAGTGTGATGTATGGCCGGCTGCTCATCCCGGCCAATACCCCCACGGCGCCAGGTGGAGCCCTCCCTGCAGTATGGAGGTGCCCCAAAGACCAGCAGGGCATTATGGACATTGGAGTCTTTATTCACAGCCCTGTTGGATACCGTGGGGGCCGCTAGGAGACGCTGCAGGGAGGAACAGTGGTTATTTTCCCTACGCCCGGGGTGAAGAAAAGGACTTTTTTATCTGACCCGGAAGTGATAGGAGATCACATGGACTGGGGATTAGAACATTTCCGGGTCAGGGAATATAAAAGGATTATGGGAGCTCCCAGACGACGAGCTGAGTAGGGAGGCAGGGTGGCTAAGCGTCTGGGAGAGGAAGATTGTGTAGTGTGATTGTTTTGATTTATTGGAGAATTGTGGAGAGGAGCGTGCTTTGTGCACTTTATTATTATAATAAATCCTATTATTGGACTTTTATCTGGTGTCTGACGTGGTGTCTCAGGGTACAAGGGTGCAAGAAAGCACCTAATCTGTCACAATAGATAGATAGATAGATAGATAGATAGATAGATAGATAGATAGATAGATAGATAGATACTTATTAATCCCCAAGGGGAAATTCACACAATTACCTTTAGTACAAGAAAAATCTTTAACATGCACCTATGTGACATTGTCAATATATTTTTCCAAAGCTGTTGTAAATGCAGGTACAGTCTAATGCAGTGTGTTTGAATTGATACGATGCTGTGATTTGTAACCAGCATTTGATGATTTATTTTTGTACAGGGCTTAAACTGAAAGGCAGAAAATGCTGTATCCTATGAAAAACATTATTTGCTAAATCTTTAACATTGGGGAGGGGCTTAAAACCGTTACAAGAAACTGAAAAAGCTGGCATTATAGTGCAAGTGAATATGTGTGACTTTTGCAAAGACAGTATAGTTTCCACATCATGATGTCATCCAAAATCATAGGACCTGCACACAAATATTTATTACGTATTTTTTGTGGAATTAAAGGCAATAATTATCATAGATCTTAATTTATTTCAATGCTAAGTATTTAGTAAAGAATCCAAAATTTAGTTCCATATTCCAGTCTTTGTAGGTCTAATGGCTGTCAAGCCCCACTAAAGAAACACTGCAGTACATCACAGGACAAGCACATAACATGATTTCAGCAGTAGAGATTATGCCATAAATATCTCACAAGAGTTCCACTACTGGTAACTATACTTCCATTCCATGGTCCCATTCCCCAATTAGAACAAGTATAGAAAGAATGAGAAAAGCTAACAGTATATGAAAATGAATGCTGCACATATTAAAAACTAATGTAAACAACCTCAGCAGCAGCCTGAGTTTAAATCTTGAGATCCATGGGGCCTCTCCAACATTGGAAGGTAGATCAGTCCAGGGTATCTAACGCTAAGATTTTTGTGTCATCATCATGCTTTAAGAATAATGGGGTTGTCTTCTGCACTGCACAACCACCCAACATACATCTCTGGAAAAAAGGCCAAGAGGGCAGAGAACAGTGTGATGCCTACAGCATTCTACTGACCAGGATAAGTGGTGCAGATCTGAATGAGCTGGTTCATAGACAGTCACCACAGAACTAATGAAAAAAATGTATATGTGACATGTACCGTATATGTTAATCTAATCTCTGTTATCCAAATAATTAAAACAAGTTAACCAGGTACCTAAGCATGTGAAGTCAAGCAGTGTACAATCAAAAGCATCCAAAACAATACATAAAGATAGAATTAAATTAATTGTTGCAAGATATAATAAATAATGAAATAACACTCAACATTGCACCATAGTCAGCATAATGTTCTTTGATTTTTCCAGTGCATTTAACCCCATTCTACCTCATTGACGTCAGGGAAAAAGTTTAAGACTATTCATCTTGATGCACCCATAATCTTCTGGATCATGGACTATTTGAACCACAAACAGCAGTGTGTGAGGCTCAGGGACTGTATGTTAGAAATGGTGTTGTGTAATACTGGGGTACCTCAGGGAACTGTCCTGTCTCCTTTCCTGTTTACCCTCTACATAAAGGACTTCAAATATAATACATTCACTTGCCACTGCAAAATCTTCAGATGACTCCACCATCATAGGCTGCATCAATAATGGAGACGAGTCCAAGAACATGATGAGGCTTATGGAGGACTTTGTCTTGAGATGAACCTCCTGAGTGCCAAGGAGCTTCTAAGACCATTCACCATTCTATAGGAGGAATTGGAATGGTTGCAGAGATAAAAGAAACTGGGTGTTCTCATAAACAGCAAACTGGACTGGTCTGACAATACAGAGGTACTGTACAAGAACGGACAGAGTAAACTGTACTTCCTGAGGAGACTCAGGTTTTTAGATATGTTTAGCAAGCTGCTGGAAATGTTTTACCAGCCTTTACTAGCCAGTATATTTTTCTATGCTACAGTCTCCTGTGGGAGCAACCTGAGTTCAAAAGAAGCATAACGGTTGAACAAACTTATCAGGACAGCCTGCTCCATCACAGTACTGCAAGCTGACGCGGAGAAGAGAATGTTGGCAAAATTCAATGCAATTATGAAAAAATCCCTCAATCAACTCCAGGAGGTGCTCTCTTGGAGCACTTTTAGCCACAGGCTCATTCCACCATTATGTGGTAAGAAGTGCCTATGGTGGTCTTTTCTACTTGCTGCTGTATTTGCTGACTAAATTCTTATACTCTTCAGGTTCATTTGTGTTCATTTTGTTATTTCTGTACAATATATATTCAATTTTTATTTACCTATTGTGACAGATTAGGGCTTTCTCGCTCCCTTGTACCCTCAGACCACTCGTCAAACACCAGATAAAAGTCCAAATAATTATTTATTATAATAATAAAGTGCACAAAGCACGCTCCTCTCCACAATTCTCATATAACAAATCAATAATTCAATAAACAATCCTCCAATCTCCCAGACGCTTAGCCACTCTGCCTCCCTACTCAGCTCAATTGTCTGGGATTTCCCACAGTCCTTTATAGTCCTCGACCCAGAAGTGCTTCTGCCCTCAGTCCATGTGATTATCCAGCATTTCCAGGTCAGCTAAAAACTTCTTTTTCTTCAGCCTGGAAGTATATCATTTCTTCCGCTCCCATGACTTGGAAATACTTCCGGACTATATGGGAAATATAAATCCCTGGGCCTCCCAGCAGTGACTCCTGGCGGCCCCCTTGGTATCCAGCAGGGCTGTACATTATAAGTCCACGGTCCATAATTCCCTGCTGGCATTCGGGGCACCTCTATGCTGCAAGGAGGGCTCCATCTGGCGGCCTGGGGGTATTGGCCAGGATGAATGGCCGGCCATATCTCACACTATCTATTAAATTGGCAATATTATTTGTTCTGCTGGTCTGTATATTTGTGCTTTATGTTTTTGCTGCTGTATGGATCTAAATTTCCCCTTGGGATTAATAAAATGTATCTAATCTAATCTAATCTGCAAAATATCTTTTAAAGGTACTTAGAGGCTGAACTATGCATGGTTTTACACATGGAAAGTAGTTTCTGCATAAATATCTTAATTAAGCAAATCGGTAAGTAAAACTGGATGTTTATAGTTCAATAAAAGTGTAACCCATTGGAAAAAAAAAACATACAGTAAATACTTTATTAATACATAGTCTTAACATGATCCATCCTATTAACCCACTTTCTTAACTATAGACTTGGCAGGGTGTCTAAAGCCTATCCAAACAGCAATAGGCACAAGGCAGCCATAGATAAGAAATTAGTCAACCGTAGAACACCCTCACATGCACACACATATTCCCTCTTTCCTAATCCATTTGAAGATGCTAATCTAACCTAATGTTCATTTGGACAAAGGGCACTTATAAAAACTTGTGTAATTGTAAGGCAGGAACACAAATCAGTTAGCAGCTCCATAAAATTACACTTATGTTTTTTTGCATTTGTTTATTTTCAAGATTAAACTTTATTTAAAGTACATTTATTAACAATTTAATTAACTGATAATTATCTGAAAGAGTGCTTAGTGTCAAGAACTTAGGTTACATTTCCTACTGTTATTCTTCTCTAATTCACAATACATTGTATTTGCCTTGTTTTAAAGAGAATTCAAACAAAGTTTTCAGTGTCTGACTTCAGCTTTATTACCACAGACACTCTCTATGTAGATTATCAATGTTGAATAAATTATTTATTTGTATTTCAAAACTTAGAGCTGTAAAAAAAACATTTATTACTTACGCATAAAGAGTAGAAAAAAGTGCCCAGTATTCACTTATGTATAATAGATCATACTGATAAGTAATATTTTCAGATTTTCTTTTGGTGGAAATACTGTTTCCTTCAGGAAGAATTCATTAAGGTGAAAAATTAATTATACAGATAGCTGTTAATTCTTAGAAGAGTAGCAGATGAGACTGAAATAAGAACACAGCTTGTTTACATATATAATAATTCCCACGGTAATAACTTGTTCCCTCAATAAAGGTGGATTTCCTAATAATCTACATTAAAGTTTATGTATCCTGTAATAATGGCATGCTTTGTGTGTATGTCCATTTTTTGCAGCTTAGTTTTTCTGGAATCTGCTGGAGAAAAATGCAAAATGCATGACCACTTTGAGCTGAATGAACTGTATAAAAGTGGGGATATTATTTTAGGAGGACTATTTGTGTTGAATTTTAAAGTTGTCAACCCAATATTGTCATTCACATCTAAACCAGACCAATGGAAGTGTGAGAGGTGAGTGAGAATGCAAGTAATTTTCTTCATACATTCCAATGAAAAATTGTGCTACTTTAATACATGTAATAGTCACTTAAAGAACATGTAGCTTTTCATATGTATTTTTATAAAATAAAAATAGGAAAATTAAAATAACATTAAAGTCATGAAAAAAACTGCATATAAATCTCTGCAATTTTGTAGATAGTAAGTCACAATAAAATATATTTAATGCAAATTTCCAAGACAGTGTATTTGAAAAATTAACACAGTGGGAATGCATTTTTTATTATACGCTGTATGTATTTAAAGTAGGTTTGATGCACTGGTTTCTTTTTTTTTTGACAGTTTTGAAGTCTCAATATTTCAGAGGGTTCAGACAATGATTTTTGCAATTGAAGAAATAAATAAGAATCATTCATTTCTCCCTAACATAACCCTTGGCTACAGGCTGTATGACAATTGTGTGCACCTACCTGTTGCTCTTAGGGCTTCAACTGCTCTGCTTTCTGGTACAGGTGATGTTACAATTGATGGCAACTGTACAGGACCCCCACCTGTTGTAGCCATTGTTGGAGATCCTTTGTCATATCACTCGATTGCTGCATCAAGGATAATGAGTCTCTTTGGCATGCCAATGGTAAGGTATAAAAAGTGCTTAGCAAAGTTTTAAAGTCCAAGAAAAACAATTTAAACATGAAAATACAAAGACTGCTTTTTATTAAAATATGTTAAATTCTCTAAACATAATAAATTTCTAATACTGAAAATTACAGTTATCTGCAGATAGAAAATATTAAGGGGCCAAAGTCCACCTTTCTGGTATGCTTTCTCTGTGTGGAGTTTCAAATATGCCTGACCCCCACTCCACATCTATGTAGGCTGCCTTTAGGTGCTCTGATTTTACCCCATATTCCTGTGAATTTTAAGCTAAATAATTATTCGAAATTTTCACAAATTTAATTGATTGTTTCTTTTTGAGGGTGCTTTATGTTGAGCTGTCACTCTGTCTATGTTAAGTTCCTGCCTTGCATACTACAGAATGCTCCTTGAATAGGCCAAAAGTCTCTGCAAACTTGAAAAGGAATTAATGTTTATTTTTAAAAGGATTTACTGTCCACAAAATTGTAAAACTAGAGAATTAGGACTGTCTTCAATTAGTAATAAACATTTGCCATTAAATATTTAAAGCAGTAACTGCATGAGACCTTTCTTCTTTTTCTAGGTTAGTTATTTTGCCACGTGTTCCTGCTTGAGCAACAAGCGGGAGTTTCCCTCATTCCTTAGAACAATTCCAAGTGATGCTTTTCAGGTTAAAGCCATGATTGAAATAATTAAACATTATGGATGGGTATGGATTGGTGTAATAGCAAGTGATGACGACTATGGACAGAACGCATTAAAGGTCTTGATTGAAGAAATAAATAAATTTGGCTGTCTTGCATTCATCGAAAGAGTACCCACCACTTATAATAAAGAGAAAATTGATCAAATTGTTAACACTATAAAACAATCTACTGCTCAAGTAATAGTTGGATTTTCATCAGAAGCTGAATTGAGTATTTTGGCTAAAGAAATTGTGAACCAGAATATCACCGGCAAACAATGGGTTGCAAGTGAAGCATGGAGTACTTTTACAGCATTGGCCAGGACTGAAAACTTTGATTCATTTGGAGGAACAATTGGAGTTGCTATTCGTAAAGGTAGCATTCCAGGTCTGGAGAAGTTCCTATTCCAGGTTCATCCTGATTCAATTGATAGTAATAATATGATTGTTAAATTTTGGGAATCATTGTTTGAGTGCAAATTCTTACAAAGTTCTGACAAAATAAATTCATCTTCACTGCTTGGAAGACACATATGTACAGGATTAGAAAACATCCACAATATTACATCTGCATATAGCGATGTCATAGACTTACGTCCATCTTATAATGTTTATAAAGCAGTATATGCAATAGCTCATGCCCTACATAACTTAATGTCCTGTGAAAATGGGAATGGACCTTTTGAAAATAAATCCTGTGCAGATATAAAGGCTGTTCAACCATGGCAGGTAAGAGAATAATTTAAGTACACTTTATTTTTTTATTTTAATTAAAAGTAAAATAAGCAGGCAGGTATGGTTCAAATTGTTTTCTTAAAAATACAGATCAAGTAGGGTGGTGAAACTTCAGTCCGATAATGCTTGTAGCACATTATGCTAGCATTTGCCCATATGTGTTTCCATCCTATGTTTCAAAGAAATGTTTATTTAATCAGTTGCTATAAATTGACCCTGAATGAGTGTATAAATAATATGTAATAAAAATAAAGTTTTGAAAATATTTAGTATGTTTGTTTCTTATATTCAATAAAAAATAGAGGATCTCACTTATCAATATATAATTTAGCTGCTCCATAAATATTAATAGCTGATAACTCTATACTGTATTGTACATTAATGACACATAAATACAGTATGTGCCTTCTGTGTCAGTACACCACTTTGTGGCTTCTGCTCTCAGTCTTAGTGCTAGGGAGTTACAGGTGTTTCAACACTGCTTTTGGAAATCCCAACACTCTTAGCATAGATGTGTACCAAAGGTGCAAAGGGACGTTTTGTATAATATATCCATCCATTTTCCAACCCGCTGAATCCAAACACAGGGGTCTGCTGGAGCCAATCCCAGCCAACACAGGAATCCAATCCCAGGCAGGGTGCCAACCCACCGCAGGACACACACAAACACACCAGGGCCAATTTAGAATCACCAATCCACCTAACCTGCATGTCTTTGGACTGTGGGAGGAAACCGGAGCGCCCGGAGGAAACCCACACAGACACAGGGAGAACATGCAAACTCCACGCAGGGAGCCCCGGGAAGCGAACGCGGGTCTCCTAACTGCGAGGCAGCAGCACTACCACTGCGCCACCGTGCCGCCCATATGTAATATACACCAAAGGAAATAACTAAAGCAGTGTTCAGCAGTTAAGAGTGTTTGCAAATCAAAAGGAGTTCATTTATAGGATCATTAATCTGAAATTTAGCATATGCCCCACAGCTATCAATGGTTTACCAAATTGTGTCTGTAAGTGTCAATAAATACGTAAGCATTTCTTTGAAGATTAAAACTAGAAAACAAAGTCATATAAGTATTGCCTATATGAAGCCAAATAACAGTACACAGAATTTAGAATACTTGAACAAATAGTACTACTTACTTGGACTGAGAAAGTCTACACACATACTCTTTGGGCCAACACCCTCTTTTTTGGTGCTGCTGATGTTTTCAATCCAGTTAATTAGATCTGCTTTGTCATTTTTCTGTGCAACCTAATCCCCACTAAACAGCAAAGCTGAAGTCAAATGGATTATTTGTAGAATGCCAAGTTTATAAGAAAATTCTTCCAGTAATCTTTAGAATTTGCTCCATTTTAGTTGTGAATAGCTCATCTAAAATATGACTTCTAAAATATGAAAAATGAAAATATGACTTCATTTACATTTTAAAATGACAAAGCTGATTTTTACTTTGTCACATTAGATTCTTTTGTTTATCCTGCAGTGTGCTTAAATAGTTGGGATGGTGTCTAGAAGTGCCAGTACATCCAGTTTTCCTTTTCTGATAAGGGAGTCTTTTGCCCAGGTTTATGCTTAGCAGTCATGATTTTGCAAGGCCCTGTACTGTGTATGCAAATCCAGAAGGATATTAGTATTTAGATTAAATAGTATAAATGGGTGTACTTTCAGCATTAAGATATTTTAATGTTTCTGTTTGTCTTTTACACCTCTTACATTTCACTTACTTTACAGACTTCTATCAGCAATACAGTTTACACTGCAACACTTGTTTGTTTGTGTGTTAGCTAATGTACATAATTTTAAAGTATAAAAAATAATTTAATTCAAAATATCAAAAAATAATTCATCAACAAAAAAGTTGAAAGGGTAGTAAGCATGCCTGATGTAACAATGGGCTCTTGTAGGTGCATAGTCTGTGTCCAGTGACTTCAAAAGTTTTGTTGTGGTGGTTATCAAGTAGTTTACTGAAAGCAACACTCTTCTGTAGGGATAAACTGCTTAATATGATATGAGTGATACTGAATGACCTTAACAAAGAACATTCATAGACGTGCTTAGGTGGAAATCATTAAAATAATATTCTCAAATTTGTCAGTATCTTCCATATCAATAAACAGAATCAGCCCAGCCCCCACTGGGCATTCAGCCTAACATAGATGTTCTAAATCAGTCATCATGGTTTACAGGCTTCACATGGAAGAATTTGATGATAATGGTCATGTGGATATCTGGGCCATTCAATCCACAAACATAGGGGACAGCATGGTGCCTTGATCAGGTGGTGTTGGTGCAGATCGCCACTAGAGAAGAACTGGAAAAGACAGCAGAGAAAGTAGATGTTAGTACAGAATTTCAGTACCCAGAGGAAAATGATAATTCAATGCCCATAAAGACTAATAGGGATAAGTAAACAACTAAAATGTAGCTATGAAAAAAAACATTTTAAAATAATTAATTTTTAGCATTTTATTTAATTGTTCTACAGTGTTAGCCTGGTGAATTTCTGTTGGTAAAGTATTCCAGATTTTAGGTGCATAACAGTAAAAGACTGCCTCACCACTGCTTTTAAGCTTAGCTCTTGCAATTATAAGCAGACCTTCATTTGAAGATCTGAGGTCATGAGTTGGAGTATAAGGGGACAGACATTCCAAAATATAGGGCAGGGCGAGATTATTTAAGGCTTTGTAAACCATCAGTAGTATTTTAAAGTCAATTCTAAATGGCACGGGTAACCAATGTAACGACACTAAAACTGGTGAGATGTGCTCAGATTTTCTTTTTCTAGTTAAGATTCTTGATGCTGCATTCTGCACTAATTGTTTGATGTCTAACTGATTGATGTCTTTCTTAGGTAATCCTGTAAGGAGTGTATTACAGTAATCTAATTGCCTGAAAATAAAACTGAGTACATTTCTCAGTGTCTTGTAAAGTTATAAGAGGTTTAACTTTAGTTATATTCCTAAAAAGTGAAAAAATGCCGTCCTAGTAATCTGATTAATATGTGATTTAAAATTCAGGTCAGAGTCAATAGTTACCCCCAAATTCTTTACCTCCGACTTCACTTTTAAGCCTAAAGGATCACATTTATTTCTAATTCCCTCACTATATTCATTTTTGCCAATAACTAAGATTTCTGTTTTCACCTTACTTAGTTTGAGGATGTTATTGCTCATTCATTCAGAAATACAAGTAAGACACAGGATTGGGGAGCCAAGAATATCAGGGTCCTCAGATGCTATTGATAAATAGCGCTCTGTGTCATCTGCATAGCTGTGGTAGCTCACCTTGTGTTTTGAGATCTTGGTTGAGATTGAAAAGAGCAGCTGACCCAGAATAGATCCTTGTGGTACACCACATACAATATCATCGGTCTCCGGAGTACAATCACCACAACTAACAAAAAATTTTCTACCTGTTAAGTAAGACTGAAAACAATTTAAGACAGAGAGGCACACCCATTGACTAAGGCAATTTATAAGAATACTGTGATCAATGGTGTTAAATGCTGCACTCATGTCTAAGAGAACAGGAACAGATATACAGCCTATGTCTGCCTTAACCCACAAGTTATTTACTACTTTAACCAGTACACTGTTTGTATTGTTAAAAAGAAAAAATGTACTTAACATTCAGGTGCTGTCAGGGACTTAGTAAATTGTTCAGAAAGGTGGAGTATTTTAATTTTTGTTTACTTTCATTTTACATTATCATGTAGTTAAAAACTGAGTTCAGATTGGCTTGGGATGGATGAAATTCACTCAACTCAAGTGAAATAAAAATTGCAGTTTTTATACTTCTTAATACTATACTAATATAAATCAGAAAAAGTAAAGGTCCAAGGACAGACTCCTGAGGTATTCCATTGATGGCATTGCTCAATGGAGAGCATTCTCCTCTTATCTCTTATCTGCACTATTTCTCTCCTGCCAGCTAACCAGCTAGAGATCCTGTTTTGCAGGTTACCTCTGATGCCAACAGCTTCTAGTTTCAGACTTAATAATCCTTGTTATGTGACTGTATCAAATGCTTTTTAAAAGTCTACAGTAGGTAAATTATGTTGTATGCTTTGTTTTTCACAACTATTCCAATTGCTTCTTCAAACAAATCTAAAAGATTGCTTTGGCAGGATCTTCCTCTCATAAATTCATGCTGGTTGTTATTTAGAATATTATTTTCATTTAGGTCATTTTCTAATTTATTTCTTATTATAGTTTGTACAATTTTGCATGGCACAGAAGTAACAATAATTAGTCTGTAATGACTAGGATTCATTTTGTCTCCCTGCTAAAAGATTGGAATTGCATTTGCAACCCTCCAGTTCTCAGGTAGTTCTCCTTTCTGAAGTGACTGCTGAAATCTTTCATTTCTTTCAATATTATTGGTAAGACCCCATCAGGACCTGGGATTGTATTAGTCTTCAATGTATAAATTCTAGTGTGAAATATTTGTTCAGTTCATTTGCTATTTCATTCTCATTTTCAATGATTTCTCCATTTGTCTGTCTAAGGTTTCTTAAATTCTCTTTTACCATCTTTTTACTGAAATAGTACTGAAAAAAATTCCTTGTTGTTTGTTTTGGCTTCTCTAGTAATTTTTATTTTGTTTTCTCTTTTGACATTTCAAATGCTTTTTTAATCTTTTGCTATAGTTTCTGGTGCTCTATGTCAGAATTATCTGGGTTTTTTAAAAATGTCTTGTACGGTGATCTTTTCAGTTCTACTTTTTTAATGATATGCCTATTTTTCCCATTCTTTACTCTTTTTGTTTTATTGGTTTTAGGAATAAACTTATTTTGAGCCTATATCAGAAAATCTCTGAAGTGACACAAATTGTCATAGTTGCTGAGTTTTTGCTTTCATATTTGATATTTTTGAGATACTTGTTCATCCCAGAAAAGTCTGCTTTCCTCAAGTTATGTCTTTGTTTTGGTGTTTATTTGTGTGACTTTAAAGATTGCCTCAAATTTTCCTAGGTTGTGATCACTGTAGCTTAAAGTATCAGTAACATCTGTCCTTGTTACTATATCTTTATTGTTTGAAAGGATAAGATATAGACAGGTGTCACCATGTGTTGGTCTTGAGACAAAATGGGTAAATAAACAGTCATTTTCCATCTGTATAACAATAAAACCCTTTTGCCTAACCTTACTCTGGGTTACAGAATCCTTAACAATCATTTGAATGTTATATTTAATCAGTTTAAAAGAAATGGAAAAATAAGAATAATGCAACTTCTCTAGGCAGCCAACAGAACCATGCAGGACTACAGGACATTGGAATTCTTGATCAACTAAGAGCAAGGGAACGAAAAAGGTTGCAGGAACTCCTGGCTGAAAGATGGCAACAATTGCCCACTTAATGTGATTGCTGGCACAAGGCTGGCTATTCAAGGATGAATTAGGAGGACAAACAAGATTAGAATGTTCTCCTACCTATCCTCACGCGCAGTATTGCACTGCACCTGTACGATGAAGGTCAGCTGGAAGGCTGCCTTAGGGACCTGACCCTTAATTTTAACAGAAGGTCAGGGGTGCAGGAATACTATGCTCTGCTAGACAGAATCAGAGTGATAACTGGATTTTATTTCTATTCTGTTTACTTTGTGTTGTACCCATGTCTTTGTGTTATATGATAATAAAGGGTTGATTTTTGTTAATGTTTTGATCTCTTTGCTATTATTCTACTGGTGTACTTTTGAACTTTAACACTTGATAGTGTATTTAATTATCTGAATGTGTGTTTCTAAAGGTTTTACATTATTTGAAGAGAGTCAATTTCACAAATCATTTAGGAGAAAGAGTGGCATTTGATGAAAATGGAGATGCTCTAGCAATTTATGACATTGTCAACTGGCAAAAATCTGATGATGGAAATGTTGTAATAAAAACAATTGGTCTTTTTGATGAAACAACTAAACAATCCAAGAAACTCTTGATAAATGAAGATGAAATCTTCTGGAATTTTGAATCAAGGAAAGTATGTTCAACTTTTATTACAACCTTTTTGCATTGTATTGTTTTTCTTTTTATTTTCTTTTGTGCTTTGTAAAGTGTCCTATAATGGTTCTCCACAATTGCCATCGGATTGCTGTTAACAGAGAAAAAGAATGGGAGGTGGCTTCACTCCACTGACATACCTTTATCTTTAGAGATATTTAAAAGAATATTCATACTGTATAATAAAATCATCAACAACACTGGACAGGTCATTAACTGTCTCTTTTACTTTGTAAATGACTAATAATATGAAAGTCATTCTCCTATTTACGATAGGTCTGCTTTTGTGTGAACTCCACATTCTAGTTGATGAAGACTGTAAATTTACCCCATCCAATTTAACTAATTTTTTTAAATTATACTAGTTAAAACATCAGTCACATTAACATCTATCTGACTAAAAGGCATTTTAGCCAAAATGTTAGACTGACTGTTATTAAAAGTCATTGAATACATTAAGACCTTATGCTGTATGGCATATGCAAAAGTAAATTGATGTATCCTCTTCTTCCTTCATCACAGTGTATGCAAGGTAGACTAGAGTTTTGTTTACTGGATACTTCTTAATCAGACTTTTAAAATATAAAATAAGAGAAATTCTACCATTAGGTGAGAAACTATTCAGAATTTTGCAATGTGACACTTTGGTAGGCAGATTTTAAGCAACTGTTGTAAATTTGTAGAGAAGTATCTGCACAGAGCTGAAGCAGCTGTCCACTTACTCTGTTCTTCCAAAAGCTTTCTTTGACTTTGACAAATCTTCATGTAAGAAATACTGCCTCCTCACTCAATTCCTGATTCTAACCATTTATTCCTTGAAATTTAATCTCTATCTCAAAACAAGTCCCTTCTGATCCCCACCACTTCAACTTAATTATTGAACTCAGTTGTCAGGTGACAGCTGGCTACCAGCCCTACTCAAACACTTTGGCTTTGCATATCTGATTTCATGGTTAACATCTTTCTGTTGTTCAGTCAGAACCAATCCCACATGGATACCAAAACCTGCAAATCCTCCAGTCCCTTATATAAAATGGCATAGTCTTTGCACATAACCTATGTACATCATCCTACAAACTTTAAATCATCTCTAGATTACTTATAGTACCTAATACAATGTAAATGCCATGCTGTTGTTATACTGTATTGTTTATGGAATATTAATTTCAGCAAGTGACTTGTCAATTTTCAACAGATCTATGATTTTTATTTTCTCATTGACAGATAGCACTTTATGCTCCTTCTTAGCCTTTGAGGGGTTGTTTTGACCATTTAATCGCTTTTTTAAGAGCGATTTTTTTACAAAAACAAAAATGCAATGTGGCGCCAAGGTCTTCACAGTGTCTTACAGATGGGGTTGGTGACTTAACAGTTCTTCTTTAAAGAAACGTAGTACGGTGCTTGCAGCTGTGCACATACATGCATGTCCCTGTCAATAGTAACAGTTTCACCATTCAAAGTTTTAGTATTTATTTTACAGTGTTCTGATTACCTACAGACCAGTCAGTGTGTGACCAAGTACCATTTCTAGCTTGTGCAGCATTTAGCATGATCATGTGCCATATATAGATATCCTTACCTAGGGTTTAAAGCCAGTGCCCTGGTCCGGTGTCTGAGGACTGATAGACAGATTTGCTTTTATTGGACTGGGGGGAGCAATGCTTTAAGGATGTCAGATTTTAGTTTAACATATTAATTATTGATTGTTTTGATTTGATTGAGTGTCTTTATGGTCCAGAATATGTGTATGTCTTTTGTGTTTTGTTTAAGTGCTGCAGTACTGTAGGAAGTGTAAAGATGGAAACCGTTTTCTAAACTGGCAATTTGTAGCACTCAGAAGTCAAGGTAGGATTAATTAGTCAAACTAATTCTAACACTGCTACTCTATGCTACCTCTTTTTTGTTGGCTTTACCCACAAGTCTCCATCTTTCACCTGCTGTCTTCTCTCAGGTCTGGGTGGCATGCACTGTCCCTCTTTGAAACTCTTGCCTACCAGGTGTTCGAACCCAGGCAGGGAGGTTTGCCTTATAAGCAGAACACTCAAATTTTGCAGGGATCACATTTAAATGTTCAGATGTTAACCAATGATACCTAATAAAGCCTTGAAGGTGGAATTAAGGGATTGATGTTGATTAAGGGATTGGGTTGTCACTTGAGGCTGAAGTCAAAATGGATTTAAAAAAATAGTACCATGTAGCAAAAGAGTTAGGTTAGATGGGCGAGAGTCTGAGAATGTGATTTTAAAGAAATGCTGAAATTGAGAAAGACAGGGAGAAATTGCTACGACCACATAAGAGTGTAGCAGAAAGGCACAGTGAAAAAGCAAAGAAGGTGTTGTCCGCAAAAAAGTCAAAAAGGAAGCTTGTCTTAGAGTCATTTCCTGTAGCTTTTTTTAGCAATGAAGTTCTTCAAGAGCTCATGGACCACACTTTGAGAACCCTTTCGTTGGAATAATCTCAGAATGTTACTGCTTGTAGTTCCCTACAGTTTATTTATAAAGCCTTTTATTTCAGTGTGCCCTCTGCTTTGATTTATTTTATCTATAAGTTTTTTTCTCTTTCAAAGGCTTTTAATTCTTTTACATTCAGCTTTTAGATTTTATTTATTTTTATAATTGAAAATAATAACATTGCATACAATTAAGTCAAACTTACACAACAAATGATGTCATAGTAAAAGTAGAAAGAGAAAGAAGAAAAAAGTATCAGAAAGTTAAAGAAAGGAAAGCAGGAACCAAATAAAGACAAAATATTACAAAACAGAATTTAACCCCGACCTGAAAGAAAGAGAGAAGAACCAAGATCATGGGAAAAAACAGTTAGAATATAGAAAATATTCTTCCACCCCAATACAGGTTTTTAGCAGGCAAGTAGAAATTGTTGCAAAAAATGTAAGATGACTTATTATATTTAACCATTTAATTTACAGAATTTTTGTTATTGTTATCGATCTTAAATTTATGTATAGATTTTCTTTGCAGGGAACAATGTACAAGGCAGAAACCAATCTTTAAGGAATGCCTATACATCAAAGGACAGGCTCCACAACAACTCATTTTAGTGTGGCCAATAACTCATAATATGCATTAGGTATAAGGAGAATTCGAAAGCCCACTGACAGAGTAATCAATTTGAATAATGAAATCAGGCCACTGGTGCTGCCGCACACCACTGCTAGCCACTTCACCAACATGCTCGCTCATTCTAATGCATATTACAACAAGAATGCATACACTGTAACAATTAGACTACATTAAAATTACAGAAATGCATACTAAACCATTATAATCCTGTTCAGTAATACAACAGCAGTTGTCGTTTTTTTTGGTTTAAAGCACATTATTTGATGCTTGCCAAATTTAATTGTACTGCACAATATTAACTATTTTTTACAGCCTCCTGAGTCAATCTGCAGTAAAAGTTGTCAACCAGGAACAAGAAAAGCAAACCGGAAAGGGGAACCTGTTTGCTGCTTTGACTGTGTGCCATGTGCAGATGGGGAGGTCAGCATGGAAACTGGTAACACTTCATTTAACCTTTATTTGTTGACATTATATGAATGAAATGTATTTATCATAAAGAAACTTACAGTCCAGTTATTGTTTTATAATTATAGATTTCATTTTGCTTTGACCAAAATATTCATATGTTCAAATAGATTTTGAAGGAAACACAAAGGTTTAAAAGTGCAAAAAAAGTTCTGTTATATTTATACAGTAGATATAAACAGTAATAATAAGTCCTTGGAGTAAAAGTGAAACCTGCCTAGGAACTTTGAAAAAAGTGGCATGAATATTAAATTAATTTATAAAAATTACTGTAAATATAGCCTAAGGTTGGGTGCAACATACAGTTTTTGGACAACTCACATTACTGTATTTGGACTCAGTTTTAGTTGCTGCATTTCCATTGCAAAGGAAGTAATATCCTGGAAAGGGATACAGTTAGGCTGATTGGTGATGCTTAATTTACCCAGCATAACTGACCCAAGAACAGATGCTTACACAATGGCATTGACAATGCTCATACACTCCATATTAAGTATACTGTGTTTGTATTTTGGTATTGAACTAAACAAATAAGAATACACAGTTAACATAGAAAGTAATATTTTAGTAAGAGATTATTAAATGTACCATTTGTTTGTATAAATAAATGTGGAGATATTTTACATTTATCAGTCTTTGACATCATTAGAATTAGTGGTTAAGTATAAATACGCATCTGTGGGTTAAAGATATTTACAAAAATAGGAATAAGGCAGGGTGGCATGGTGGTGCAGTGGTAGCGCTGCTGCCTCACAGTTAGGAGACCCAGGTTCGCTTCCTGGGTCCTCCCAGCGTGGAGTTTGCATGTTCTCCCCGTGTCTGTGTGGGTTTCCTCCCAAAGACACGCAGGTTAGGTGGACTGGCGATTCTAAATTGGCCCGTTTGTGTGTGTCCTGCGGTGGGTTGGCACCCTGCTCGGGATTGGTTCGTGCCCTGTGTTGGCTGGGATTGGCTCCAGCAGACCCCTGTGTTTGGATTCAGTGGGTTGGAAAATGGATGGATGGAATAAGGCATGTACAGATAAAAGTAATGAAACAGTAAAGCTTTACAATAAACTGATGTTAGAAACTGACTGATCAATATTAATAGCTACAGTACCCTAACAAGATTGCTTTTTAATTGCAGAACTTTGTAAATAAACACAGTAATCAAACACACAATAAATGAATAAAGCTTAGGTTTTGTTTACTTCGGCTTAATCTTTTGGACAGTGCATTTTTGTTCAACTATCATGCATTGCTAGAGGTTGCCTTGTTTCTTTCTAGCGGGCTATCAAATATAAAGTCATTGCTGACTTCCCGGTGTTCAACTAGGTGTCCAACTGGGTGTCCAACAAACAATGAGAAAAATAATGGTGGTTGACTTTTTCAGTCCTGTGGGCAACTTGGAAAATTATGGTAGCTGTATTCTTTTTATTAATTTGCCTGTCCAGCAAAAGCCATTAGTTTTTAAGCCTTTGTCTAGTTGTCAGATCATTTTTAATACTAGGGGGCTCTGCGCCCTGCTGGTTTTACTCGCCAACCCCCTGACAGGTGCTACGCACTAGCCACTTCGTGGCTCTGCCGCTCGCATAAGGGGAAGCGGATGTATAATTTTGACAGATTGTTATTTACATGGGAATCGTTACATATGCATAAGAAACCTAACTATTTTACATTACAGTGAGTAATTATTCATAGTAAAAAATAGTAAAAAGTAATAAATTGAAAGAAAATTATGTTTCATGTTGCGTTAGAGGTATTCATTACGTTATACGTTTTTGTTCTGTTTGGCATTGAAATTAACACGCAAATAGTTTTTAAACTTACACTTTTACTGTAAAATTTCAGCAAAAACAATATTTGGAATTACAGTAACTTTTAATCAATATCGCATTGAATTTTGATTCCGTGTTTTGAGTTACATCATGACAATGCAACGTATAACTGCCCGTGAGTGAATATTGTTTCTTTCTCTCTAATAAATAAACCGACTTATTTGAATGTTTGTCCCTGTGATTTGTTAACTGTCATAGCAAAAGCTATTCTAATGGGAATCTGTAAACATTTTAATACGAATGGCATATCAAGATCTCCTTTGGTGTCTAATGTTATCCACAGAAGATGTACTACATTACCTTTCTTGTCACCTGTTAAAATTTTACATGTCAGAATTGTTTCGACCAATTTTGAATACAACTAATCTTGTCCTATTGCATAGCCCATCACTCATACATAAATTACACAATAACATTCCGATACATCCTTTTATCAACAGTAATTCTGCCGGTGGAAGAGCAGACGATGTTAATGGTTGTAGATATTCTATGGGATATTGTAAGTTGATGTTTTCATCTTCCGCACCATCAACACCAACTGTTTCAGCATTGTCTATTGATATGCATTCAACCAATTTGTTGTGTAACCGATTCACAATTTTCACGTTAATTCGTTTGACTTGAAATTCCTTAATAAGATTTGGGCATAATAAGTCTTCTTCTATTAGGAAGTAAAAGTGAGGAAAACGTAAAAGTTTATAAGAGCTGAGAGTGCAGGAACTGTGTCTGACAAAAGTATTCATACGAATGAAAGGTGAGAGGACCATGGGCGTGGGCCCTTAACCATAAATGGTTGCGAGAGCGGCCATGCAATAGTCATGTCTCGTCTCTAGATTTTCTTTTATAATGGAGAAATTATAAATCTCAGTTCTAACCATACTTTCCTGCTGCTTTAGTTTTGAATTTAATCTTAAATTTGGACAGTTTAAAGGAATTTAAAGATTTTACTCATTATTCATTTGTTTGTATTCTCACCATGTTGTTGTCTAATGACAAGGTGCTCCAGCTACTCAATATTAGATGGGCAAAAAAATGTTCTTTTCAATTTTGTACATTGATGGATTATGACACCTCTTTTATTAGTGAATTTTAACTAGACCATGTAACTTATTTAAAGACTTCCTTTGCAGCACACCTGTTTAACAGATGTCCAATATACACCACCTCAGACTCTGCATTAGTGACCTATATTCATATAGATAAGGCAAAAGAAATGTACTCAGCTGCTGAAATGTTATATTATCTAATTAAATTATGAAACATAAAAAGATTATTATTATTATCATAATCATCACATATGTTTCAGCATCACCTGCATCTTTTTTTTATAGATTCTGTTGAATGCTTTAAATGTCCAAATGATCATTGGTCAAATCTGGGGAGAACCCAGTGTGTTTTGAAAGAGTTGGAATTCCTTTCTTATGAAGATGCAATGGGAATAACTTTAACATCAGTTACCTTATTTGGAGCTTTTTTGTCTGTTGTAGTGCTGTCAGTGTTCATTCGCTACAGGAGCACTCCAGTTGTTAAAGCCAACAACTCTGAGCTGAGCTTCCTTTTGCTGATTTCATTGACTCTCTGCTTTCTTTGTTCTCTGAGCTTCATTGGACAGCCATCCCATACAACCTGCATGCTGAGGCATGTGATTTTTGGCATCAGTTTTGTTTTGTGCATTTCTTGCATTCTGGTCAAAACCATTGTTGTTATAATGGCATTCAGAGCTACTCTACCTGGAAATAATATGATGAAATGGTTTGGCATAGTCCAGCAAAGAGGAACTGTTTTCTTTTTTACTTTTGTTCAGTCCTTAATATGTATAACATGGTTAGTCACAGCTCCTCCAGCTCCAGCTAAAAACACAAAATATTTTAACTCAAAAATTATATTAGAGTGTGATTTGGGATCTCTAATTGGATTTAGCTTTCTGTTGGGGTACATCGGATTTCTTTCGTGCATTTGTTTCCTCTTAGCATTTTTTGCAAGAAATCTGCCAGACACCTTCAACGAAGCCAAATTCATCACATTCAGCATGCTTATCTTCTGCGCTGTTTGGATCAGTTTCATTCCAGCATACATCAGCTCCCCTGGAAAACACACTGTAGCTGTGGAAGTTTTTGCAATATTGGCATCGAGTTTTGGTGTCCTTCTTTCAATATTTGTGCCAAAGGTTTACATTATCATATTTAAACCTGAGATGAATTCAAAGAAAGCCCTTATGAGCAAACAAAATGGTGATCAGTATGAAAAGTAATAATTCTATATGAAATAGTTAATATAAAGAAACACGTATACATTTGACATGAAAGGTGAGAGGACCTTTCATGTCAAATGTATTTGACCTGATTTACTCTCCCTGTAATATGTTCTATGTTAATGTTTGTCATTCATTGCTTGTACATTTGCTGTTAACATTGTCATCTATCTTTACATTTCTGTCCTCTCTTCTTACTTCCATTTTTTCAATGATGAGAAACATTCTAGCCTCCAATGTCCTATATTTCTGTAAGTCTCTGAGACAGATGTGCCCCTAGGTCTATACCAAATATGAACATTGGATACAATGCTGTCTTTTTATGAATGGCAGGAAGACGCCAAGTATTTTATAGCAAATAGAAAGCTGTTTTTTTCCAAATTTTAATTACCCCTAAAAGGAGTATTTTGCGCCCAGCAAAAGGGAGAACCAACAACAAAATGATAATTATAACTTATAACTTAACCATTCACAAAGGATGCTTTTAAGATGGTCTGCTGTATATTCGTTTTACCAAGATGTGTTATTTTACCATTTATGTTGCTGTAATTCTAATGTCAAATTGAGGTTTATAATACAAGTTAATCTAATAAAATCTTTTATTATAAAACCAGTTTCTTTGTCATGAGTAAACTGTGAACTTAAACTTAGTATAACAGAGCATTATGTCATTACTGGAACTTAAAACAACAAAGTTTTGCCAAAATGAAATAATCTACAGGGTCTGGTGGAACATACTGTATATAGCTGCCTCCTGTAATACTGATGTCACTAAAGTTAAAATAATATTCCAAATAATAATTCTGCTCTGTGGTGGTTAGTTTACATAAAAAGAAAGAAATTGATGTTTATCAAGAAAGCTTTGGGAGAAAATGGTGCGCAACCTCTAGTTTGAAATGCCAAATGATATATGAATGGTGAAGACTCGATAAACAGAATAGATAAACAGTTTCCTTATCAGGGAAGTAGTAAAACGCCTATTGTGCTTTGAACTTTAAGCATTTTTGTTATCCTTTTAAGTAAAAGTGGTTAGAGTAGTATTTTTTTTTATAAATCTTCTATGATAATTTGGCAAAGTCAACAAACCATTGCCACCTCTTTCACTAAAGAGAGAGGATTTCCATTCTTGAATAGTTTTAACTTCAACTTGATTCATTTCTAAACCTGATCAGGAAATCTTATAAACAAGAAATATGACTAAATCCCTGTTAGATTAACTTTTCTCTTATTTTGCATTATCATTTTTTTATAACTCTGACAACAACTCCTTGGTTTAATGTGCACTACCATACTACAGGTGAACATTGGAATTTCATTTGTACATACAAATTATAAAGTGTATGTGCCCAGAACATGTTGAGAAATATCATTCAAAAATGATTGCAAAGCTGATGGTGCATTAGTTAACCCAATGGGCACACTAAACTATTATTAATGACCTGTTATGGTATTGAGTGCAGTTTTCCAGTTAGCACTTCTTATCTTTTTGTCACCATTGCCATCATTTGTCATCATCCATTATTCTGATCAGATTGTATTCACTCCAAACACTGAGTTAGATGAATATAGTGGAAACTGTAACCTGACTAATCATTGATGAGATAAGTGGAATGGATGATTATTCTTAATGGTATAATTTAATAAAAGTCAATGCATAGAAATACAGATCCATCCTTTGTCCCAGTGAAAATGAATTCCATTCCAATTAGAATATTTGACACTATAAAACCTTTAGCAAGGTTCTCCATAATACAGTATAATCTTCCATAGCTTTACTCTGGAGACAAGACCAGCAACTTCCTTTGCTAAACACATCACCAAATAGTTCATATTCACTGGGTTGGAAGTCAGAACAGCAACATTGAAAGACTGATGGACAGTCATGAATACACAAGTTTAAACATTCCTGTCCCCAGAATGTTACTTCCTTTGTGGACCAGTTACGGAATGCTTGGGAATGCTTCTGTAAACATGGAAACCCCAGAATGATTGTTATCTTATACATAAAAAGACATTTCTTTGTGGTGTATGCCCTATTTTAAACATGTACTGCTGGATATTCTGATCCCACATTCCCATGTGTTAATATCCATGAGCTGCTGTTGTTACCTATGCCTTCAGGGCTTGGGGCACTATTGATCCTTTCATCATGTCCCACATAGTATGCGCTATTGTGCCTTTAACACTGAAGCCTCTTATTGTTTCTTTTTTCCTTAATTTGCAGTCAAACAAAGGTGAGATGCAAAACGAGCCAGTACATAACCAACTAACCTGTGTGCATCATATAATATTTGAGATTTTGTTCTGAGAAAAACAAAGAATTATTTGACAAAAAGAAACAACTTTTATTCAAGAAACAGGTTGGAGTGAAACTGGTTGTAGTTTGAGGCCCCAACTTATCTGGTCATCTATAGGCATCTCATTTATGTTTGGTTGCTTTTTAAGGAAAAAATTAACCAATTCAGAGGACTGAATATTAAAAATAAGTAAATTAAAATGAAATAAAATAAGTTAACTAGCAGCAAAAACTGGTTACTATTTAAGAAAATGGATAGAATGAAAACTAAAAAACGTAGTTGGAGACCCCTGTTTTAGAATCATGGTTAGCTGTGTTATTTTGAATTGACTCTGAAACACTACTAATGCTAAATAAAGCTTTAATAAATCTTGCTCCATCCTATATTTTGGAATGCCTGCCCCCTGTATTCTAAGTCATAACCTTAGATCTTATAATAGTGGTATTCTCAATCTAAGTGGTGAGGTAGCCTCTTTCTGTTAAGCACCAGCAATCTCAAATATTTTACCAAAGGAGACATGCCAAGCTAACACCATGGATTACACCATCAACTCTTCTCCTTTCTTTTCCAGTTTATCTATGGTGACATTTTGTACCACTACCACCTAATCAAAGTTCTGTGTAGCTGATTGTGATGCTCGACTTAAAGCAAATATTTCAATTATCCACAAAACCCACTGTATTGAATCATTCTAGTACAAAGTCTAAAAAATAATAAGGACCTGAATTCTTCTCTTTGAGATTAAAGAGGCTTAATTCCTTGAGCCTGTCAGAGTAACATTTCCCTTTTTTCTTCCAGGACCATAGTAGCCCACGTGAATCTGTGAGAGCCACCCTGCATAATATTTCTCCTCTTGTACCTACTGTATATACTGGTGTATAAGTCGGTCTTGAAACCCGAAAAATTGGTCATAAAATCAAGCCCCGACTTATCCACGGGAGAACTTAAACGTGAGTATATACGGTATGTCTGTTCCTATGTTGTGAAAGAGGCTTCTTTTTGAAATTACATTTATTAAGAAAATTACATTTGCTGCTAGTGATGTTACACGCTCCTTGGATTTTAGAGAATAGTTCAAAATTAAAAAGCCACTTCAAAAACAGACTCTATTTTTATCAAATAAAAATTATTTAACTACTGCATGAATTTCTTAATCATAACATAAAACAAATAGGCATATTTAAGGATAAATAAAAACTTGTAGGGCGGCACAGTGGTGCAGTGGGTAGCTCTGCTGCCTCACAATTAGGAGACCTGGGTTTCCTTCCCGGGTCCTGCCTGCGTGGAGTTTGCATATTCTCCCTGTGTCTACGTGGGTTTCCTCCCACAGTCCAAAGACATGCAGGTTAGGTGCATTGGCGTTCCTAAATTGTCCCTAGTGTGTGCTTGGTGTGTGCGTGTGACACCCTGTGGTGGGCTGGCTCCCTGACCGGTTTTGTTTCCTGCCTTGTGCTCTGTGCTGGCTGGGATTAGCTCCAGCAGACCCCCATGACCCTTTAGTTAGGATATAGCGGGTTGGATAATGGATGGATAAAAACTTGTAATTTCCAAAATATAGACTTAGACATTGCAGATATTTTTCATAACAAAAAAGTTGCTCATTACACACTTGGCTAAAAATATTACTTTGAAAATTATGCATAAAATTATTTCATATTTTTGAAAATAAAAAATCAAATGTAATTTTTAAAATGTAGAATTATTTGCCTAGTTCTAAAGTTTGTCTATTTCTTTCTCTTCTGAACTATTTTCCTACCTCCTCCTGCTATCCCTTCGATTTTAGGATCATTTGTGAATTTTAAAACTTTACTAATTACACTGGAATCTATGATATTGACATAAATAAGAAAATGAAAGGGTCCATGAACAGACCCCTGTGGTACTCGACTGATGACTTCATCCAACTTTGAGGATTACCTTTTAATTGTACTCTTGTCTCCTGCCAAATAACTGACATTACATCTAGTGTTGGAGGGCACTTCTGATGGCTATAACTTGTAGTTTTAAAGTTAATCATTGTTGTGGAACAGTGCCAACATCTAAGTAAGTTATATCAAAGTCTAATCAATTAATTTAACAGGATCTTCCCCTCATTAACTTATGTTGGCTGTTATTTAGAATACTGTTTTTATGCAGGTAATTTTGTAACTTATGTCTTATTATAGTCTCATAATTTTGTATGGTATAGAATTAAAGAAATCTATAATAACACAAAAAAGGAAATGCATCAGCTATAGAGAAAGCATGAGGTACTGAGTGGCAGCATGTAGCAGACACTAATTGAATGCCTAAGTACATTATGGTTATGAATTTTTGTAATGCATAATAAAATATAAATAGTATTATTCACATTGAAAAAGTTTCTTTTGAGCTCCTCATTTGTATTACAAATTTACTAGTTTATGAATATCAAACTTATATAAAGCATTGTCATTAAGTATGCGGTAGAAATGTGAGTGGTGTGAAGTACATTTGACAACAAGTGAAAAAGAAATACTTGAAAGATATTTCAGAAAGAATAGAAAATTCATTTCTAAGTAAACATAGATTGTGCCTCTTGTGTCCAAAAAGAAAGTTGCAGCTTTCGATCCATATTGTTAGAGAATAATAAACCTAGGCAGACTTTTCCCCATGTTAATGTTTTAACACATTATGTTAAAAACCCATTAATTCAGTTCTTTCAATCTGCTTTTTGTTATTCCAGTAAATATTTGCATAATACAAGTTCACTATTACTAAAATATATTCCCTCTAAGTTGTTTTTATATATAATTTATTAAATGATCATCTGCGTTAGATTTCAAGATTCTCAGTATTGGTCCTCTATTCCTAATGCTTTACTGTTAAATCCTGACATCCTCACTAACATAAGGCTCAATGCAAATAATGTTTTAAAAGCATATCTTTCCATTGCCAGGATATTTTTTTTCTCTGTACTGTGTAAAATCGGCCTTGAACAATAAACTTGAATGTCCAGAAACCCATTAAAAAAGTGTTCTTTATTATATCACCTTGTGAGGAACTGCTTGTCTGGAGTTTTTTTTACCTAAAATGCTAAAGGCTTTATTACCTTGATTCAGTCTGAATTGTATCACCGTTTAAGCAATGATAAAATGTATTCCTAAAATTATCAGTCAGTCAGTCATTTTCTAATCCACTTATTCCTGAACAGGGTTGCGGGGAGTGCTGGAGCCAGCCTCAGTTAGCACAGGGTACAAGGCAGGAACAAACTCGGAAAAGGGCACCAGTCCATCGGCAAACACACATACACACAACCCAAACCTCACACTAGGGTCAATTTAGCATCTTCAGTCCACCTATCCCATATGTCTTTGGACTTTAGATGAAAACCAGATCATCCAGAGGAAACCCATGCAGACACAGACAGAACATGAAAACTCCATGCAGGGAGGACCTAGGACACGAATTCCAGTCTGCTTACTACGAGGCAGAAGCGCTACCACAGAACCACCATGCTGCCCCTTCCTTAAATTATAATTGATTAAATAAAGAAAAAGTATCACTATTAGGATTGTCTTTTATATTCTAGGGACCTGAAGAGGTGGATTACTGCATGGTGATAGAATGGGTTTATTGTTCTTCATCCAGATCTGAACAAGAAGTAGATGGACATGTGACTTCCTGCGTATCCTCCAAAACATTCCCCCATATTATTAATTTATAGTTTATTTTTATTGCTATATTTATCAGAAATAAACAGGCTTTCACATTTTTCATTATTTTCCTCTAGGGATGGTGGAATAGGGTCAAACCCTCACCCTTCTGAATTGTTATAAACAGGACTGAAAATTGATTGAAGGAGGTTTATAACACTGGAAGTACTGTAGGTCAGGGTGTCTTAATTAGGATCTTTCATTGCCTGTAAGAGGCTTGTTTTCCTTCTAACTGAAAACATGTACCAACTTCTCTCTTCTCCCTTTTTCCATTGTCAATTTTTTGATTTGCAATTTTAAGTATAAAAAATGACCTCCAATACTTGTGATTGACAGAACAACATTTCAAATTTTGTTATATTGTGAATATAAACATTTGAGTTATAATAAAGCCACTTTTCTGTTTTAAGTATCACAAAGTACATATGTGGCTGAGTTAGTTTGTTTTATTGTGAACATTCTCAAAACTTTTTTTTTTATGTACTGAAATTCTTCTGTTTTATATATATTGTAAATTTTGTTTAATATGAATGTAATCATTGTACCTGTTGTATATAGTTCCTATTTGTCTGTTTGCAGCGGGGGGGAGGGGGCTTTAATTAATGTAACACCCACGGGACGCGCATGTGACATACAGCAGACTCCTGGCAAAAGCTGCATGACGCTTTTGCAGGCAAGGCGCTTCTCAATGCTCTCCGTCTCTTGTATAAGCTGACAAGTTTTAAATGAGTGTTTTCTGTATGAAACTGAATGGAAACATCACGCCATGTGGTTGTCGATGTGCTTTAAGGTTCTGTTGTCACTTTTGGTCAGCAGAAATGGGTTTGAAAAGTGTTTGGTTTAGCGGAGATTCAACCTCATTGGTATATTGTTTGGCTTGCTACAGGAGACAGAGAGCGCCTGACATTACATGTGCTGACTGTGCCCTTTACTGCTTGTCTTGTAGGTATGTTGCAACGTTAATTATTGTCCTTCATTATTGTTGTTTATATTCAATTGTTAAATTTGTATTTATTGTATTTGTGTATACATGTTTAATTAAAAAAAAAAGCTGCATGACGCTTTTGCAGCTGGATGACGCTTTTGTAGAATAAACGGCAGAATTCGGGTATTGCTGTGTCTGTCTTCTTCCAAATCACCAGCAGCCATTCTAAAGCCACTACACATAGAGTTAAATGAGCAGTTTGATCTGTGCATACACTAATGCTGCCATCAATTCAGTAAACTTTAGATGCCATGGGATTTAAAGGAGCTGAAATATTCAAACTCTTCACATTTAATTCTCAAGGTAATAATTCTATCTGTTTCTGCAGTATAAATATGGATTTGGAAATTACCTGTGTCATAGACTCTAGTTTCTGTAATGATGATATGCTTTGTGAGTTTTTGCATTTTTTGGAGTGCTATGTTCTTTGTGTCTGCAGTAGACCTCAACCAATGCAAAACCCATGAAAGTTTTGAACTAAACCAGCTCTCAAAAAAAGGAGATATTATTTTAGGAGGACTCTTTACATTGAATTTTAAAACAATAAGGCCAGAATTGTCCTTCACTTCCAAACCTGACCAGTGGAAATGTGAGGGGTGAGTAAGCATCTTTGTCATTTCTGTATTGCATGTATAAAGAAATAAAATAGGCCTTTCTGATCAAAGAGTCTATTATAATTTGCATTGAAAATGGTAAGCCACCCTAAAGAAATTTAGGGTGGGTATAATTAATATCAGAATAGAAGTTCTATGCAGTGTATATAGCAATTCATACTTTATTAGAATTTTTTAGGTTTATGTTTGCTTATTTGGCTGATGTCTTTATTCAAGGTCACTTACAGTACATTTGGCTACATTTCTTTTTGTTTTCTAATTGGAGCACTGGCAGAACTTGGTCATGGTCACACAGTGTCAGTAGCAGGATTTGAACCCACAACATCAGGGTTTAAGGTCCAAAGCCATCACACCGCCTGCTTACAACACATGCCTGACCTTCTTTGAGCCAACTCGTGTGTCTGATTTGTGTGTTTTCTGACAGCTTTGAAGTTTCTCTCTTCCAGAGGATTCAAACAATGATCTTTGCTATAGAAGAAATAAACAAGAATCAGACCCTCCTTCCTAATATAACTCTTGGCTACCAACTGTATGACAACTGCATGACCCTTCCAGTAGCCCTCAGGGCAGCCACTGCTTTGTTAGCAAATATTGATGAGGTTATTAATGATTTTAGCTGCAATGGCTCCCCTCCTGTAATTGCTATTGTCGGAGATCCTCTGTCTTCTCATTCCATTGCAGCAATGAGGATTATGGGTCCATTTCATTTGCCTATGGTATGTATAAAATCATCATTAAATATTAAAATGGATATAAATTAACAATGTTTGAAATGAAAAAATGTGAATGTATTTTCATGAACAATACTTCAGTACAGTTTGCACATTTATATAATGAGCGCAATAAATCTTTAAAGAGTAATAAATTGATTTTGCCTTAATGTAAGGAAAAGAAGAATTGTTTTGTGTTTTAAATGAAGAACAGTTTAAAAGCAAATTTTGTTGCTTTTAGTATATTTTCTGTCTTGCTCTTAAACATGAAATATTTATTCCTTATGACAGAATGAAACAGAAATACATTTTGAGACCGGTAAAATGGGTGGTACAGTGGAGCAGTGGGTAGCGCTGCTGCCTCGCAGTTAGGTTCGCTTCCCGGGTCCTCCCTGCGTGGAGTTTGCATGTTCTCCCTGTGTCTGTGCGGGTTTTCTCCGGGTGCTCTGGTTTCCTCCCACAGTCCAAAGACATGCAGGTTAGGTGCATTGGCGATTTTAAATTGTCCCTAGTGTGTGCTTGGTGTGTGGGTGTGTGTGCCCCCTGTGGTGGGTTGGCGCTCTGCCTGGGGTTTGTTTCCTGCCTTGTGCCCTGTCTTGGCTGGGATTGGCTCCAGCAGACCCCCGTGACCCTGTAGTTAGGATATAGCGGGTTGGATAATGGAATGATGGACTGGTAAAATTATAATTGCAGTTGGATGGTTAGTGTTGTCATTTCAGAAGCCTGCAGACCACTGTTTAGTTTCCTTTCAAGTCATTCCCTGTGTAGTGTTTGTATCCCAGTATCTGTAAAAATATTGAATTATTTTTTAGCTAATTCTTGACTAAGTAAACTTAAACCTGTCAGGAACTCAAGTTACTGATTAAAAACAAAACCATGCAAACTTTTCATAAAAATGAAACAGTTTTCTTTATTTTAGGTCAGTTATTTTGCGACATGTTCCTGCTTGAGTAACAGACGAGAGTTCCCTTCATTCTTTAGGACAATTCCAAGTGATGCTTTTCAGGTTAAAGCTATGATTCGTATTATTAAATATTATGGATGGGTGTGGATAGGTGCAATAGCGAGTGATGATGACTATGGACAGAATGCAATAAAAGCATTTATTAAGGAGGTTAATGCATTTGGCTGTGTTGCATTCATTGAAATGGTGCCCACTGTGTACAAAAAAGAGAAACTTTTTCAGATTGTGAACACTATAAAACACTCTACTGCCAAGGTTATTGTTGTATTTTCACCACAAGTTGAATTTAATACTTTGGTTAAAGAAATTGTTAAGCATAATATCACTGGCAGGCAGTGGATTGCAAGTGAAGCATGGAGCACATCTTCCATTGTGGCAATCACGGAAAATTTCCATTCATTTGGAGGAACAATTGGAGTTGCTGTTCGCAGAGGAACAATTCCTGGTCTTGAAAATTTTCTGCTTCAGCTTCATCCTGATTTCAGTAATGACAAAAAAAGAATGATTCAGTTCTGGGAAACACTGTTTGACTGCAAATTCCCACAAAATTCAAGCAAAGTAAATTCAAGTAGCAGAATCTGCACAGGAATAGAGGATATAAGTACTATTAACACTGCATATAGTGATGTATCAGACCTTCGGGCAACCTATAAAGTATATAAGGCTGTATATGCAATTGCTCATGCCTTGCATAATTTAATGTCTTGTGAAAATGGAAATGGACCCTTTGAAAACAAAACTTGTGCCAGCATCAAACATGTTCAGCCTTGGCAGGTAACAATAGCTAATAGTAATTTGTATGATGAAATATAAAAGCAGATTTTTTTCATACACCAGTAAAAGTAGAACAAATGAACATGTGGTACTTACATTTTAAATGTTTATTAACTCTATTTAATACAGTTTGATGGTTCTTTCATTTTGCTTTGCCTGTTAAAAATGCCAGTCAGCCTTACTTTGTTTTACTTAGTCTGTGCTGGTTCCTTGATAATTAAAAAAATATAAGGGTTTCATTCTATTTGCATTATATAAAGTTAATCATTTCAGATTTAGCTGAAACACTTAAATTCAGCTTAGCTTTGCATATGTTCATTTGAGTAGCACAATTGAAAATTCTTATTGTTTATTTAGGTCCTGCACTATCTTAAAGAAGTTAATTTCATAAACCACTTAGGAGAAAGAGTGGCATTTAATGAAAATGGTGATGCCATGGCTATCTATGATATAGTTAACTGGCAACTCTCTAATGACAACCGAATTCAAATTAAAACTGTTGATCTTTTTGATGAAACTGTTAAGGAAGTCAATCAAGTTTTACTTGCAGAAGAACAGATCTTTTGGAATTTTGAATCTCGTAAAGTATGTCATGTATCTAAATGAGTTATGACATATTAATAATGTAAAGTACAGCTACTGTTTATAATGCCAGTTTTGTTTCTTAAATTTAAATGTGGAGTACGGTATATGAACTGGCAAAATCAAACTTAGATAGGTGCAATACATATTCATAGAGGCCAAATATAGAACATTTCCTTTGGAGAGGATCTTAGGTTCAAGTATTTTCCATTGTAGACAGCAATCTTAATATGGTTAAAATGGAGTAATGATGGTATTCTTCTTCATGTGCTGTTGTGTCAGTAGGGGGAGTTTCGGTATTTTGGCAGGCTCACATCCTAAACTGATGCTGGTAGTGTTTTTAGGCCCACATCAATTTTCAAGTTTGAGAAACTTGAAAAACAGGTAGAATGGCATTTTGGTGGAGTGACATGATACTTGGACATTTTAGATGAAAAAATAATAGTGACTTTATGCTTATTAGTATTGTTAATCTGAATTTTCTAAAGGGTTGGGGACACAGATCTAGTTTTCTAGAGGTGGTGGGCATGTCAGCCAATGTCCATGCCAGAGATTAAGCTTATTGCCCAGGACTTACAGTGTTTATATGAGACAGGTGTTTTTCAACAACTACATTAACTCCTTTTATATAATACACTGTTTAACTGTGCACAAACTTATTTAAATTATATGAAACTAAAGAAAGCACACATGTAAATGAAAAAACAACTGTCCATGAGCTAATGCATCCCATATAATATCAATATAAAATAAGAACTGAAGTGTATGTCAGAAAAATGGTGCAAATTGCAACCCAAAAAGAAAGTTATTATTTTATAAGTTTTTCACAAACACATAAGTAACAGCAGTTTCTAGTGAATGGATCGAGTCAGTCTTCTCTGTTTTCATAATTTAGCGTTTTTATTTTAAATTAAGAAAGTGAATAAAAACGTTTTGCACAGATCCCTGTCGTTTAATTTAACACACTGCAAGTAATCAGTAGGTACAACCACTGTGCTGCTAGATACCAATGCAGCCAAAGGAGGACACAGAAGGCACGATAGGAGTTGAAAGGAGAACACACTGAAGTGTAATCACTTTTATTGAAAAAGAAACTGAAATGCTTGCCCTTAGAGACTGCAGTACGATAAACTGTGAAAGTTTCATTAAAGTCCCCACCCCCTTGAAGATCAGAACACAATCATATTTATTAATTAAAAAAAAAAAAAAAAAAACTGAAGACAGAGAAGTCGCCCTCAGAGATCAGAAGGGCTCAAGACTCGTTAACGAAATAGGCCATTTACACCATAAAAAAGGCAAACATCTTACAGTTTTTTTTGGTTTTTTTTGGCTTGATTAATCAGATGGAGGACATGAGCCCAAAAAGGTCCTACTATACAATTATACAACTAAGACAAAGATGTAAATACTATAATATCCATGACTAATACAATGCAGATATCATGTATAAATTATACCCCAATAAAGTAATTACTTTACTTTATTGAGGTATAAAGTAGTAGCTATGATGTAAGACTCCTTGTAATGGTGCATATTGCAAAAAATGCTATATAATGCAAAAATTGTTTCCTTGATTGCAGCCTCCAGAGTCAGTTTGCAGTAAAAGCTGTCAGCCTGGCACAAGGAAGGCCAGCAAGAAAGGAGAGCCAGTCTGTTGTTTCGACTGCGTCCCTTGTGCTGATGGAGAGGTTAGCAGTGAAGTTGGTGAGTAATTACATAAAAAAATATTCAATTGTTTCAATATTTGTAACAGTTAAGTTTAGGTACTGCAAAAAGCATCTATTACTCATTTACTACTATATAACAAGACCTTAACAAACACTTCTTTGTGTCTTCATAACACTTACACAGCATCAGTAAAGTGTTTCATTTGATATTCCATATTTTGTATAATCCTTTACATTAACAAATAATTTTACCATCATGTCAATATGTCACACTGCACAGAGATGAATAACCTATCCACCGATGTTTTCTAAGTGCTATGAAGAACAAAAGAAGCCTTTATTAACTATTTAAATATAGTTACTACATATTACTGTACAATACTATTCTTATAGGTTTCTTGAAAAAATTGCTTTTGTTTATCATTATTACATTAATTTATTATAAAGATGAGCTGGGACACAGTTCATAGCACATAGCTCATAGTTCATATTCTAGTTATGTCCTTTATGTAAAATCTACAAATTGTCACAATGCTTTTTTTTCTGGAATGGTTTTTCCTTAAATTTGAAGTAGTTCCAATTGACTGATTTCTGATTGACTGTCTTTCTGTTCTTGGCTAGGCTCAGCCTCTTACCCTATACTGTTCGAACAGGTTCTGATATTGTTCCTGCAATGGGAACAAACATTGGAAAATTAATGCATAAATGGGCATTCGTTGGCTCTGTGTAAAATTTACACATAGAAAGATTAACATATTATTACATAATACTATTAATGCTGACAGAAGAAGGAATTTGTATTCTAATCACAAGTACCACAAAGGAATATTAACTAGTGTAATTACCTTCAAAGTGTCTCAGCATCTTAACACAAAATTCTCATACTCAGTTTAGTTCAGGATTAAGGAGAGCTGAATCTATCCTTGCCACATCAGTCCAAGGCCGGGACTAACTGTTGGCAGTATACTAGTCTACTGTAAGACCCAATCATACACAAATTCCCACAGAAATTGAAAATTAGCCTAATATGCACATCTGTGAGATTTAGTATTAGAAAAAACTCACATAACTATGGTTAATACATACAAACTCCATAAAGAGAGTGACCAGGTGTGGGATTCAAACCCAGGATTCTGGATCTGTGAGACTGTAGGGCTGGATATCCTCAATATTTTTAGCTCGATGCAGATCTGAAATAAAAGTAATTGTCACATATAAAATGGTAACTCATACTGAAAACCACACTTCTCTCATTCCAAGAAACAATAAGAGTGGTTTTCTCACAACTATAACCTTACACCTAAGTAAATACTACATATTAGCAAATTGTACTGTGTTAAATGGAAAATCCTAATGCACTTTCTTTTTAAAAAAACCTAATTTAAAAAAAGGCAGCTCATTGGAAACAGAAGTCATTAATGTAAATAAAAGCCCTCCACCAATCTATTTTTATTTTTATTTATTTAGTCCACGGAACTGTAAGTCATTTTAGAAGCAATGGGTGTAATACAAAAAGAGGTTCTAAAATGACATGCTATTCCTTTACAGGCACTACCTTTTTACACCCAATCACATGGCAGAGTTGCCAATTTATTTAACAGCCAATTGTTGGACTATAGAACCACACACTTGGAAGAATATATAACCTCTGTTCAAAATATATTGTAATGAAATGTTAAACCATGAGTCATCCATGGTGAGGCAGTCAAGCTAATTTATCATCCAAGTAAATTACTTTGAATCATTGTTTTCTCTTGTTTTTTACACTTAGTCCAGATGCAGCCTATTCATGAAATGCTCAGGTTGTTTTCATTTTTGTTTAATTATTGTTTTAAATCATGGTTTGAAATGTTGGTAATCAATATACACTGTCATAATATGTAGCTCCTAAACATCTGTACTTTGTAACCTTGTGTTTTCTTTTTATAGATTCTGTTGAATGTATCAAATGTCTAGATGATTTTTGGTCAAATCATGGAAGAAACCAGTGTGTTCTGAAGGAGCTTGAATTTCTTTCCTTCGATGATCCAATGGGAATTACATTAACAACTATTACCATACTTGGAACTTGCCTGTCAGTCACAGTGCTGGCAGTGTTCATTCACTACAGGAGCACTCCAGTTGTAAAGGCCAACAATTCTGAGCTTAGCTTCCTTCTACTGATTTCACTCACTCTCTGCTTCCTTTGCTCACTGTGTTTCATTGGACAGCCTACTCATATAACCTGCATGTTGAGGCATGTGATGTTCGGTATCAGCTTTGTTTTGTGTATTTCTTGCATCCTGGTCAAAACTGTTGTGGTAATAATGGCATTCAGAGTGACACTGCCAGGGAATAATATGATGAAATGGTTTGAAGTCTCCCAGCAGAGAGGAACTGTTTTCTTTTTTACTTTTCTTCAGTCTTTAATATGCATAGTATGGTTAGTTACATCTCCTCCCATTCCAGCAAAAAACACAAAATATTTTAATTCGAAAATTATTTTAGAATGTGATATGGGATCTGCGATTGGGTTTAGCTCCTTGCTGGAGTACATTGGATTTCTGGCATGCATTTGTTTCCTCCTAGCTTTCTTTGCAAGAAATCTGCCGGACACGTTCAATGAGGCCAAATTCATCACTTTCAGCATGTTGATCTTCTGTGCCGTCTGGATCACTTTCATTCCTGCTTACGTCAGCTCTCCAGGGAAACACACAGTAGCTGTGGAGGTTTTTGCCATTTTGGCATCGAGCTTTGGTGTTCTCTTTGCAATTTTTGCACCAAAGTGCTACATTATTATATTTAAACCTGAAAGGAATACAAAGAGAGCTCTAATGGGAAGGCAAAATGTGGACTAATGTGGAAAAACAAATAAATGTAGGTGGTATAATTAGTGAAAAAAGCCAAAATTTGAATGCTTACTGTGGATAAAATTTTCTAGGAATAGTCCCAATGTATCACTACTTGATTGTAAATAAATACAATGCTTAGCTAGTGCTTTAGCCTACACACATATTAGCAGCTGTTTTCCTATGATGTGACTGAAACCATAAACATTTATTTGCTAAAATTATAAAGAAGATGTTCTACACCCACACTTTTTTGCTATTACAAGAACAAAGATAGTGAAAACACCATTCACTTTACTAGTATAGAAAATTTCAAAAGAGACACAATAGAAAAGGAGTGTAGAAAATTAAAAAAAAAATTGTATAGAAAGAAAACAAATACCTGTGTGTTTAAGTAAAATTGAAAAGCAGAAGAAAAGGTTTTAACAAGAACTAGCCCTTGAGCCACTTATTCCTTTTCACTGAAAATTTCCAAAATAATATCAAATTGGGATATAGAGTTCTCATGGTGCTAATTTGAATCATATTGCTATCAACTGTTTCCACAAATGTACAATTCTCTGTATGAAAAAATATTTTCTATAATTTGTGTGAAATATGCTCCTCACCAGCTTTCAGCAGTGCCTCAATGTCCCCTTAGAAGAACCTTTCAGCCAAAATATTAAAGGCAGACATGCTAACAATGAAAAAGCCTTCTTGAATGAAAATTTTCCAGCTTTTACAGTAAATCATTATGTATGAAAATAAAATGGTATATGGAAAACAGGACAGTTTTATCCATTTTGACTTAGAAATTCTCACATTATGGTTCAGTAAATTATGATTCATCCATTTTTGTATATCAATGTTTTCTGGGAAAATGTCAGCAGTGGTGTAACACACAGAGGCAAAGTTCTTTGCTTTAATCCTAAAACTGAGTATGTAAAATCTTAAGGTTGTACAAGACAGAGTTTTCAGTGATAACAACTATTACAAAAATTATTTTCTAATGGTCTGTAAGCCTTGTCCCTTTTAGTCTTGACTTTTTGTCAGTCACTGTTTGTGTGGATGCATTCTTCCTGCATCAGCATGAACTTATTAACAGAATTTCCTCACACTTGAAGAAGGTGTGTAAAATAGGTTAACTGGCATCTGTAAATAAGCGTAGTACACGTCAATATGGATATGTTTGTTCCTGCTCTGTCCCTGCTGCAACCTTTTCCATTCCAGGCAAACACATGGGTTGTCCTTTAGCTAGTCTATTTCAAATTTCAGTGTGATGGCAGTTGCTCAAAGAATCAATCACTTTGGTTTCTTTATTTTTGGTGTCAAACATTTTGATGTCTAGGCAGAAGCAGACACCGTAGTGGACTGGAGATCAACTTTTTGAGGGTGCAGTCATATACTGTAGGCATAATTTCACATTCTGTTTAGTGATCCCAATTATGCTTTCTCACTAAATGATCATAATTTCAACAAAGGAGAACAAAGAAATAACTATTATCATTTCATTTGTTTGTTAATTTCACTACCTTAAGTATCTCAGTAAACTTTACTTCATGTAACACCATTTGTAAATGCCTTTTTCGATTCAAGTTACAAACCTAGACTTTCTTGTATACTCAGATATAGGGATGGATATTTGAGGAGTAAACCACCAATGATTATATTTTTATATTATGTACATTAAAGAACTATCAACAAATCAAATCAAATGAGTAATATATTGAACAATTGTTATAAAAGTAAAGTTTAATAAATCGAATTCTGCAGCTGCATGAATAAAAAAAGTACCAAAAATAGCTCAAAAGTTTTAGAAATTTACGTTTTGTACCTAAAACTTGTATGCAAAATTGGCCTAAGTGAAAGCGTACTCAAGTTATCGTGTTTACATACACACACACAGACACATGGACATAATTCTAAAAATGGTATTTTCGGACTCAGGGAGGTCTAAAATGTCAAGATTCATCAAAATCTCAAGGTCGAATTTTTGGATGATTGCAATACTTCATATATGGGAAAGTAAAAAAAATCATGAAACACTTTAAACAGTTTAAGTGTTGACAGTTTAAGTGATTTGTTAAACAACACAGACTCAGTGTGGTGGCTATAACTGATAAAGATATGTTTTTAAGTCTATCACCTTCACACGAAGGTGATCCATGCCATACACACAAATATACTGAAATGGCAAATCTTTTGGCAGAATCAAAAATTGTCAGTAGTATCAATAACCAGTGTGACCCGAAAGCAAGAGAATTCATGAACTTACCACACTCTTTTGATCTTTATTCACAAGTCAGCCAGCCAAAACATATGAAAGGACACATGCTAGATTTAGTTATTTCAAAAGGTTTAAAAGTTGATGTGAGAAAAGACATGGATTATTAGTATATCTAACAATTTTTCCATATTATTTGATGCAGAAATACTACAACTAATGAAAAGTGTATTGTTAAAAAACATTTTGATTTGTTGTTGCAGCTTCAATGTTTGCTAATATTTGAAGCAATCAGCCTGAATATATAGTAGGGCTTACCTTAATAAAGCTGGTAGTGTAACCAGTAAGGTAGAACATTTTAATGCTAAGGTAAGGCTGACATAGTGGCCCCAGAAAAGATACTAGGTAAAGACTGTGCAGACATTAATCACAGTATCACAGTTGCTACTCCCACAAGATGATTAGGTCTAGTCATGGATGCAGAATCCACGCCCTCAACTTCCTCCATGCCATGTATACAGCCGGCTGAGAGATGGACTTCGGCTTCTAATGATGACGGGGAAACACCCACGATGTCTCAGCAGGATACGTCGTCAATAAGTGCTGAGCCAATTCTGGATGAAACCCCGCCCCCTGAGGTCAAATCCGACCCTCTCACCTGTCTGCAGATTCAATTTAGGCATACACCAGCTTCATTTAAAAGGGATCAATGAAACCCTTAAATTTGCAAAGAATTCAGTTGTTCTTTTAGATGACCAGAACAACTGCACATCCTATGCCACAAGGGCCCTACTTTGTATTATATAATGACCTTTTATATCGGGTAGCCAAACATGAGGGGGAGATGCGGTCTCTGGTGTTAGTACCAAGAACTTACCGGAGACAAGTCTGTGAACTAGCTCATACCCTTCTCCTGGGAGCCCATCTGGGCCCCGAAAAAACATTGGAAAGGATTAAACTCCGATTTTTTTGGCCGAGAATAAATGAGGAGGTCTGCCGCTTTTGCACATCCTTCCCAGAGTGTCAATTGTGTCAGATTCCCAGGAGGGACCATGCTCCTCTAGTTCCTTTACCCTTAATCGATATCCCTTTTGAGCATATTGGGGTCGACCTGGTGGGACCCCAGAACACTCAGCCAGAAGTCATAAATATATAATGGTCCTGGTAGATAACGCTACCCGATTCCCTGAAGCTGTTCCGTTGAGCTAGGCTACTTCAAAAACTATTGCATGGGAATTGGTAGGAGTCTTTGCGTGATGCGGCATCCCTAAAGAAATCTTGACTGATCAAGGAATGCCTTTCACCTCGCAGACATTCAGGGAGACTGCCAAGCTTCTACAAATAAAGCATTTAAAGACCTTGGTATATCATCCTCAAACTGATGGTCTAATGGCGAGGTTCAATGAAACTCTCAAGCAGATGCTACGCAAAGTAGTCAACAAGGACAAAGGAACTGGGATCCGCTCCTCCCCCTCATCCTTTTTGCATATCGGGAAGTCCCACAAGCCTCCACGAGGTTCACACCTTTTGAGTTACTATATGGACAACAACCCTGGGGCATATTAGATATCTTAAAAGATGGCTGGGAGGAAGAGGCCCTCCCTTCAACAAATATATTGGAATATATCACGCAGTTACTCGATAGATTTGAAAAAATTAGATCTATACTAAAAACGCATATGGAAAAGGCACAGCCCAGGTCCCATATTATAACTGTGGCACATTTCTTTGGGAGTTCTGCCTGGGAGATCGCGTCATGGATCTAGTTCCTACCTTACATTCTAAATTATTGGTTCATTGGCAGGGCCCATATGAAATTAAGAAGAGGAATGGGCTGGTTGAATATTTGATTAAACTACTAAACCGTCGACCCAGTGAGCGGATTTATCATGTCAATTTGCTGAAACCATGGAAGGACAGGATTCCGAACCCTCCTCTGGACAGCCCCGCTCTCTCTTCGCTCATAAATTAACCCTTAACTTCTGAGATAATTTGACTCGCCAACGACAGGACCTCGGAACAGTTATCCTGTCCGTCCCAGAGGTAGTCAGTGAAAATCCAGGATGGACCTTCCAGGTTGCGCATGACATTGTGACGAAACCTAGGGTAATAGTCCAAGAACAGAATTCCTGAAGCAAAAAAGGCTGAAGTGGAGCTGGAGATCAGACGAATGCTGGACCTAGGTGTGATTGAGGAAAGTTATAGTCCCTGGTCCAGTCCTATCGTTCTGGTCAGGAAGCCCGACGGAAGTTGGAGGTTCTGCAATGACTTCCGTCAGCTTAACCAAGTCTCCCAATTTGATGCTTATCCAATGCCGCGAGTGGGTGACCTCTTCGAATGGCTAGGACATGCCAAATTCTTGACTACATTAGATATGACTAGAGGGTACTGACAGGTTCCCTTAATGGACTCCGCTAAGGAAAAGAGAGCGTTTAGCACCCCTAGCGGGCACTGGCACTAACATGTTCTCCCATTTGGATTACATGGGGCACCTGCGACATTCCAGCGTCTAATGGACAAAGTGCTCCAACCTCATAATTCCTATAGTGCTGCCTACTTGGATGGCATTGTCATCTATTCAAGCACCTGAAAAGAACACATACAGCAGTTTGGTGCCATATTGCGGTCACTAGCAAAGACAAGTCTTCATATTAATCCGATGAAGTATTACTTTGGGTTACTCAAAGCCAAATATTTAGGCTATCTAGTGGGCGTGTATGGTGAGACCACAGTGTTCTAAAATAGATGCCATTTTAAATTGGCCCCGTCTGATTTTATGCCATTCATCCTCCAGACAGATGCTTCGGACACAGGTCTTGAAGCCATGCTGAGCCAAAGTGTCGATGGAGTTGAACACCCTATTATGTACCTGAGTTGGAAACTGCTGAATCGGGAAACCAGTTATGTGGCAGTGGAGCAGGAAGCTTTGGCTATTAAATGGGTGATTACTCAGCTGAGATACTACCTCCTGGGGTGTGAGTTCACTCTTGTGACAGACAATGCACCATTACAGTGGGTGGCCTTTCATAGGGAGTCCAATCCGCAAGTCACAAGATGGTTTTTAGATCTACATTATTCAGTTGTTTATCACTGTGGTATACTGCAAGCCGATGCCCTTTCCTGGTACCCTGACTTCTCAGATAGGTACGACCGACCCGACGGGTCTGGACTGTGGGGCATGTCACGCATGTGTGAATAGGAGGACGTTGTATGGACCAAGCAAAGGTAATTCCACGCCACGCCAGGGGATGGTGGGCTGCACTAAACCTTCTCCTGTTTTCCCTACAGACCAGCCGTGGGAAAACTGATTCAACATTAAAGATGTCACTTCCAGTTCCGGTACCCAGAAAGACGTCACTTCTTGTTCCAACACCTAGGAAGACATCACTTCCAGTTCCGGTGCCTAATATGACGTCAGAAGAAAGTCACTTCAGGTCCACCTAAGTCACTTTCGGGTTAATCACTTAAAACCGCCATCCTTCTAAACCTTTGTCAGTTCATGTCTGGACTCCAAACCAATCACTTCTCTGGAAAACCTAACCCATTGCACCCTGGGATAATATATGGGTGGCTGCCCCAAACCTTTTTAAGAGTGTTGGGTCTGATTCTTTTTACAGGGTAATCATAAACTCTGACCTAAATTTTAGATCTTATATCACCCAGATTACTAGGACTGCATTTTTTCTCTTAAGGACTATAGCAAATGTAAGACCACTTATAATATTACAAGAAGCTGAAAAATTAATCCACCACTCTACACAATACTTTTTTTCTTTTGTGCTGACTCAGCTGTTGTACAAGTGGAAAGAAAATACATTTGCATCTCCACTTCTGTTAAATGTGATGATTAACACTAAAATCCCTGAAGCCTAAAAAAAATATTTATAATGATAGGCCACCTTAAATTCCCTTGCACCTCGTCACCAGCGTCTTTGTTTTGCAAATGTGTCAATCAGCATAAGCAGCAAGCAGCCTACTCACTCACCCCCCACCAAGTCAAGTCAGAGGCAAAATTCTCTCAAGTCTATGGGAGTTAGGTGTCTGGAATTGTATAGGTTGAATAATATATTGTTATTTGGAATACATACATTTCATGTCTACAATGATCCGTGTAAATGTATGATGACAGGAAATACCAGGAAAGAAATGTTGAACACATAACTAAAACAGAAATATTTTCATGTCATAGTAATAATGACAAAATGCTGATATGAAGTGTACAATGTGTGAAGACGGAAGTCCAAATATCAAATTAACACATTCACTAAAGGTGTAACAAAACAAGTGTGCTTTTATTTAAGTATATAACTGAAGAAAAAAAAATATTCAATTGACATGTTGCTGTTAATATGTAAAAACCAAAACCCAATTCATGGGTGCAGGAGCACTGGGTTAAAGGAAGGAAACGGCCCTGGACAGAACACCAGTTCATTTCAGTGTCAGCTTATGACCCACAATGTCCAACCTGCACTGCTTTGGGGATGTTGGAGGAGAACTTGAGATCCTAAACAAAAAACCCATGCAGACAGAAGGAGAATGTGGAAACTTCATAAGGACAAGGGCTAGGTACATGATTTGAACCCAGGATACTGCATCCATTACATGGCGCCACTAACCACTTCAGTACAATGCCACATAATAGCCTAAGTACACCAGGTAAATTATAGTAAAAAGAAGATAACATTCTGCTGTTGGTGTTATTTTTCGTAGGTAGGAGTAGCAGCTTGGCATTGTAAAATTGCCATCAGTTGCTACAGATGGATGATGAGAAGAGGAACAAAATACTGGAGGATCAGTAACAGTTCATAGCAATTGCTGAAATTTTATTTGTATGCAAATGACTGACAAATTAAGTTGGAATATAAACAGCTAACAATCGGCTCTAATCAGCTAGACTAAAAGAGTGAAAAAATCAACCTTGATTTAAATGTAGAGATGGAGCGGCTCTTAAACAACCTTTCCAATAATAGCTAAATGAACTTTTAGCCAAGGACAAAGCAGTTCAACCATAACATGCATAATTATCTTGATAGAGCACTCTATTGTGAATTTTTTATTATTCTTATCTTTCTTGCAATTAAAATAAAAAAAAATATTTAGCTTCAAAACCTATTTCGAACACAAATATTTCAGTTATAGTAAAACTAGTTTTCTTTACAACAACTACAAAATAAAAATTTTTAACAAAGCAGTCTGACCTGTACAGGCACTAATGATGCCATCAATTCAGCAGAGGTTGGCTGCTGTGGGATTTAAATGAAATGAAACCCTGAAGGTGTTGACACTTAATTCTCAAGGTAACTGCTTCTTTGATATAATTATTGATTTTGGAAAGATCTGAGTCCTAGACTGTTACTTCTGTAATGATGATCTGCTTTGTGAATATCTACATTTTCTGGACTTCTGCGTTTGTGTCTGCTACAGAGTTAAACCAATGCAAAGTTCAAGAACGCTTTGAGCTAAACGAACTCTCCAAAAAAGGAGATATTATTTTAGGAGGACTCTTTTTATTGAATTTTAAAACAGTAAGGCCAGAATTGTCCTTCACTTCAAAACCTGACCAGTGGAAATGTGAGGGGTAAGTAAGCCTCTTTGTAATTGTTTACATTGTATTGTATGTGAATTTCTGTTATTAATCTTTGAGTTAACATAAAATGTCTTTTAAATATGTTAACAGAGAAAAAACATTTGAAAGATATTCAAAAGTTTCTTATTTTGTAAATTCTAAACTGGTATTTCTAATGTAGTATCACATTTTGAACAGCGTATATGGCAACTTCTGCTGACTTGTAATTTTATTGGATATTTTGCATTCAATACTGCTGGGACAGGTCTTGGCTCTGCAATCCTGAATTAGATTAATCAGGTTTAGGGATGTGAACGTTTATACATATAATTATTTTTAAAGTTTATATTTCTGATTGTTACATTATTTGATAGTTTTCAAGTATCTGCCTTTCAGTGGATTCAAGCAATGATCTTTGCTATAGAAGAAATAAACAAGAATCAGACTCTCCTTCCTAATATAACTCTTGGCTACCAACTCTATGACAACTGTGTGAACCTGCCCATAGCACTCAGGGCAGCCACTGCTTTGATGGCAGGTATGGATGAGGCTATTGATGATTTCCGCTGCAATGGCCCCTCTCCTGTAATTGCTGTTGTTGGAGATCCTTTGTCTTCTCATTCCATTGCAGCAATGAGAATTATGGGTCTGTTTCATCTGCCTATGGTACGTATAAAATCACCAATAAACATTATAGTATATAAAATTGGAAATGTTTAAAATACATGAAAATAAATTGACTTGCATAAACATGTTTCCAGTGCAGTTTACACAGAAGCCTTTACATTATAAGCATAATCTGTGAAACTGTTAAACATAGAATATGGCTTAAAACAAGAACAATACACCAGTTTTGTGCATTAAATATTAAATTATGTTAAAGCATTGGTCTATTTTGCAATTCTTTCTTAAAAATTTGCAGAAAATGTTTAAGATTAAAATGGACAGTATAGTATTACAACTATTAGTGTTGCTGTCTCACAAGCCAAAAGACCTTGGGTTGGTGTCCATTCCAGTCATTGCCTGTGTCATTCCTACTTTGTATGTCAAGCTGAATTTTTGTTTTAGACCATTTTTGGCCAAATAAACATTAAGTTCCCAATATTGTTTATTTTTAACTAATCATTTTTTACAAATCAGTTAGGTGTGACATAAAATATAAAACATTATTTTTGTTTCTAGGTTAGCTATCTTGCCTCATGCTCCTGCTTGAGTAACAGACGGGAGTTTCCTTCATTCTTTAGAACAACCCCAAGCGATGCTTTTCAAGTTAAAGCTATGATTGAGATTGTCAAACATTATGGATGGGTGTGGATAGGTGCAATAGCAAGTGATGATGACTATGGACAGAATGCAATAAAAGCATTGATTAAGGAGGTTAGTGCATTTGGCTGCATTGCATTCATAGAAATGGTCCCCACTGTGTTCAAAAAAGAGAAAATTCTTGAGATTGTGAACACCGTTAAACAGTCTACTGCCAAGGTTATTGTTGTATTTTCACCACAAGTTGAATTTAATACTTTGGTTAAAGAAATTGTTAAGCAGAACATCACTGGCAGACAATGGATTGCAAGTGAAGCATGGAGCACATCTGCCTCTATAGCAATTAAGGAAAACTTCCATTGTTTTGGAGGGACGATTGGAATTGCTATTCGTAGAGGGACAATTCCTGGTCTGGAGCATTTTCTGCTTCAGCTTCATCCAGATTTTAACTCTAATAAAAGAATAATTATTCAATTCTGGGAAACATTATTTGCATGTAAATTCTCAGAAATTTCAAGTCAGGTAAATTCAACCAGTAGGATATGTACTGGATTAGAGGATATTGGTTCAATTAAAACTGTGTATACTGATGTATCAGAGCTACGGTCAGTCTATAATGTATATAAAGCTGTATATGCAATTGCTCATGCGTTACATAATTTAATGTCTTGTGAAAATGGAAATGGACCCTTTGAGAATAAAACCTGTGCCAGCATCAAACATGTTCAGCCTTGGCAGGTAAGAATAGCTAACAGTATTTTATATCTGAAGGAAAAGTATGGAATTATATATTTTATACATCACTGACAGTAGAAAAAGGGAACTTATGGTATCTACTAACTACATCATCTTAAATGTGAATTAACTCTGCTTTAAGATACTTTAACAGTGCTTTTAGCTTACCTTACCTTTTACAAAGTTCCAAGGAGCCTTGTATTATCAAATCAGAACTAGTTCGAGAATATATTAAAATGATTAAAAATTCTACACATTTTGAATTAAATTAAGAATGTGAAAACCTGTATGCATATTTATTTCAGGTTCAGCTACAGATGTAAAAAATGCTTTTAAGTAATCTTTAACTTAGCTTTGTACATGTTGAGGAGCACAATGCAAAACTCTGTTTCTCTATTTAGGTCCTGCATTATCTTAAGGAAGTTAATTTCTCAAACCATTTAGGAGAAAGAGTGACATTTAATGAAAATGGGGATGCCATGGCCATCTATGATATTGTTAACTGGCAGCCATCTAATGATGGCAAGATTCAAATTAAAACCGTTGGTCTTTTTGATGAAACTGTTAAGGAAGCCAATCAAGTTTCACTAGCAGAAGATGAGATGTTTTGGAATTTTGAATCTCGTAAAGTATGTCATGTATCTATATGAGTTTCTTGATAAACTTCCAAGGTGGCTATTATAAGGAGATAAAATACAATTTTAGAGAGGTGCAATACATACTGTATTCACATAGGAACAAGATGGGCCCAGCTCAAGGGACCTTTTGTTTGAATTTGGCTGAAACTTCAAATGGTCTCCAAAGTGACAATATGTTTTAATAAAGTTAAAATGAGGGAAATATGCTGTTAGTCTGCATGTGATGGTGCGTGAGAAAGAGGGATTGGATGTTTTACAAAGAAATCTGATGGGATAACATAAGAAATAAATATCAGTAGTATCTTTTAAAAAAAAAACAGTTTTCAGGCTAATAGTACTAGAATGTGTCAGAGGCATTCATTGTGGTGGGGCGAGACATCAAGTGGTGGTGACTTTATGCTTATTAAATTATAATTGTATTATAAAGTGGACACATTCCAAATTTTCTAAATGTGGCGTGCACATATCTGCTTGCAGCAATGGTGCGTATTGCTTAGGGTTTATTTCTAAGTTTCCCATCATTTATTTTGCTTTTAGTTAAGTTAAATCCAGTTTAGTTAAATCCATTTGTCAATAAGCTGTTATATCACATATAAAAACAAAATAATATACAGTATGCTGATTGGAGGGTTTTCTGTGACAGGGCAGCTGTTGTGTATGGCCAGAAAACTGGTGTATAATATAATCCATTATGAAAGTTATTCTTTATAACAGTTTATTCAAACCACATGCAGTGTCTATGGCAAGAATATTTTCCATGGTAAGTTTATTAAAGAGGAAGCAGTTTTCTGTGGTGGGGTCCTCCAGTCAGTGTTCTCTATTTGTTTTCCTATTTCAGTATTTACATTTTAAAAAAAAAAATAAAGTGTATGGAAACATTTCATTAAATTTAAATCACACAAAGTAAAGTAATATCTATGCTTAACTGATCATAGTCACTACTTTATAACACAATACAATCCATGGAACAGAATATATACTGTAATTGCCCTTTCTACCTGCTTTGTAGCACTGTTAATAATGGTTCATGCTGTTAAGGATGTTATGTAAAATAAACACTGCTTAATTGATTCCAGCCTCCAGAGTCAGTTTGCAGTAAAAGCTGTCAACCAGGCACAAGAAAGGCCAGCAGGAAATGGGAGCCAGTCTGTTGTTTCGACTGTGTCCCTTGTGCTGATGGAGAGGTTAGCAGTGAAATGGGTAAGCAACTACATATAAAATCTATACTTTAACCCTCAAATTGTGTTGAGTTTGCCTTGACTTCATCATTATCTCCAGCGCTGAACATGGGAAAAATATGTAAAACTTACTGTTTGTTGTTTTCATGTGCTGTTTTTTAAACTTCTAACCTAAATGAAAACCAAGCAGACTGAAAATGATTGAGACCTTAATTGTTCCTGTTGTTACAAAGTAAATGCACATATCAGAAAGGAGATAAAATCCATAAATGACCATAAAACATTATTATTACACTAAGCAATTAAACATTTTATAGTCTATATGTTTTATATGAACAAATAAAGATTCTTTGATTTACCAAAAAAAAAAAACAAACTCACATAAAAAAATGATATCCAGGATAAAACCACTATTTATATATTGGGTCAATTTGACCCCAGAGAGAGCACACTGTTAGAAAAAGGCAATTGAAATTTTCAAATGGACAATTGATTTCTTCAACCAATTACCCAACAGGCAAATTATGTTCAATTTTGAAAGTCATAGAACCTTCCCATCACTCCTCTAGTTAGCAGGATTATCAGGTACGAATCTCTCCATCCTAGAACCAGGAAATACAACTTTCCAAAAAAGATCTACACAATACTAAGGCAAACCAAATATGCACGTTTATAATATATACACACCTCCAGGCCAACCAGGAAATAAAATGTAACGTGCAGCTATATTATTTTAATCTAGTAACTATACATTAATTTGCTATTTTTTAACAAAGAGAGAGGTTGGAAGCATGTGCTGATTGCATGTTGCCGCACCCCCCCACCTGGATTAGGACCCGAGTACAGAAGGTGACACCTCAGTACCATACTGGAACAGTGTGAGTTTTTTTTTTACGGTGGCTGGAGTACCAATCCTGCCACCAACCCTCGAGTTTTCCCTGCAAGTTCGAGGACCTGCTTGCAGGGCTGAATACAGATTAATGTCATACCCTGGGCAAAGCAATTGCAGGTTAAGGGCCTTGCTCAAGTATCCAATGGAGTAGAGTCTCTTCTGGTGTTTATGGCATTCGAAGCAGCAACCTTCTGATTGCTGGCTCAGATTCCTAGCCTCAGAGTTATTAAAGTTTAGCAGAAATAATTAATTTTGTTTTGCCATTAATTACATATGTTTACTATTAAGTTGACCTGGGGCTTTGTTGTTTCTGTTTTAGATTCATATTCCCGTTTAAATTATTGCTCTGTAAAATCTGCACTTTCTCACAACATTTTTTATGGAAACTCTTGTTTCTTCTCCATCTAAAAGATGTAAGATTGTTTATAGATAGATAGATAGATAGATAGATAGATAGATACTTTATTAATCCCAAGGGGAAATTCACATATTCCAGCAGCAACATACTGATAAAAAACAATATTAAATTCAGTGAAATACTGTATATTAGAACATTAGATGGATTGATATTCTAAATTAAAATAGACTGGCTCTGTCCTAGCAACAGGAACAAAAACTTGAAATGAGGATACAGTATGAATACAGGTCGGCCCACCTTATCTGTGGGAATATGGCTCCAGGACCACAGGCCACAGAGGTGCAAAAACTGCAGATGTTCAGGATTTATGTAAAAAGTATAAAGGCAATTGCATGCACATACACATTACATACACACATCTTACACACTAAATCTAGATCAGGTTCAGTGCAAAGCAAATGGCAATCTTATTTTTGAATTTCTAATGTCCATGCCTATCTAATATACAGATGTTAAATATGGAGATGAAAAAATACCCGACACAGCCATGGAGAAAACGTGCAAACTCCACAAACAGTGACCAGGTGTAGCATTTGAATCCAAGTTTATGGAAGCATAAGACAGCAACTTTAACCATACTCATTTAGTTTATTTCTATGTAAATTTCACATTACAGGAACTGTTGTATTAGTTAGTTAAAGTTAGATCTTTTACAAAGAATCTTATAGTACAAACTTACAGTATTTTTAGCATACTGAGGTAAACTATTTGTCTATTACAAAACTATATTGTTTTGTCTTTTGAAAAATTAAAATAAAAATTAAGCTGATAAAAGTCCTCCAAACAGGCACAGTCTGTCTTGGAAGCAGTTAACATAATTTTAAAAAAATTACCTTAGATGTGATGCCAGTCCATTACAGTGATCGATTTCACACACAACTGTACATGAATACTTTAGAATTGTCATTTATCCTAACAACCTGTCTTTGGACTGTAGTGCATCTCAGTCAGGAATCAAGCCATGACTCAGACACAGTGAGATGATAACACTCCCCACCACTGGAGAGATTCCGAAGGACTGGAAAATGGCAAATATCATTCCATTATATAAAAAGGGTGACAGGGCAGATCCAAGCAACTATAGGCCAGTAAGCTTAACATGCATCACAGGAAAATTAATGGAAGGAATTATTAAGGATAAGATTGAGCAACACATGGCAAGGACAGGAGTTATTCTGACCAGTCAGCATGGGTTCAGAAGAGGGAGGTCGTGCTTTACTAACATGTTGGAATTCTATGAGGTTGCAACAAAAGCATACGATCAAAGTGGAGCTTATGATATTATTTATCTGGACTTTCAGAAAGCATTTGATAAGGTGCCACATGAGAGGTTGGGCATCAAGTTAAAAGAAGTGGGAGTTCAGGGTGATGTTTTTAGATGGGTGCAGAATTGGCTCAGACACAGGAAGCAGAGGGTGATGGTGCGAGGAACCTCATCAGAACTGGCCGATGTTAAGAGTGGTGTTCCACAGGGGTCAGTGCTAGGGCCGCTGCTATTTTTAATATATATAAATGATTTAGATAGGAATACAAGTAACAAGCTGGTTAAGTTTGCAGATGATACCAAGATAGGTGGATTAGCAGATAATTTGGAATCCGTTATATCATTACAGAAAGACTTGGATAGCATACAGGCTTGGGCAGATTTGTGGCAGATGAAATTTAATGTCAGTAAATGTAAAGTATTACACATAGGAAGTAAAAATATTGGGTTTGAATACACATTGGGCGGTCGGAAAATCGAGAGTACACCTTATGAGAAGGATTTAGGAGTCATAGTGGAATCTAAGCTATCAACTTCCCAACAGTGTTCAGAAGCCATTAAGAAGGCTAACAGAATGTTAGGATATATAGCACGATGTGTGGAGTACAAGTCCAAGGAGGTTATGCTCAACCTTTATAATGCACTGGTTAGGCCTCATCTTGAGTACTGTGTGCAGTTTTGGTCACCAGGCTACAAAAAGGACATAGCAGCACTAGAAAAGGTCCAGAGAAGAGCGACTAGGCTGATTCCAGGACTACAGGGGTTGAATTATGAGGAAAGATTAAAAGAGCTGAGCCTTTACAGTTTAAGCAAAAGAAGATTAAGAGGTGACATGATTGAAGTGTTTAAAATTATGAAGGGAATTAGTACAGTGGATCGAGACTTGTATTTTAAAATGAGTTCATCAAGAACACGGGGACACAGTTGGAAACTTGTTAAGGGTAAATTTCGCACAAACATTAGGAAGTTTTTCTTTACATAAAGAACAATAGACACTTGGAATAAGCTACCAAGTAGTGTGGTAGACAGTAAGACGTTAGGGACTTTCAAAACTCGACTTGATGTTTTCTTGGAGGAAACAAGTGGATAGGACTGGCGAGCTTTGTTGGGCTGAATGGCCTGTTCTCGTCTAGAATGTTCTAATGTTCTATATCAGTAAGTTTGAATTTTCATATTTCTTTCTGTTTTACATGAACACTTACTCCAGGCACAACCAGTAAAACATGCAGTAATTTCATCAATAACCTGTCATTTTTTAATTATTACTTTAACTCTTGGTTTGGAATGTTGACATGCAATATACCCAGAGAAAATATGTACAATATATTGTCATAACATTGCAGCCTTTCAGTATTTTTGCCTTCTTTCCATAGATTCTATTGAATGTATCAACTGTCTAAATGATTATTGGTCAAATCATGGAAGGAACCAATGTGTTTTGAAGGAACTCGAGTTTCTGTCTTATGAAGATGCAATGGGAATTACTTTAACAGCAATGACAGTACTTGGAACTTCCTTGTCAGTCACAGTGCTGGCAGTGTTCATTCACTACAGGAGCACTCCAGTTGTAAAGGCCAACAATTCTGAACTCAGCTTCCTTCTACTGATTTCACTGACTCTCTGCTTCCTTTGCTCACTGACATTTATTGGACAGCCTACTCATACAACCTGCATGCTGAGGCATGTGATGTTCGGCATCAGCTTTGTTTTATGTATTTCTTGCATCCTGGTCAAAACTGTCGTTGTAATAATGGCATTCAGAGCAACACTGCCTGGTAATAATATGATGAAATGGTTTGGTGTCTCCCAGCAGAGAGGAACTGTTTTCTTTTTTACTTTTGTTCAGTCCTTAATATGCATAATATGGTTAGTCACATCTCCTCCCACTCCAGCTAAAAACACAAAATATTTTAATTCAAAAATTATTTTGGAGTGTGATGTGGGATCTGTGATTGGGTTTAGCTCCTTGCTGGGGTACATTGGATTTCTGGCATGCAGTTGTTTCCTCTTAGCTTTCTTTGCAAGAAATCTGCCAGACACGTTCAATGAGGCTAAATTCATCACTTTCAGCATGTTGATCTTCTGTGCCGTCTGGATCACTTTCATACCTGCTTATGTCAGCTCTCCAGGAAAACACACAGTAGCTGTGGAGGTTTTTGCCATTTTGGCATCAAGCTTTGGTGTCCTGTTTGCAATATTTGCACCAAAGTGCTACATTATTATATTTAAACCTGAAAGAAACACAAAAAGAGCTCTAATGGGCAAGCAAAATGCAGAGTAATGTGGAAAAACAAATAAATGCAGGTAGTATAATTAGTGTAAACAGATTTACTTCATGTACCATTTTATATGAATGTCATTACAATCTCTCTTTTTTTTTGATTGCAAGAAAATATCAAGTTTACTTTAAGTTAACTTATACACAATTAAAATCAGTTTTAGTGTGATGAGCAAGACACCATTCCTCTTTTGCTGCTGAAACTATAAGCAAATAAATCCAACAGAAGATATCAAACTATGTTTTCTGCTAGTAAAACGGCAAGATGAAGACCATCTACCTCACAAGAACAAATGATGTCACAGGGGATGCCATACAAGTGAAGAATTCCCTACTACCACTAAATACAAGTATCTTTGTCATTTTTGCAAAATCAGTTCTATATATAAACAATATAAATAGTGCTGAGTTTAAGTTAAATTAAGAAGCATAAGAAAAAGAATTTTAGGCCTCATCAAACTCCTTTTCACTGAGAGTTTCCAAAATAATATGATACTGAGATATAAAGGTTCCCACAGTGGTACAGTACTTCAGTTATATTTCTATACTAGGTAGTTGTCTGTCTGAAGAAATGGTTTATATAATTTGTTTGAAATTTGCTTTAACTAGCTTCCACCAGTGTCTACATGTGAAGAGCATTTTTTACTGATGTTTTGTTGTAATTTATATTAAATATGAAAATATCAAAAGATCAATTTGCCCACCGTAACCTGAAAAATACTGATATTATAATTCAGCAATTTATCCTTCATCCAGTTTGTATACCAGTGTTTTCTTTTTTGGGTGAATCTCAGTTGGCCTCTGTAGCATACTTCTAGAAGAGTTCTGTGTTTGAATTCTGAATATGGGCACACAGATTCGTAAGGTTGTAAACAGAGAGATGTCAGTGACATAATCCTACCGCCATTATTTTGCAATGATATATATGCCTCACTAGTTTTCGTGTATGTCCGTAATGTTGGTTTGTGGTTTTAATTTAGTCCAATTTTATTTCAGTCATTGTTGATGTGGACTTCGCATATTTTTCCTGGGTATTTTCTAAGTTTTCTTGCACATTCCAAATGTGCAGACATGCATGCAAGTTATTATAGTTGGTATCTCTAAATTGGAGTTATTTTATTGATATGGATATGTGCATCACTGTGTGCTAATTGTCCATTTTTTGTACCTGTTGTGGAATGAAATTTTGTATATAAGTTGACAAATATTTTGTATGTCTTTATTTGTAAGTCATACAAAGCAAATTTAATATTAGTTTTTCAGGAGAAATGTTTTATTTCTTTGATGAGAACAATAATGCCTTCAAGTCTAACCAACCCCCTGAGTCTTTAGGACTGACTCAGGATGTTAATTTAATTGCAGGGTTGGGGGAAGTGCCTAAAACCAGTTTGGCAAGGGGGATTCTCTGCAGGACATTCTTAATAAGCACTAGAATTACCAGAGCCTACGAAAAAACTCGTAATTCCGTCCCAC
>JANRMT010062854.1:80244889-80275355 GCA_026402145.1 Polypterus bichir lapradei
GAATTACGAGTTTTTTCGTAGGCTCTGGTAATTCTAGTGTTAATAAGCCAAACCCCACATAAAGGCCATAAACCTACAGTAGCTGGCAAGCTTCAGTTCAAACAATCTTCTTGTGGGCAGGTGTGAAAAGACAGTGTGTGCACCTAATCATTTGAAATATGGCTGTTTGGGATTGATTTTGAATCAGAGGCCATTCTGTACCTCGACACTCTATTGGTGTAAGGATTTGGTCAGAGAAACTATAAATTTGGTAAGTTTGCCCTTCCCTGTCTCTACTACACCATGGCCATGAAGAGAAGAACACAAACAGAAAGCACAAATTAGCAGCCATATTGAGTTAGGCATGTGGTCTGTCCTGAAGAAAGCTGACTAGAAATGATGACTTAACTAGAGACGTTTAAGAACTACAACTGTGTGCCACCTGAAATTATACATCTAGCATTTATCAGGTTGTAAGGTTACCAATTTTCACATGTACTTTGCTTATTGTTGTTATTTTATGAATATTATCCATAATACATTATTTAAAGTGGAAACTTAACTTCTGCTTGTCCTTTTACTTTGTGTAATTACCCGGGGTTATAGATGTAGAAGGGAAAGTGGGGAGAAGTTTTAAATACAATACCTTATAAACAGTGATAAGTCAATGGAATTTAAAGCATTCTGATAAAGAATGCAAAATGGGAAAGTGAGTGATATACAGCTGTACCAAGACAAAACAGTGCCTGATGCAACCCACTCCATCCCCCATTAATCCCAAATTGGACAAAGCAGGGTTGTAAATAGGTAGATTGTCCTTTAATTTGTTCATTTTAAATTTCACTTTTTGATGGCTCAAGGGATCATTCTCTTCTCTTTATCTGCCTTTGTTATCAGAAAGCATGAGGTCTGTACAGATGTTGCCATAGTCGTGGCTCAATATTTCGGTGGAGAGAAACAGAATTAGATATTATAATTTCACTATTGTTTGTACTTTGAGTACTGTTGTTTCATAACATTCAGAATAACAAGTAAACTTTATTTTATATAGAACTTTTTGAAATTTCTAATGCCCTTTGGATTTTCCTTGGAGTCTTCAGTGTTTCACATATCTAAAGATGTGTGCATTAGTTGTTGATGCTGTTTTGGCTGAATGTAAATGCATGCAGTGTCCTTTGTCGGTCCAGTTCCTGCCTTGTGCTTGATACTTATGGAATGGGCTCTATCCCTGCAACCCTTACTTAGAGTAAGTAGGTTTGACAACAGATTAATATGTGTTACGTTGTGTTACAACAGTTGTAACTACCATGCGGGATGAAGGGACATCCCTGCTAAGAGAGGAGAAGAATCCTTACCTGAGCAGGAGGCCTTAAGTGGATTGATTGGCGATGCAAGATAGCAGCAGCCCTGGATATCTGTGCCCTCTGGACACCAGCTGGGATTGCCAGAAATTATAGTCCAGTAACATTGCACTGCTGATCTGGGGGGTACCGTAAGAGGGTGCTGCAGATAGATACACTCCCTATTATTTGGGACTTCCATATGACCTGGAAGTGCTTCCAATGGATGAAGCCCTGGAACTGGAAGTACTCCCAGGTCCTCCATAAAATGGACCACACTGCCTTGGAAGGAAGGTAACACACGACTGGAGGAGAGCAGTGAGGTGGTGGTACACACGTGAGGAGAGGAGGAGGAGAAAAGAAGAAAAAACGTGTGTTTGTGTTTACAATGTAAACACCGTCTTTATTTGAAATCGCAGAGGCCATCACAGAGTTGTATAAGATGTGAAAGGGATGCAGTCTCCTACGGAAGAAGAGCCTGCTCTGCTCTTTCTTATATAATTCCTCTGTGTTCTTAGTCCAGTCCAACCTATCATTAATGTGGACACTCAATTACTTGTAAGAGTGGACCACCTTTGAATGCACTACTTGAATAGTGACCGGACATAGAGGCCCTTTGGTGCTGCTAAAATCAATAGAGTTTGTTGGTTTTGCTGATGTTATTTATCCAATGAAAGAATAACAGAGAATATTAAATTATACTGTTTATAATAATAAAAGAAATGGTGTAAATTACAAAAACTCTAATAGCAAAGTAATAATAACAAATGTAATTTTTTAGTTGCATCTCAGTTATTTTGAAAGATTATTCTCACACCCACTTAGGCTTGTACAGAGTTCAATCCAAAACAGACATCCTCAGTAATGCTAGTTATACCAAATTTGACATTTGAGTAATTATCAGGTAATTTTCAAGTTAATTTTTTTCCAAAGAAAAAGTCTTAGACATTAACAGGTTGTGCTGGTCTAAATGTAATACCATTGTTTCCTCTTTCACAAAGTTAAAAGAAAAATCTAACTTATTAGGCCAAGTCTTTAAACCATCTATCCATAACTTTATTTAATCCAAGCGTCCAGTATCTGTTTCAGAAGCAATATTTACAGTGCAAAAATGTTTCTAAAGCCAATCCATTATAATAATAATCATCATAAAAATAATAAGATTCTCAAATTATGTTAATATGTTTTATTGTTTTAGATTATGTTAAAAATTACTCATATTATCTTTTATAACAAGGAAATTGTTAATAGCCTGTTAGAATAATACCTAAAGATTTGCTTAACATACTGTATAAACTCCATTCACAATGTATCTCAGTCAGGAATGAAATCATAACTGAGACACTGTAAGATGACAGTTTTGTTCCCTCACACCAATGTACAGTTTAAGACTGACATGTGAGTCCCTGTCTTCCACCCCAAAACACGTGACTGAGTCTCACTAAATTAGCAAAACCAGCTTTATTCAGGTTGAAACAGGAACAACACCACTCCCCTATACACAGACACAACAGTCAGGCAGGGTCATGGCCAGGTTAGTGGCCAAGTAATACTGTTCCCTGCATTTATAATGTTCCTTGTATCACTTATTGATGAAAGGCATGTATAGCGCAACCACAATCGGCTCAGAGTTTCTTCTGTGGTGAGCTTCAGCAGCACTATGAGCCTGTGATTGCCCCTGCAACCGATAAGCAGTCTTCCACTGATGTGGCAATCGTGCTTTGGGGGGAGTCCTAAGAGAGTCCTAAAAGAGTTTAGAAACCTAACATCCCCCCACTCAGCTTTGTCCACCCCGTTGTGGTGCTTTCTGCTGAGAACTGTAATGGTGTGTTCTTCCCCCTCAAAACATTGTGAGAGCACCGCTCCTAAAGCGAAGGCACTAACATCTGTTAGCAGAATAAATTCCTTTAAAAGTCTGGATTGCGCAGAACCAGGAGTGATGAAAAAACAGCTTTTAGGTCCATGAAAGCTTTCTCACAGGCGTCAGTCCATACAACACTACAATTCTTTCTGTCCTTGGTAAAGTCAGTGAGGGGGGACCTGATGTGCAAAATTGGTAATGAACCGCCTGCAAGTCCGAGGAATGCACAAACCTGCTTCTATGTTTTGGGGTGGGGATATGCAAGCACCTCCCCCACCTTGTCCATTTAAGGCTTGAGCAAGCCCTTCCCCATGGAATATTCCAAAAAATTTAAACTATCAAGCACCATCCAAAGGCGGACGTGATGAGATCCCCAGTCATTAAATTCAAACAACCTGTCCAGAGTGGCGAACGCAATTTTCACGCAGCTAGACTCCTCCAAGGGGACCTGCCAATAACCCTTGTCACACACGTGCGCATGGGAGGCAGCTATAGGGCTTGAGTAAGGACAGTTCCGAGACATACCGGGATGTGGCAGAGTGCACTGACTCTTTTTCTCCCTTGCCTGCAGACCATTCACGGGAGATTCCACCTGGTCCTTTTGACGTCACTTCCGGGACCGAGTCAATGGAAGGAGACCTTGCCGGCTCCGGCCCGTGTGATGTCACATCCGGGCTCGCACCAATGGCAGAAGACCTACAGGAATTCTGACCCCATTGACTTCACTTCCTGTCTTCCCCTTTAAAAGCCTCCACCTTTTCCCTATTCCCTCAGTTCTGTTTTGGACTCGGTTTTGTGCACATCAATGCTGTATCTATTGAAAGCTACTTTGCAGCCAGGAAACCAGATTATACGGGTGGCTGCCCCAAACCTTTATATGACTCTGTCTCGAGTTTGTGACACCCTTCATGAGGTCAAGGGTGAAGATATATGAAGCCTGTCCAAGCTTTTCCAACAGTTTGTCCACAGGCGGTATCGGGTATGCATCAAACTTGGAAACCTTATTCAAACACCTAAAATCAATATAGAACTGCACCAAACCATCCAACTTTGCGAGGAGTACAATTGGACTTTGCCATTCGCTTTTGCTTGGCCAAATAACGCCTAATTAGAGCGTCTGTCGGACATCCTCATGTATCAGTTTCCTTCTTGCCTTTGGTAGGCAATACGGGGGTACCTGTATAGTAACATTGGATGGAGTGACAATCTTGTGTTCTGCAATCATCATCTATCCAGGCATTGCAGAAAAGATGTCCAAGTTCCCCTTGATCAGTGATAGCCAATCTGCTTTCTTAGTGTCAATTAAATCGTCCCCAATAGCAACCTTGGTCTAGGGGACTGCTGCAGCTGTTACCAGGACTTTGTGCCACTTCTTTAAAAGATTAACATGTAAAATTTGGGAACTCTAACTTTATAACGCATTGGGGACATACTCTCTTCTATCACTGCCGGCCCTTGCCATTCGGCCTGAAATTTATGTGGATCTTGTGGCGTAATTGATTTACACGGGCATATACTGAAAGCCACTTTTACTCTTGGGAAGTGGGCCAACAATATCTAATCCCACCCTCTCAAAGGGGATGTCTAAAATAGGCAACGGTACAAGGGGTTTTCTGGCGGGTCTGTGAGCAGAAACTATTTGACAAAATTGCTGTACATCCCAGCCCAAATTTACCCAATAAAAGAGTTCTGAAATGAGTTCCCTCATATTTTTCATGCCGAGGTGATGCCCCCCCAAAAAAAAACATGACTGTGAGCAATTTATAAAACCTTTCCTTGTGCTCATTTGTTACTACCAATTGCTCAATACATCCATTTCCCATACAATCAGAAATAACCTGATACAGAAAACCTTCCTTAAGTAAAAAATGTGTTTTAAAATTCTGGTTCTCTCTCTCCAGATAATAAGAGTCATTTGCGATGTGGGCTTGTCTAAATGCAAAATCCAAGTTGTTATCGGTTCGTTGCAAGCAAGCAAACTCCATTTGGATGGCAGTCTCTACTTCCTCCGTGTTTGATACAGAATCGCACTTGCCTCCATTGCTACCATGTCCAATGTAACATTGCACTCACCTCCCACTGTTATTTATTTCCGCCCAGTTCTATATTGAGTGTCCAGTCTGGGCATACTGTTGGTGCGCACGACAGCATGGAAAAGTTTGCCATCTGTCCCGGGTCTTTACTTGAGGATTCGTCCCCCACCTCGCTGGACAACTCTAATTCAATTTCAAACCTGATTGACATTGTTTGCAGTGAGCCCCTTCCTATCCACTATGGGGGAAGGTGCTCTGCAGGTGGCCAAGACTTATGGGAAGAGGGCGTTCTTTTTCCTATTAGCAGTGGCCAGGGGGAGGTGTCTGATATAGCACTCCAAACCTTAAAGTACTTCCCTTTAACACTAGAATTACCAAAGCTTACGAAAAAACTTGTAAATCCGGCCCACCTTAAATCCCTTTGCACCTCTCCGTCAGCGTCTTTTGTCTTGTAAATGTGTCGATAAGCACAAGCAGCCAGCTATACCATCCCCCCCATCGCCGCAGAGTGGTTAAGAAGTTCCCCCAACTCAAGCCTTGATTATCTTGTAGTGAAGTGGTGGAGTTTTAGAGGGGAAATAATAGATAATTATTTGGAACACATACATTTCATATGTGTTCTGTGTCTACAACAATCTATGTAAACACATTGTTAAAACAGAAACGTTTTCCATGTTTTAGTAATAAATGACGAAATATAGACATGAACTGTATAATGTGTGAAGGCTGAAGTCTAAATACCAAATAAACACTTTCACAAAAGGTGCAAGAACAATATGACAGTTTCTGTAGTGCAGTGGTAAGAACTGCTGACTTGTAATTAAGAGGCCGCGGGATCGGTCCTGGGTGCTGTGCAAACTTGTCATTTTAAGTAGCCAGCTGCTCTTATTGTTAATATTATACAAAAAAAACTTACATTTGATTTGCATCTGTAACAGCCGGTGTAAATTTATAGTACTTGTAAAAGTTAGCATTTTTTTTTTCACTTTTTTTTCTCAGTCTTGATCATGATCCAAACCCCCTACCACTACCACCACAGATCTGATACTGTTAGTTTTTATTTGAAACTGGGAATAATTATAGATGTGAGTGGTGATCCAGATTAATATGCCACAGACAAAACTGGCGCCCCTTGACCACCGGGCTCACAGCTGTGTGGAGGAGGTGCTGTTGCTTCAGGCAGTCATAATCGTCGAGCCTTTTGGGAGATTCTGAACAGTTTGGATAGCTTCTCCAGATAAAAATAAGGCCAAAATAGCTGCTCAGACTCCCCTATTCCAGTGCATCGATGTCTCAGGGTCATCTGAGGGAGCCGTTTTCAGCAACACATCTCATGGCCGCACCAGGGCAGGGGCAGCTGCTGGAGGCTCATCTTGCTCTGGGGGTTGCTGTACTTCTTGGGGGATCAATCGGTGTAAGGTCCCCACTTCTGGTACCATGTGACATTTGAGTCCCTGTCTTGCACCCCAAAATACAAGGCTCAGTACTTTATAAAAACAGCCTTATTCAGCTTAAAACAGGAACAGCACGGTTATTTATTGTAGCAGGATCTACCATTCTCCTATATACATCACCTAAAAGAGCACATGGAAAAGGCTCAGTCAACGCAGTCCCAACAGTATAATAAAAACAGCACGCTCTGTGAATTTCTTCCTGGAGACAGGGTCATTGTACTGGTGCCCACTTCCCAGTCCAAATTACTGGCCCTTTGGCAGGGGCCCTTCGAAATTAAGGAGAAAAAAGTTCTCGTTGATTATTTGGTGAAACAGCCAAATCGTCAGCCAAGGGAGGGGGTCTTTCACGTTAATTTGTTGAAACCATGGAAGGACAGGGACTCCGGTCCCTCCTCTGGTCAACCCCACTCCCTTTTCTCAGGAAAAAAGTCCTTGTAACTTTGCGGATACTCTAACATCCCTCCAAAGACAGGAGCTAGAATCTGCCATCCTGATCGTCCCTGAAGTGGTCAGTGAGGCGCTGGGCCGGTCTGCCTTGATTCAGCATGACATTGTGACTGAGCCCGGGGTGGTTGTCAGGGATCGACCCTATCGTGTCCTATCGTCGCCGCCAGCGACCTTTCAGCGTCTGGTTGACAGAGTGTTGAGGCCCCACAGCTCCTATTGTGCTGCCTACCTGGATGATGTGGTCATCTTTTTCGACACCTGGGACGAACATGTATTGCAGGTTTATACGGTTTTGTCGATGCCCAGCTCGTGCTGGGCTGTGGATCAACCCAAGAAAATGCTTTTTTTGGGTTGAAGGAAGCCAGATATTTGGGCTTCCTAGTGGGTGGTGGAACCGTAAAACCACAGTGTTTCAAAGTTACTGCCATACTTGACTGAGCCCGTCCAATAACCAAGTGGCAGGTACAAGCCTTTCTCGGATTGGCGAGCTACTACCGCTGGTTCGTACCTCATTTCTCAGAGAGAGCCCCAGCCTTGACTGATTTAACAAAGAAGAGGGCTCCCTTTAATGTGATATGGAATGAAAAAACAGAGTGAGTATTTAGTGCAGTGGTAGACAAAAGGCCCTCGCGATTAAATGGGCAGTGACCCAGCTGCGGTACTACTTGTTAGGCCGTGAGTTTACTCTGGTTACTGATCAAGCTGCGTTGCAGTGGATGGCTGTGCATCGGGAGTCAAATCCATGGGTGACTAGGTGGTTTTTGGACTTGCAGCCGTAGAGGTTCAATGTCATTTACCACAGGGGTTCTCTCCAAGCTAACGCCGATGCTCTTTCCCACAGTATCGACCTCTCATTTCGGGTCTGGGCTGGGGGGGGTCTGGGCTTTCGTGTCACACACATGTGTTTGGGGAGCAGCTGACGGGCTCAACGACGCAGGACAATACAAAGAAAGTGGGTTTTGTACAAGGCACTAATGTCTCTCTTGTTCAACAGAAAAGGAGCAGAATAAAACGTACCATAAGAAGACTGGCAGACGATTCCATTCATCCGTTGAACCCACCAATTCCGACCTTACCTGACGACTGCATTTCCGGCTTTTCCATTCCACGTCATGTCCGCTCAACCTTCTTCACAGCATTCCCTCTGTGTTCAATTTCCTGTCAGTCTCTGTATATAAACGTCACTTGTGAACTGCAATTTTGTCCGTTGTATGATTCATTATTTCATTGAATGCATAAGTTAAGGAAGGCTATTCTGGACCTTACAGTATACGGGGCTCAAACCCCAAACCTTTACGAGTGTGTTGTCCACTTTTTTTCACACAGTGTTCATTTATTATAGGAGCACTATAGTTGTAAAAGCCAACAAGTCTGAGCTGAGCTTCCTGTTGCTGATATCACTGAGTCTCTGCTTCCTTTGTTCACTGCGTTTCATTGGACAGCCTACTTAAACAACATGCATGCTATATCAGCTCTCCAAGGAAACTCACATTAGCTGTAGAGGTTTTGCCATTTTGGCTTTGAGATTTGGTGTTCTATTTGCATTATTTGCACCTAAGTGCTACATTGTTACACTTAAACCTCAAAGGAACATAAAGAGAGCTGTAATGGGAAGGAAAAATGTGGAATAATGAGTAAAAACAAATACATGAAATTGGTGTAATTAATGTCCAACAGATGTTTTGAAGACTCACTATGGGTAGCATTGTCTGAGAAGTCTGAGATGTCTCAACATTTTAAGTATTTCTCAATATTAATAGAATAATAATTCTCAATGAAAATAAAGTAAGAACTCCTAGCCCTAATACCTTAACTGAAGCACCTTTTATCTTCCACACTAACACAAATAATTTTAGAGTAACAGGAATCGCATGAATGGCAATGAGCATCATAGTTACAAATACAGAGCTATAAAACCGTGAAAACAGCAGTGATGGCAATGAAAACAAAACCTAAAGTTTTGATGAAAAAATGTCACTTTCAGATTGGCAATAACAAAACTAAATCAAGTATGTGCAAAAAACACATAAAAAAGAATTCTGAAATAATAAAAACTTAAACTTACAACACTGTGCCTCTGTCAATTATTGTAAAGGTTCTTTTTCACATCTCAAAGGAATACAAGCCCACTGGCATCTCTAAATTTACTTGTTGTAATTGAATGTATATATTGTGAAGATTCAAATTTTAAATAAATACAATTGGAGTATTTAATGGTATTCATTATATGTTTCTAGGATGATATGTTAAAAAATGTTATATTTTAACATTACTATTTTTGTATTACTGCAACACCATTTTGTAATTTTGTTGCTATATTCAATATGGAGTTGCTAGAGGATGATGTAATTGCCATCAACAGTTCAACAATGGCATAAAAGATAGCCACTTTGGATTATATTCTGTCCATCTTTGGGGATGTTCAAAAGAATGCTAGTATGTGTTCCCTTTTGAAAATGACTGATTTTTCACGTGTTATTACCACAAAAATTTGACTCATGTCTTTGGTTTTGGTTGCCTGTGGTTTTCCAGAAGTTAATTGTTGGTGTCTTTTTCAGCCGTACTTCATAGTCATACAATCTTGTTCGCTGCTCCTCTTTCAGTTCCATAACAAATATTTGCATCAGTATGCCCTGGGATGGACTGGAAACCCAGTTCACTGTTTGTACCTACCTTGTGATTGATGCAATCTGTTCCACCCCCCAGCATTCGTAAACTGGCCAAAGCAAGTCTGAAAATAGATGAACAGCTTCTCCATCCATCCATCCATTATCCAACCCCCTATATCCTAACTACAGGGTCACAGAAGTCTGCTGGAGCCAATCCCAGGCAACACAGGGCGCAAGTCAGGAAACAAACCCTGGGCAGGGCGCCTGCCCACAACAGGGCTTCTCCATTTATTTGTTTATTTAAAATTTTATATCTTGATTTCAGTTGCTCAAAGTTTCTGTTCTCTGTCTTTCCTGTTAGCAATGATAAGCTATAGACAGATGTTGCTCCAGATTGAGCTGGAGATAAAGTTTTTGAAGAAGCAATCATTTGCTAAACACATTATTTCACTTTTCTGTTTTACCAAATTGACTTCCCAGTCAGTAATTTTTTTCAGTCAAGGGGAAAAAACATTCTTATCATTTCTACTTTATACAGCATATTTCAAAATGTGTCCAGTGCCCTTAGGTATTACTGTTTTGTTAAAATATTTGTACATTCAGAAAGTTGTCAGGTTAGGTGATTTGCTATGATACAGTGCACAATGAGTAATTGGAATGTCATTGGCAAACCATATGCAGGTTCATCCTAAAATTGTTAATTACAATCTAAATAGTTTTAGAGTTTGAAAGCAATACTTATAGTTATTTGAATTTCTTATTTAATTGTAGGTAATAACTGTGCACAGAGGCACAGAGGTTAGTGTTGCTGCCTGTTAAGAATGGGAAAACCATTCTTAAACCAGTCCAATTCAAAATAACAATCAACAGACTTTTAGAGTTCAAGCAGAGAAACATATACCTTAGAGAATATGTTATAACCTTTCAAACAATACTGACAGATGTAGACTAGGAAAAACACATAGAAAACAAGAGCTCTTACCTTGTGTCAGAATTGCTTGGGTAGGCTCAGAAGATCAAACCCTGTTGAAAAAGTCTCTGGTAGGACCTGTCGTGTTGGTTTACAGCCCTGTGACTGTTCTATAGAACTGTTGACAGGTGCTTCATTGCTTAAGAGTACATTTTGTGCATTGTCCACATCTGAAAGTCGGATGATGGATGGAATATATTAAAGTAAACTGCACATTTGGTTTTATTCAGCCCTCACACAGTTCTTGGGGGGGATCTTTTTTGTTGAAAACAAGAATGTCAGTCTGCATCCATGTATTCTAGTGCTATCAAATTAGCCAAAAAATAAGGTTTGAATATTCAAATTAAAAATAAGAAAGTATTCAAATATATTCAAAATTAGGTTAATGACTCTGGATATTACATGTATGTTTGTAAGTGCAGTTTAAAAAAAAAATCCAACCGGTTATTTAAATATAACAGCCATCAAAATTTAGATCATTCTGCACTGCCTTCTTTTTCTCAGTCTAGTAATGATAGCTGGATACAAAAGTCCTTCTTCAGATAAGGAGCCATTAAAGCAGCCACAAAAATAATCTGAAAAACTCACAAGCAGTTTTTACTTTTCTTTACTTGGGTGTCTACAAATCAGGAAGCTCTTATGACACCAGTACATGTGTCCCATTTTCAACACTCAGCAAGAATCCTGTGGTGCAATTGTATTGTGTGACTTGTCTTGCTGCCAAACAGGTAGAGACATTGTGGAGGAATATTGGTTAGACAGGTTGAAGGCAAACTTGTTTTATTATTTGGAGGTGTCCAACATGGTTCTGTTTACTGGGTACTGTATTGCAACATTTAGAATAAAAAGTCAGTCGGCACCTGTGGACTCACCTGAAAAAGCAGTACTTGTGCATCAAGTCAGGGTGTGCATAATCTGTCTACTTTTTATCCTTAGCAATTTGTTAAAGTTGTCTGTGAAGGGCTCCCTGTTTAAAAGCGGCTGCCAGCCGTGAACTGGGCCCTTCGTTGCACAGCATTATGATTTTTTATAAGGGAAACAAAATTACAAAAGAAAACTCTTGGATATTGATTCAATAGGAACGGCCTACTCGGAATCACTGTCCGAATCGTAATTATGTGGTGGTGTAGGAGCATTTCTGCTTCTGTCCGTTCACAGTCCGTCCGTTTTCACGACACTGTCGTTTCCTCTCACAATCTCTTCTCAATCTTTCTCCAATCTCGCAGGTTGCTTTGTGGCAATCCAAAGAGTAAGGCACTATACACAGAGCAATGGTTATAAAATGGGGACACATAGGTATCCAGGCTCTTTAAAGCATAAATAGGGATCACTTCACTGACATGTGAGCAAGCCATGGTACAACTGTGAGATGCGCAGCACTCGCCGGCTACAACGTAACAATAATAATTTCCGGAACGTGCTGTTACGTTGTCATTCATTTTACCCACTGTCTTTCTTTCATTCATATGTAACGTAGGCACGTACCTTTTATCTTCAGCAATATCATTCTCTAACCAGGCCTCAGGAGCTAACCAGCATAACACTGTCCACTGCCCCTTTCGTTATTCCGGCATATTGTTGACATCCGTGAGTAACAACAACTTACTAAACTGGAAGGTGGTCTATGCATGCGTGGAATTCGCAGACAAAGATCAAGATCTAAATGAAGATCTCTTTAGTTAATTTAAAGCACAACAATTTGTTTAGTTTGAATGTCTGTGTTTTGAGGTGTGACTGGAGTACTACAGTCTTCAGTAGTATAAGCCTGGAGGAGATTCTTAATGCAATGCCTAGGTTTTAGCTGTCTCTCTACTGCCATCTAGTGCTTCTTCTTCTAATTCATTCGTGGACAAACAAGATCAAGATCCAAATGAAGATTATATATAGAGATAATAATTATATAATTTATAATAAAGGTGTCCTGAATATTTTAATTACACCTCATTGTGTTAGGCATTATGTGACATTCCAGCAGCCACATTAGACAGAGGCTAATTTTGGGACATGACATTATGGCTGAAAAAACTCTATATAGTTGGAATTTAAAAATTAAAAAAATTTTAATAAAGGGAATATCAGAATTATGACAGCTATTTTCCATTTGCTTTAATGGGGTCTTAGAATTAAACAATTGGGATCTCAATATACAGTATAGTTGCTGTTGACACATATTCAAGGTGATACCATGGTGAAGTCAGAAGGATCAATGCAACGAGGAGCTTGGTCAAATATGATGTGCAGTTAAGGAAAAAAAATACTGTATGAATATATGTCAAATCATTGTGTCTGCATTGTGTACAACAGCAGTGCATAGCAAAAATATGATTTGGTGACATACCTACTGCCAGAGTTGGTGCATGTATTGTATCATGAATAGTCCGAACAGTTTGATGGTAGATGTGTACAAAATTTATTATTTTTGTCCTACACTTCTTCATTTACTGCACAAGCGTGAAAAACTCTGAGGAGCAGAGAATCCAAAGACTGTCACAGAATGCAATGTAACAAAAGTTTTTTGCAGACACTGTCATAGCCACTTACAACTGCCAGCCCAAGAATGCACATTGGCTGCGTACAGTTTTGGACAACATTAATAGGATCTTATGCAACAGCAAACAGCTTTAGAACAGATGACACAGTTGTATCAGAAGCCTTTACCTCATGGAGCTCTGGTCCAGTAAAGGTTAGTTACAACTGTGTCATAGTGAGGAGAGATGAGTGCAGCTAGTTTTTTTAAGGAAAGTGTAATGTCTCATGATTGGATTAAAGTAATTTCCAGAGCCAAGGCCTGCTCATATTTGAACTTTGGTATCCATTTGGCACCTTCTGGACTAAAAGGGGCCTCTACAAAGATGTCAGTTCAACCCTGATTTACACCTTTGTTACCAGACGGTGTACAGGCTGATCCTGGTATAGCAAGAACTACAGTTAAGTCATTTATTCTGGAATTTAAGCTGGATTTCTGAATCCCTATTAAATCAGCTGTCTGAACAGGCCTTATGTGCCACTAAAATGCCTATAAAAAAGGGGAATGCCCTTTTTCTCTTATAGCAAGCATTGCTTGGTTCTTGTGTAAGTGATCATGTAAGAAGATTTTGGATCACTTTCAGCCTAGTGCCACTTTTCCTATTGGTACACTAATCTTCTGATAGCTCAGAATCAAAGATCATTGGTTCATTCAACTCTTCTTACTCTTCTTCATTTGGTCACACTGGGGTCGCCACAGTGAATCACCCATCTCCATCTATTCCTGTATTTTACAACAATTTCTGTCATACCTACTTCCTTCATACCCTCCCTCACCACATCCATAAGCCTCCTCTTTGGACTTCCTCTTTTCTTCTTCCTTGGAGCTCCATCTTCAACATTTTTTTCTCGATGTACCTCTCATCTCTCCTCTACACGTGCCCAAACCATCTCAATCTAGCTTCTCTCACTTGGTCACTAGGAAAGTCATCATTCTAGAAGGATACATTAGAATCATTTTTTATTTTTTGTTGTGTTATAGAGACTGGAGTATGTTCTGGCATAAGACAGAAATCATCCCTAGATGGCTTGCCAGTCTATTAGAGGCCACATTCATTCTTATACCCACACTGATTTACAATAGGCAAATTTAGATTTAAGTTCAAGTTCAAATTTAATATAATTTATATTAAGCATAAATAAATTCTTATTTGTGTGTCTTCTATAAACTAGTTACAGTTGTAAAATATAAACAAGAGAAAATTACAATATATTATTGGTAAATATATTAAGCCAGATGATATTTAAAAGAAACAATAAAATCAACAAGTTAAATGGGATTCAGAAGGAAAACCAGACTACTTGAATAAAGGCCCACTCAAGCCTGGAGAATATGTAAATTAAATGCAGATATTGCCAGGGCCAGGAGTTGAGGATTTCTTCAATGTACCTCCTACAATATATCACATTATACTATCCAGCCTTACATTTTCAAACCCACTTATCCACCTCACATAGACCCATCATTGGGTGGTAAGGGAGGGGCAACTCTAAATGTAATTCCAGTATATTGCAAGGTATAACAGTAAAAAAAATATAGTACCTAGACAAAAACCTATGCAGACATTGACAGAATGAGCAAATTCCACACAGAAAGTGAATGAGTACTGATGAAACTGGTACCCAAGAATTTGAAGCTCTGAGGCTGCTGTGCCATCTCCATAGAATAACATAACATAAAATTCTCAATAACTTTTAGTCTATTTATTGGCTTTGGGGTGGAGGGCAAGAAGTAACTTGGAGCTCACATTTACCCTTTTACAATTTAGAATCACCAGTTACCCTTACACAAATATTTCAGCTTTGGAAATAACAACATACTGCAGACATGTTCAGAAATCACACAAAATAACAAGTGGGATTCAAACCCAGGCTGCTGGGGTAACAGAATTACCCTACATCACTATGCCACTCTTAATATAATAGAATATAATATATTCAGTTAAAGTAGTATTGTTTTAAAAATCCAAGAATATATGAGGTTAACAATCTGTTTGTGTTACACAGGCTGTAAATGTTCCCATCAATTCTTTGGAGGTTAAATGCTATGGGATTTAAATTAAACAAAATACACAAAAGGTTCACTCCTGACTCTCAAGGTTATTTACATTTCCCCCTGATATAAATATGAACTTCAGAATCTTTTATGTCACATTTTACAGGTTTTGTAATGATGATCTGTTCTTTGTACATGTTTTTTTTTTGGAGTTCCATTATTCTAATATGCACCATTGAACAAAATAAATGCAGAATACAAGAACACTTTGAGCTAAATCAGCTATCAAAAAATGGGGATATTATATTAGGGGGTTTATTTGTGTTAAACTTTAAAACAATCAGTCCAGAATTGTCATTTACTTCAAAGCCTGATCAATGGAAATGTGAAGGGTAAGTGCCTTTGTAATTACCTGCAGTTAATCCATGTGCATATTGAAAATATTCACATATTAAACATTAAACATAATAGTCAATAATCTTAGAACAGCCTTAAAATTATAATGAGAAAATGTCACATAACATTATATTTCATCCTACACATCATGTCACTTTAAAGGATACTGTACATGCAGTATTTTAACATTGGTATTTGCCTTATGGAGGCTGCATTTTGTTAACAAAATTTAACTCTGTGCCATTTGCTTCAGATTATGTATAAAGTGGATTATGTATTCCTTATATTTTCACTACCTTGCAGGTTTGAAGTGTCCGTCTTCCAAAGGGTTCAAGCAATGATCTTTGCAATAGAAGAAATAAACAAAGATCAAACGCTCCTTCCTAATATAACTCTTGGCTACAGACTGTATGACAACTGTGTGAATTTGCCAGTAGCACTCAGAGCTACAACAGCTCTGTTTGCTGGGATGGACGATGTCATTCCTGATTACAGCTGTAATGGTCCTCCTCCTGTAATTGCAATTGTCGGAGATCCTTTGTCTTCACATTCCATTGCAGCTTTGAGGATAATAAGTCTGTTTCGCATGCCTATGGTATGTTAAAAAATATTTTTAAATTTTATTTTTGCCATTTTGTGCTGCATGTAAACAAATATACTTTTTTTAAATATGTTAATGCAATTTGGAAAAAAGATGTATTTTAAGCATACTGTAATACACTGATTTAAAAAATTTGTAATGTATATTTCACTCAAAATCAGAGTGATAGAAACCGTTCCACAGAAACACACTGCATGTATATATTTATATAAACTTTTTTTTGTCTTTATAATTTTAGGTCAGCTATTTTGCAACATGTTCCTGCTTGAGTAACAAGCGGGAGTTCCCTTCATTCTTTCGAACAATCCCAAGTGATGCCTTTCAGGTTAAAGCTATGATTCAGATTATTAAGCATTATGGATGGGTATGGATAGGTGCAATAGCAAGTGATGATGACTATGGACAGAATGCAATAAAAGTTTTTATGGAGGAAGTTAGTACATTTGGTTGTATCGCTTTCACAGAAACAGTCCCCACAGTCTACAAAAGAGAGAAAATTATTCAGATTGTCAACACCGTGAAGCAATCTACTGCTAAAATTATAGTTGTGTTTTCATCAGAAGTTGAATTTAATATTTTGGCTAAAGAAATTGTTAAGCAGAACATCACTGGCAGACAGTGGATTGCAAGTGAAGCATGGAGCACATCTACTGCAATGGCCATCGCAGAAAACTTTAATTCATTTGGAGGAACAATTGGAGTTGCAATACGCAGAGGAAGTATTCCTGGTCTGGAGGATTTTTTACTTCAGGTTCCTCCTGAGTTTAATCCCGATAAAAATCTTATCAGCGAGTTTTGGGAAGCATTGTTTGAATGCAAATTCTCACAGAAAAAAAGTGAACTAAATTCATCATCAGACTTTTACAGCAGAACATGTACAGGATTTGAGGATATCCATGCCATTAAAACGGCTTATAGCGACGTATCAAATTTAAGGTCCTCCTATAATGTTTACAAGGCTGTATATGCCATAGCTCATGCCCTGCATAATCTGATGTCTTGTGAAAATGGAAATGGACCTTTTGAAAATAAATCCTGTGCTGACATCAAGTATGTTCAGCCTTGGCAGGTAAAGATAACTCTGAGTAGTTTGAGTATGGATTAAAAGTACAAAAGCATTACTTTTCCTAAATCAGCACAAATAAAACATGCAAGACTATTGTAACTCATGCAAGATATATTAAATATTGTAAATATAAAGAAAACTGCTTCAACTATCAGTTTTTGAAACTTGCTTGGTGTAATACAGAGTCATCAGAATATAAGTAGGAAGAACATTGGACAAGAGTCATTGCAGAGTACACTCATGGACACACTCACACTGTGAGAGTTTAGGGATACCGTGTACCTCAAAGTGAACGTCTTTGGCTGATGTAGGGAAGTAGTAGTAACCCAAGGAAACACGAAAAAAACATCTGATGATAACCAACGCCCTTGAAGCAGATTTAGCTAATTAGTAAAATGTACATTTTTTTTACAACTTAAAATATAACCCAGGCAAAAACTGACAACCACAATATTTCTGTATTAGTCCAAGTTTCATTAATTTGGCATTTCTTATCAATGAGATTCAAAATCTGAGAAACACCGTGCCCTGTTAATTCATATGCCTTTTTAAAATGATTTAAGTTTTGCTAATTTTTGCTCTAAGAAAAAAAAAACTATGTGTTTCTATGTTAAGGTGCTGTATTATCTTAAGGAAGTCAATTTCACAAGCCATTTAGGAGAAAGAGTTGCATTTGATGAAAATGGAGATGCCATTGCAGTTTACGATATTGTGAACTGGCAACCTTCTAAGGATGGTGGTGTTCTGATTAAAACTATTGGTCTTTTTGATGAAACGGCTACAGAGGGCCAACAAGTCTTACTAGCTGAAGAAGACATTTTTTGGAATTTCGAATCTAGAGAAGTAAGTTGCACTTATGAGAGGTAATATACAGTAGTTTGTTCATGTAATACAGCTATGGTTTAACTAATCTTCTTTATCAGTTTTTAATTTTTTACAGGTTTTGAGAGAGCCTAAAACCTGGTGTGTAACAGTTTTTTAAAAGATTTATTTTTTAAACTATGAATATAAGGTAAGTCTGATGAGGCTGGTCTTTGGCATGTCTTGTCACGAGAAGACACCCTATAGCGAAAGACACAGAGCTTGCTCTACTCTAGAAAGGTTAAAACTCATTTGTTTTATTATGGATGTTCTTTTTGCTAAAGTCTTTTAATGTCATTTAATTTTTAAATTAAACAAGAGTGCAGTTGTGCAAAGTAAACATAACATTTTCCTCTGAGGTAGTTATGGCATGACTAAACTTGACGGCAAAGGAACATTCAGTACTTGTGCTGTGGCATTTGAAATTCACTTTGTGTGCATCTGTGTGTTTTTATTTTAAATGTAATAATCTAAAAACAACTCAAAATGAATTCAGCTATTTGTAGTTTTTTTATATTTTTAGTTGCTACTCAGAAAAACAAAGATATATGAAAAGAAAAACAAAAGAAGAAGGGCACTGTATGTTAGTGGCCATTGTCACAATTTGTTTCCCTATATTCTTTTAACATTGTGTGGTTTAGGCTGCAGTTTGATACTAAAAAATCTGTTGATTCTATTAAAACTCCATAACACACACAATCCCAAAAGATTTAATCAGATATAAGAAATGTCCCTGTTTTACATAAAGGTAGAATACTTGCTGTAGTACAAGTCCGCACAGCAAAGGAGTATCAGACTTTCACCTTGCAACTTTGTTGCTCTAAACACAATTTGCCCTGCACATTACACTGTACCAGTTAAGCTGTATTCTCAGTATATATACTATAGAGTATTTAGAAATTGGTAAAATGAAGTCTGTTACAAAATAAAATGTTTAGAAGTAATATGTACTGCTAACAAAGTATCTGTAGGAAAAAATATTTTTTGTCAGGTTAACATTTTGAATTTCAAAGAGCAAATGCAAGTGCTAAGACAGAGTAACTAATCCAAACAATTTTCATTCGACTACTGCCGCGTTATGAAATGATTAACATACTGCAAAACTAAATTAACTGATCAAAAACCAATTTAAGTGATATTACTCATTGGCAAGTTATGCTTACATTCTGTCAATATGGCCATTCTCAAAAGGCTGGTGCAGACTCAAAGATTATATACAAAAAACAGTCAACTAAAACAAATATGCTCATACTATAGGTAGAGTTGCTGAAAGTTAATAAAAAGAGGAAGAATGGTAAGAAATGCAATGCCTGGTAACCGTAGAGCTTTTACATAATTAACTTTATTGTTTTGTTTTGGGAAGTAGCAATTTGGTATAGTCATGGCACACTCTACTCTTCAATGAAAGGTGCCTACCAGTGATCTTTATCAAAGAACACAACTAGACAATGACAAGTCTCGTCTGTTACCATCCACACTTAGAATCTGGGTATTGTAATCAACAAGTATAATAGGTTTCATATTAGACAGGAACAAGCTAGCTGGGCCATATTGTCAGGTGTAATTTTCTAGTTAGTTATAGATACTTTATTCAGCTGTAGAAGTTACATTCATAATAATGACAATTTGTAGCAGGAAGATCCCTGTGGGCAACAGAAGGCCAAATTAATGACTAATGCATTGAGCTTATTTTATGTTTTTTTTTTTTCCTGTAGTGAAGGTGATGTGAAGCAATGTGGGTTATGTCTATTAATTAATGAAGAAATATTGTTTGTAATGATTCAGACCTGATACATATGGATACATTCATCTTAGCACCATCTCGCCTGTATGTCATGCCACAGAAGAGTTCTGATCAAGCGCTGACATGCACAGAGTTTGTGCACTTCTGAACTGGAAACGACCTTCCAGTTTTCTAATTAGATAAAATACCAATACAATGCCTTTAAAAACATGAGGAAAATAAAAGCTAGATATAAATTGTTCCTTTCAGAATAGATTCTGATCAAAACATTACAGTGGGAAAGTTGATATTTACTTTCCCAATACAGCACTTAGTTTGTCATCTGAATTAATCTGATTGGTTTGCTTAATCAACAATCTCTAATTATTGAACAATAAACCATTGTTTTATTCTGAGGTAGTTAGTGAAAAGGTGTGCCACTGTTCTGTAATGGCTTGAAAACCCCTTTTAAAAGCAAGGTGTTTATTAAAGGTTACAACAGAACAGTCACACAGAACATGACTAATTGGTGTACTTAATCGATTAACGTTATTTAATGTTCTGTAGATGTGGATTTATAAGGCTTTCAGATGGTAATATTACTACCACAAAGTGCAGTCTAAACACTAAAATGAATTTTGAAATTCTAGCCTCCTGAGTCAGTCTGCAGTAAAAGCTGTCAACCTGGCACAAGGAAAGCCAGCAGGAAAGGAGAGCCTGTCTGTTGTTTCGACTGTGTCCCTTGTGCTGATGGAGAGATTAGCAGTAAAATTGGTAAGTAGCAAAATAAAAATATACAGTAATTCTTTATTATTACTATTCCTTTTTTGTTTAGCAATGTTCACATTATTGTATTTTTGAGAATGCTAAAAAAGACAATGTGATTCAAAATCATTAGCCACTATAAAAAAATGAAACACTTGGGCATGAAAGGTGCAAAATCAGAGTGCATCGCAAAGGTTAATCTGTAATTAGAAGAACAAAAGAATATAAGTCTTTAATAGCATGTCCATTATTCTTAAACATGGTAGCAACTTAAAGCCATCCTAAAAATACATAGATAAAATGTATTATTTTATTAATCAGACTCATTAGAGAATCTGACTTTAAACCTAAGAAAACTGCAATCTGCACCTCTGCATTATTCAGATAAAATGGTTTATTTTAAGAAAGGTACTTACTTTAATTAATTTGTCTATAGTACAGTGGGAAAAGTGTATTTGTAAAAACTGAACTTTACCTCTTGAGAAGTGATGTTCACCGACAGACAGGCAGTATATACAGTAAATATGTACAGTAATCCCTCGCTATATCGCGCTTCGACTTTCGCGGCTTCACTCTATCGCGGATTTTAAATGTAAGCATATCTAAATATATATCACGGATTTTTCGCTGGTTCGCGGATTTCTGCGGACAATGGGTCTTTTAATTTATGGTACATGCTTCCTCAGTTTGTTTGCCCAGTTGATTTCATACAAGGGACGCTATTGGCAGATGGCTTAGAAGCTACCCAATCAGAGCATGTATTACATATTAACTAAAACTCCTCAATGCTATAAGATATGCTTCCCGCACGGTGCTTGATTGTTTGCTTGTCTCTGCCTCTCTCTCACCTTCTCTGACATTCTCTGCGCCTGACGGAGGGGGTGTGAGCAGAGGTGCTGTTTGCACAGAAGCTGTTTGCTTAAAAGATACTGACGCTCCTCTAAAAAATGCCGCTTTATTGCGGTGCTCGGCATATTTAAAAGCACAAAAGCACACGTATTGATTTTTTGATTGTTTGCTTTAATCTCGCGCTCTCTCTCTGACGTTCTCTGCGCCTGACGGAGGAGATTTGAGCAGAGGGGCTGTTTTAACAGAGGCTGTTTGCTTAGAAGATACTGACGCTCCTCTGAAAAATGCCGCTTTACTTAAAAGCACACGTATTGATTTTTTGATTGTTTGCTTTTCTTTGCGAGTGCTCGCTCTCTCTCTTAAATTCTCTGCTCCTGATACAGACACTCATTTGAAGAAAATATATATTTTCATTCTTTTAATTGTGAGAAAGAACTGTCATCTCTGTCTTGTCATGGAGCACAGTTTAAACTTTTGACTAAAGGGTGTTATTTCATGTCTAGAGGGCTCTAATAATGTTAACAGTGTGGGAGAGTTTATAAGGGCTTAAAATATATAAAAATAACCATACAAACATATGGTTTCTACTTCGCGGATTTTCATCTATCGCGGGGGGTTCTGGAACGCAACCCCCGCGACCGAGGAGGGATTGTATAAACTATTTTTATTGAAATCATGTTAGTTAAATCAGCATACTATATAAACATTAGCTGCCCCATCGTTGCATATGAGTCAGATTTTTGCTTTTCTGCAATAATTAGTTACTGTAGAACAATTTTATATGAAACACACGGATTTGCAAATAGTAGTAAGTATTAAGTGAAAAGTTGTTTTCTGCTGATATTGATGATGTAATTGCAATTCTCAGAGAGCAAAAATAGGATTACTGGGGCATATCTAGTTTCATTAGCTTATTATGAGAACATCTTAGTAATTTTAGTCCCATGTGTTTCTAACAAGTTAGTTAATTCCAGATATAAACCGGTAGATAAAGTTTAATTTCAGAATAAGATTAAATGAAGAAGTTCATATGTATATAAAATTTTGGATCACCTCACCTGATATCAATATTCTTCATAATTTCCAGAAATGTTTTTGGAATAAATGTAATGTAATGTAAATAAATGTAATGTACCTAATTGAATCGCTTTGATACATTTTTAAATATGGTATCTTTATAAATACATAGTAAATATGTTGCCTTTAACGTGAAACTATTTTGCTTAACTTAAGTCAAAAAAATTAATTTAATGTCATAATAGTCGTAGAAGAAATTTAGTTTTATAGGATATTCTATCTATCTATCTATCTAAATGTCGCTAACTTAATATAAGTCAAAATGCATTATTTTTCATTTTTCTTTTAATACTTGTGTCATAGAAAGAGGAATATGCTAATGAATATTTTTATTTTCTACCCACTCATATTACAACTGATAGTGAGCAACATTTTTAAGCGGGAAAAAACACACCTCTAATCCATAATACTGGAGGAATGCATAACCTCATAGTCTTAACATGGGTGTAACAAATAAATCAATGCATAGTGTCACCGGAGGATGCCAGCATAGCTATTATCAAAGAAAATCTTCATTTTGTTAACATTTACCATCAATTAGATAGTTTGGAAAAATATTTCCGAACTTGCTTTACCCAATTAAGCACCAGAGATGGGCAGAGTTATCCTTGCAGCACTGAGTACAAGGCAGGAAAAAGTCCTGCAAAGGATGCCAGTTTAATGCAGGCCTTATTTATGCACACTCCCAAAGGAACAATGAGCATAGCGGGCATATCTTTGTGGATGTAGGAGGAAAATCTGGGTACAGAAACAACAGGAAAACCTGCAAACTCCACACAGACAGAGACCGGAGGCAGGATTTAAACACAGGATCCTTGAGGCGGCAAGCACTATCTTCCACTCAGCCTGATTGTAAATGTTAGCAAAATCTAATAATGCATTGCAGAGTCCTTCAGTGACAGTATGGATTTATTTGCTTATTTGCTCCATCCATGTTAGCGCTATTAGGTTATGCATTCTGCCAATAATATTAATCAGATTCTAACAGTGTTAGTTCCATTAACCTATAGTGTAGTAACCTGTAGTTACATTAAGTGTAAATGAACAAAATAAAAATCTCTTTTCTTTAGATTCCATTGAATGCCTCAAATGTCAAAATGAGTTTTGGTCAAATCATGTAAGAAATAAGTGTGTGCTGAAAGAAGTGGAATTTCTTTCATATGAAGATGCAATGGGAATCACATTGACCATAATGGCTTCATTTGGAGCTTGTCTTTCAGTTGCTGTGCTGGCAGTGTTCATTCATTACAGGAGCACTCCAGTTGTAAAAGCTAATAATTCTGAGCTCAGCTTCCTGTTACTGATTTCACTGACTCTCTGCTTCCTTTGCTCATTGAGTTTCATTGGACAGCCTTCTACCACAACCTGCATGCTGAGGCATGTGATGTTCGGCATCAGCTTTGTTTTGTGTATTTCTTGTATCCTAGTCAAAACTATTGTGGTGATAATGGCATTCAGAGCAACACTGCCAGGAAACAACATGATGAAATGGTTTGGTGTTGCCCAGCAAAGAGGAACTGTTTTCTGTTTTACTTTTGTTCAGTCCTTAATATGTATTATATGGTTAAGCACAGCTCCTCCTGTTCCAGCTAAAAACACAAAATATCAAAATGCAAAAATTATATTGGAGTGTGATATAGGATCCCTTATTGGATTTAGCTCCTTACTCGGGTATATTGGATTGCTGGCATGCATTTGTTTCCTCTTAGCTTTCTTTTCAAGAAATCTGCCAGACACATTCAATGAAGCCAAATTCATCACTTTCAGCATGTTGGTTTTCTGTGCCGTCTGGATAACTTTCATTCCTGCTTATATTAGCTCCCCTGGTAAACACACAGTTGCTGTGGAAGTTTTTGCAATACTGGCATCAAGCTTTGGTATTCTTTTTGCAATATTTGCACCAAAGTGCTACATCATTATACTTAAACCTGAGAGGAACATAAAAAGACCACTAGTGGTCAGGTAACATGATGACAGATTGCTATTTCAAGTCACATATTGTGGATATGTAAATGATGAATATAAGGTTTGTCTTATTCTATATCTAATCTATGCTACTGACACATTTGATCCTACCCGCACTTACAAGAACACCTAAATATGTCACAAAATATGTGTTATTCTTGTATGTCTGTGTGCAGCATGGATTGGTTTATTAACATATGAAAAATGATGCATTAAACTGACAAACAACTTCATCTGTGGTCCATGCAGATTAGAAATCATAAATAACCACATCATGCAAAATAAATCTGATACACTTGTAAAAATAATATTCATTTTTGAGGACCTTATTCAGTTTAACGTCACAGGATATTGTAGCTATCAAGGAAGTCCTGGGTACAAAGCAGGAACTAGTCATACTTACACCCATATTCTCTTATAGTGGGTAAATTTACAGTCACCATTAAACCAAATATGCACCCCTATAGGGCACAAGTGAACACACAGAGAAAAAAAAATAACATGAAAAATAAAAAAAAATTAAGTTATTTTTCATTCATATTTGAATTTGAATCAAAAAGTATAATCTGTATGCATTGTGTCCTTATATTCCACATGTCCAAAGAAAATTACTGTATTTTTCACTGTAATATTGAAACTGTAAATAAAATGTGTTAATACATTACAACATCACTCATTTTAACAGTTATTACAAAACTGATATTTTAGATTGGGTTGCACAATAATTGAGGTGGGAACCCGTAAAAAAGAATGCAAGGCTGTCATCTCATCTAGCTTCTGAGGCATGAAGGACTGGGATTCTTTTAGGTGTGTGTTGAAATCGAGGACAAAATAACATGAGCTTGTTGGAATTTTACATACCTGTGTTTCCTATCTTATTTTAATTTAATGTGTTTAATTATATTATGTAAAGGAACAAAACAAAAAACATGCAAACATTTGGAGAGCTAAATGGCATTCCGATTCAATAGACAGCAGTAGAGTAAAGGCAAAAGGCCAGTCCCCCTGGTTCCTGATTTTAGCTGATAACACTGTGTTGTGTAGCACCAGAAATAAGGAAGTGGAAGACAGTAAATTGAAGATAAAAAGGAAGAAGATAGAATATTTTAGGTCTAGCAATGATCGGGATTCAGAGGTTAGCTTATATCAAGAACTATTGAAAAGACCCGTTAAATGTATCTAGGATCAATGGCATCCCAAGATGGAAAATTAAAGCCTAATGTAGAAGGAACAGTTGGACGAAGGTATCAGGAGTATTGCGTGATAGAAGAATTAAGGCAAAGATTAAGGTCTTTAAGACAATGATAAGATCATCAATGAAATATGGAACGGAGATATGGACAGTATAAGGAGCACAAGAGAAAAAAGTGGATGTGGGCAAAATGAGAATGTTGAGATGGATGTGTGGAGTTACAAAGGATAGAAAAGAAGCGAGACAATTAGAGGTACAACAGAACTAGGAGAAATGATGAATATGCAGACAAAAGAGTGATGGTAATGGAAGTACAGGGAAAAGAAAGGGGGACATACTAAAGCAGAGATGGATGGATAAAGTAATAGAAGATTGGAAGGAAAAGAGTCTGACTGGGTAGGGAGTGCAGGACTGAACTACATGATGAAGGTTGATCAGGCACATTGACTCCACATAGAAGTGGGAAGATATCAAGAGGAGGAAGAAGAAGAACAGAGTACAATGGGTGTTGAAGAATTAATGACATTGGCAACAGAATGATATCTTACCTTGTTTCTAGTGCTTCTGACCGCTGTTGATCCCAAGACTTCCATTTACATTTTCCTTTATTTTAACTGTTCAGATGTGTTGGAGACAGACAAGTTCAGAGGCTTGGTTGTTGTTTATCTTCCTGGTCTTTGTGCTCTTTTCTGGAGATGGAATTGGAAGACATATAAGAGGCTGTTCCAGAATTAAATCTTTCCCCAGTACACCCGGGAAATCAGTTCTCATACAAGCCACACCAGATCGTTGTACATGAGAGAAGATACTCTGTATCTTTTAATATGTATAGTGCATTTACTGCAAGTGTACATTGTACATTGAACAAGAATTTGCCCAAAGACAATGAAAACATGACATATTAATTACTGTACATCATTATGAGCTGAGGAAAAATGTATCTCTGAAACCAACACTTATTACAATATAATATATTTTTTGTATTATGCTTTTCACTGGGTAGGTACAAAGTGCTGGTAACAATTCTCAATTAAAATGCAGGTATGAATTATATTAACTACTAAATACATATCTTGCACACATATAAATATAGATTTGAAAAGAGAAAAATGAGAGAACAAGGTAGAAACTGATTAAAGAAAAATGGAAACCAACAATATCTGTCCATTAAACAATATCTGTTGTGAGACCACCAGTCGGAGACCACATCTTTATAAAATTCACACGTTTATTATTCATCAATAATCACAGGAGTAAAGTCCCGAACACCAACACACAATGCACAAAGCAATAATCACCCCAATAAAGTCCTTTCTCTCTCAATGCTTGGCCGCCTGTCTCCTCCTGGGAGCTTTGTCCTACTCCCACACCTGACTCTGCCTCGTCAAGTGTAAGAGGGCGGCCCCTTTTATTCCCGTCCAGATGTGTTCCAGGTGGCTGGTGATGATCTTCCGGCAGCACTTCCTGGTGTGGCGGAAGTGCTGCCCTTTGCCCCGGAAGCACTCCGGGCGTCCCTGGCAGGTTCATCCGCCATCTTGCCTGGTGTGGCAGAAGTGACAATTCTCCAGGTCTGATGAGGTTTAAAGCACCCCCTGGCAGTGGCCACGGGTCCAAACAGGCCAGAACCCTTTTTCTCCTTTCCCGTGGTCCTTTACTAGTCCAGGGCAGTTGCTCTCTCGTGACCCGGAAGCTATTATTGTCCTTTTCCGGTCCCTCCGGGCATCCTGGCCAGGTAATGACCCCGGCAATCTGCCACACTGTCCATTAATTAAGTGATGAACTATGAACAGTTGACAACAGAGGAGAATATAATTGCAAAAGAGGAAGTCAAAAACAAAGACAGTCTTGGAGACTTCTGGCAACTCATCTCCTACTCCTCCTGGGTTTTCTATAGTGGTGTATGTGCTGGCCATCCAATCTGATGAGAGAATCTTTCCATCTAATGAGTCCAATGTTCCTTTACCTGCAGGAAAGCAGCCTGGCAGTACAGAAGCATCACCAAATGCCACATCTAGATACTGAGAAGAGAAACAATATAGGAGGATTAGCAATGGCCAGGATTTAAAAGCTGAGACTGAAGGGGGACTTCTTACATTAGCAGTCTAGGACAAAATGGGCACTGCTTATTCTACTAGGCTTTAGTGGCACGCCAGGCCTGTTAAGAAAGCAGATATAACAGGAATGCAGGCATCCAGCTATGCTTGCTCCCACTTGCATTTCAAACTTAGTGACTGAACTCCAGCTTGTACCAGAATCTGGCTGGACTTCATCTGATAACAAAGGTGTAAACAGAGTTGCACTGACTTCTATCCAGAGTCCTCTCTGCAGACCTATTGAGTCAGGAGACACGAAATGGACTCAAGCAAGGACAACAACCTATAATTCAAGAGATGACAACTTAAAATGGACAGAATAACTTGTCTACTAACGACAAACTGATTTTGTAACTGGAAGTGACTTTTACCTAATCAGGAGAAAGTTCAACCTTCCTTTAAAACCACATGCACGCCATCTACCAAAGAGAAACAAAAAGAAGCAAAGAGAATGGGGAGAGCAAATGAGAAGCTTTGAGAATTGTGAACTGAACACACTCACTAAAATTTTCTAGGAAATCCTAGAAAGCTCTGAGACTCTTCTCAGGGCCCCTCTGTGCACATTCTCCAAAACAATTTTCTGAAATCTTCTCTCAAGCTAAAAGCTATGAGCTGCTCTTCCTTGGAGAGCCAAAGCCAACAAACTTTTCTTTTTGTGGACCAGAAGCTGAGGCCCTGTTAGTCAAGCCAAATCTGTGTGTCAGGTGAGGCTGAGAAACCAGAACTTCAAGAAGAGAACTTCTTGAAAAACTCTTAGGTGAGAATGAGCAAACAGCAGAAAGCAAGCAGTAGAACATCACTGACAAGTATTATGCAGCAAAGAGAAAGAGTGCACTCCAACACGTGAAGAATCTTCCACTGACACTCAAAGTAACAACAAAGCAACAACTCCACACACTATTTATCTGTAACAAGAAAATAGCATTCTAAATAGCAGCCCGACGGGTCTTCGCTGGCAGTGGGGCACTGTGGCAGATGCCTGGGAGGGCGACCCCACTGGGACTCCTTGGAGGACTGGAAGAGGGCGTACGCCCACCTCTGACCACGTGGCGGCGACCGCCCTGGTTGCTATGGGGACCATGGGTACAGAGCTTTGAAGCTCAACCCTGTAGGGGCCTGTGGTCACCGCCAGGGGGCGCCCCGATGCCTTGGGAGCCCTGGACCTCAGCACTTCCACCACACCCGGAAGTGCTGAGGGGAAGACGTGCAGGGACACCTGGAGTGCTTCCGGGTCGCAACCGGCACTTCCGCCACACTGGAGAGTGCCGGTGGAAGATTGCCGGGAAGCACCTGGAGCACATCCAGGTACATATAAAAGGGGCCGCCTCCCTTCATTCGGGGACTTGAGTCGGGAGAGAGAAAGACGAGGTCTGGGAGGAGGCAAAGAGGCGGCCTGAAAAAGAGAAGGCATTGTGTGGTGTTGGCCAGGACTTTGGGGACTTGGGGTTTGTGGGCACTTTATTGTAAATATGGAGCACTATAATAAATGTGTGTGGGGTGACTTAAATGTGTCTGCTTGTCTGTGTCTGGGTCAAGTTCCACAATATATATTGTGACAGATAGGGGACGCTGTCGTCCCCTTGAACCCTCGGACTAGACGCCAGACACCAGATAAAAGTCCAAATGTTTGACTTTAATATTTTCAAATGTGCACAAAGCACCCTCCACTCCACAATACTCATAAACTATACACAATAATAAATCAATAATCCAATCCTCCACTCCCAGACGCGTTGTCACCCTTTCTCCCAACTTAGCTCAACGCTGGGATCTCCCACAGTCCTTTTCATAGTTCTTGACCCGGAAGTGTTTCTCTTCTCACTGTCCATGTGACTGGCAACACTTCCGGGTCGGATGAAAACTCCTTTTTTCTTCAACCCAGAAGTACGTCATTTCTTTTGTCCATGTGACTGGGACGTACTTCCGGGCTGTAGGGAAAATAGTCCTTAATCCTCCCTGCAGTGTCCTCTGGCAGACCCCATGGTATCCAGCAGGGTTGTGAATAAACAGTCCATTGTCCATGATTCCCTGCTGGCATTCTGGGCACCTCCATGCTGCAGGGAGGGCTCCATCTAGCGGCCTGGGAGTATTGGCCGGGATGAATGGCTGGCCATATACCACTATATATATATATATATGTTACATATTTGTCTGTCTAGTGTGTCTGTGTCCAGTCTTATATGTCAATATATATATTCACTAGCAGAATACCCACGCTTCGCAGTGGAGAAGTAGTGTGTTAAAGAAGGTATGAAAAAGAAAAGGAAAAATTTTAAAAATAACGTAACATGATTGTTAATGTAATTGTTTTGTCATTGATATGAGTGTTGTTCTCATATCTATATATCTATATATATCTGTGTATATATATATATATATACTAGCAAAATACCCGCGCTTCGCAGCGGCAAAGTACTGCCTTAAAATTTTTATTAAGAAGAAAATGTAACCTTTTTAAACTGAGGGAAAATATGCCAATAATTATTTGTTAAGGATCTCTTTGTATACCATGTTGTCAGTTCGGCCCTCCGGTTGTAACATGACCAAGCTGTGCGCTGAGCTTACTCTTGAGCATGTAACTTACAGTTGGCCATGTGAACAGTAATCTTGTCTCAGATCTCACAGCTTGGATTGCTGCTGTCATAATCAGTTTGAGTTTCATG
>JANRMT010062854.1:80300355-80315020 GCA_026402145.1 Polypterus bichir lapradei
AACTCTTCTGCTTTCTGTATCTTGTGCATTGCATTCAGGTCTTTCAGGTTATCTTGATGTTTTGTCTCATAGTGCCGTCTTAGATTAAATTCTGTAATTACACCCACATTTGCTCCAGAAATGAGACACACGGGTTTACCGGCAATGTCAGTAAACATATACTCAGCCTCCCATCGGTTTTTAAAGGCTCTATGTTCAGAATCACCTTTTCTCTTCGGCATCGTGTGGGCTAGCTTCGCAACAGCAGCATCATAAGCTAGACTTGATTAACGCGGTAAGTGTTCGGCAAGGCAGCTGAAGCGCTGCATTATGGGATCTGTAGTTTATTGTGTTACCAGCGCTTCATATCCCCGGGCCATTAATAACAATAATACAGTATATAAAATGATCTCGCGGGCCGGATATAATTACACGCCGGGCCGGATGTGGCCTGCGGGCCTTGAGTTTGACACATATGGACTAAATAGAACTTGAAAAGATATATTTTTTCAAATGTGATCGCGCAATTCAGATAGAGTTGACGCGCACTACAGTACATCGAGCCCGCGTGCTATTGTGGTTTTGCCTGCGTGCCTCAATAAGTCATCCTCCCCTCGCTCTTACTTTTTTACCGTTCATCTAATGAATACACTGAGTATGGCTTTACCAAAACAATCATTGATGGCGAATAAAGTATCCATTATTAGAGTATGTAGATCGGGGTATATATATACATATATATATATACCCGCGTATCGCAGCGGAGAAGTAGTATGTTAAAGAAGCTATGAAAAAGAAAAGGGAACATTTTAAAAATAACGTAACATGACTGTCAATATACAGTAATTGTTTTGTGAGTGTTACTGAGTGTTGCTGTCATCAAGGATTTGATTATCATTATTTCTTTCAATCGTATTTGTAGGATGTGTTGTGTTCAAGTTACATTCCGTGTTTGTCAATCGTTGTAAAGATGACAGGTTTCATTCATCGATTTGTTTCTTACTGCATCAATAAACAGCTCGTCTTCTTCTTTATCTGAGACCTGACACACTGCATGCACGGCATTTTTTTTTACAGTCTTCCTTTAGCGGGACATTGACTTTTTCCACCGTGTGCTTTGTTTCCGCAGTAGCTGCACTTATAAATATACTTGTATGTATCAGACGCTTCATATTTTTTTGCTGCCTTTTCAATTGTGTAATTCGGTTTTTGTTCAGCGCTCTTTGGAACTGTTGCTTTTTGTCTGTGCACTGCGTCAGTTCACGTGAGCTGCTCGGTGTACATGCATCGAAGTTTCCCAGCTGTGCTGGTGCCATGTCATGCTATGTCCATGGCTGTATCTAATGTTACCTACGTCCCGGCACTTAAAACTTTCTCTCGCAGTTTTGCTGAGTTTGTGCCAAACACCACCCTGACCATCTCATCTTCCTCTGCATAAGCACAGTCCTTCACCCGTGAATATTTAGCGGCAGTGTTTCTATTGGATTGCTGCTGACGGACGGCCTTATATGGGCAGGCACTAAATTACAAACGCCAGCGGCAGCCTGTCTATGAACTTAATTTAAACTTTAGGTTTCCACCATGCTTTGTTTCCGAAGTAGCAGCACTCATGAATATGGTTGTATATGTCACTCGCTCGCTTCTTACTGTTTCGCTGCCTTCTCAATTATATAATGCATGTTTTCTTCAGCGCTTTTTGGAGCTCTTCCTGGTTTTCTACGTACTGTGTGATTACGTGGGAGGCGTGATGATGTCACACGAAACTCCGCCCCCCACGGCTTTCGAGCTCAACTCCATTACAGTAAATGGAGAAAAACAGCTTCCAGTTATGACCATTATGCGTAGAATTTCTAAATGAAACCTGCCCAACATTTGTAAGTAAGCTGTAAGGAATGAACCTGCCAAATTTCAGCCTTCCACCCACACGGGAAGTTGGAGAATTAGTGATGAGTCAGTCAGTGAGTGAGTGAGTGAGTGAGTGAGTCAGTGAGGGCTTTGCCTTTTATTAGTATAGATAACCAGGGCAAAAGACAGACTGAAATTTCTCAAAAAGATTATTTTTTAAGAGTCAAAGGCTACAATTTTTTTTAAAGTGTAAAAAGAAAAGAGTTAGGGTATAACATGCAAGTTAAGGAATACTTGGATGAGAGTGGTGGCAGATTATTTTAGAATAATGGACTACATCTTTAAGGATGACAAAGAGAAGGGTATTAAAACAACAAGACAAAAAATATTTAAAGTTTACGTGCTCACTGGATGACCCTTGTGACAGTGTAAAAATAAAGACACTGCAGTCTGTGGCTTCGCTTCCTGCTCACTCTGATTGGCTATCAAAGTAAATAGTCATACAGCATGCAGACAGTTTTGTTTTGTGAAAAGGGAATATCAAGTAAAACATACGGCTATGATTTTTTTTCTTCTACTGACATCATGAATTATTTTAGCTATTCTCAAGCACATAACATTTCAGAGTGCCAATGTTTCATAAAGATGTGATCAGGAGTATTGACTTATGGGCTGCTGATATGGGGGTGCTTATTATAATTGCTATGATTAACAAATATCTTCATTAAACATTTTTATTTAATTTAAAGCAAATTTAGTGGTATCCTTATAAATGCATTTTATTTTAATACCATTCATAAGACAACAGATCACAGGAAGAAGAGCAAATTTCAATTTTTTGTAATGCAAGAGCATATTGGAGAAATAAAAAATGATTATATTCATGAATGATTCAGGTGGACCACTGTGACTACAGGTTTTTGTCCCAATCTGTTTCACAATCAGTTAGTCATTTTACCTTGAATTGATCTCATTGTTTAATTACTAGTCTTTTATACTTTTCATCTTCTACTCTGTACTTAAAGAAGCACGGTAGTGTGAGATTTACAGTTACAATAAATTTAGAAACATCAACATTTTTCCCATAGCACTTATCTTTCATTTGTCATTTTCCTATTACTTTACCTTTTTTGCTTCCTTAATTGTATTTTAATAATGACAATTAACAATGAATAAAGTAGGCACAAGGACAGAAAACACAGAATGGTGATAAGCTGCAGCTATTTGAGTATCAGACCCACTAGTGTGCTATTTTCTAAGTAATGGCCAGGATACCTGTGGTCTGTTCCTGAAAGTAGAATTAGTATGTCTGGTTAATGTAGGTCAAGATTTATGGAAACTGGGTTAATTCCATTCCAGAAAACCTGGATTTAGTCAAAGATTTGTTTCGGGAACAGATTAAGTCCGAATTACATGATTTTTGAGTGCAATAATGATAACTGACATATACTCCATCCTGGAATGGGCTCAGGCTTTGCTTGTTCCAGAAAGAAGGATTTCATGAAATCCAGCTCAGTTAATGAGGCAACCAATGCCCTGAGCAGCATTAACGTGAAGGATTACCAATTTGCCACCTCAATAATTAAGAAGCAAAGAATCCTATCATGCAATCAAAAGTTGAAACTGCCATGTCTAAAATGCTGATCCTAGCTGCCCTATTTAAGAAGCAGAGAAAGGCTTTAATAGGTCTGATAATTGCTAAACATCCTGGAAGAACCAATTGATTTTGAAGTGCAGCTGCTTTGCAAAATACCTCAGCAAGAGGGGGTTACCAGGCCCAGAATAGCCATCATGGCATGGCCAGAAGAGTGCCTCTACATGCATTACAGCTTCACATCAGAAAATCTCATATTTCACAATGATCCAGTATAGCATGGAATCTTCAATGTGATGCATTGCAGCTTTGCTCTAACATCAATGCAAATCCTGTGCATTGCCTTTGTTTGCTTTTTGTACAAAATTGACAAAGCAACGACATGTGTGGTACTCAGAAAAGTGTGTCTGGCTTTGAAGTAGCCACTGTACACACCATCTTTCTGGGAGATGAATCAGGAAACACCATTAAAGAGGAATTCCACAGAATCGCAGGTAAGACAATTTACATTAAACATTTGTGGAATTTGTAAAAAATAATTACTATGATACACCTGCTGATGTAATCACCTGCCCATCCCCATTCTCATCCCTTCTTTTAAAATAATGCGTCTGTAGGCTCTCCAGCTCCATGGGTGCTTACTGGTTTATTACTGAGGTTATGATTCAGGGTTTTCATAAAGGTACAAGGCAACGATGTTACTGCATTGTGTAGTCTCTTTGGTTGATTACTTTTACAATTGCCTGTAGCAGTTCTAGCCATTAACTTACTGTAGCTTCCTTTGCTTTGTGGTGCTTGCAGACACATATAGTAAAATAATCAGTGTGAAATTAAAGCTTAAAGTGTGTATATGTTTTTTTTATTTCTATATATAATATATGTGGAAATAGTGAGCCCGTTTAGACATTTTTTTAATAAACTCTAGTGATTGTGCTGTATATACTTCCCATATTAGTCAGTCAACAATAATTTTAAAAGTTATATGTTGCTTTGGGCAGAAAAAAATAAATCTGCTAAATGTATTACAGGGTTTCCTAAAGTCACTGGATGTGTGGATGGAACATACACCGGTATCAAGACATCAAGCGTAAACAAAGGAGACTGTCAACATGAAATCATTCCACAGCATCAATGTGCAGGTACAGACAAAAGTCCCCAGTGTGTATGTCAAATGCCTGATACAAAGATCCATGTGTTCTCTTCTCTGTTCTTTAGATAATGTGATGCCACACACCTCATTACAAACATTGAGGCAAAATACTCAGGGTCTGCGCATGAATCAATGGTGTTTTGTGAGTCCACCTTATATCACAAGTTTGGACAGAGTAAGTAATCATACATGAGTGAGTTATCTTCGAAGTTTACCTATTGCAGATTTCGTTTATAAGCACTTGTTTTTTTTTTCTGTCATATTAGTACAGGACAATGCGATAGTATGCTTCTTGGAGATGGAGACTACTGATATCTACCATACCTAATGACCCTTCCTTCAGCCAGAGCCCAGAGTACAGCAGCCTTATAACTATGCACATTGCAAGGCAGTTACTGTAGGTCTCCTCAATACCTGCTTCCTGTGCCTTCATGCTCTGTGGGTCACTCCAGAAACAGCCTGTGATAAGATTGTAGCATGTGTTGTATTACACAACAATGACAGGAGAGAGGGAAGGCTACTTGTCATATTCAACCAACATAATGACCATCCTCTCTCCTCCCTCCACCTGACAGAGATGGCAGGACACAGAGATATCTAATTTGCCATAGTCACGTTAATTGAGACCACACAGTATTTTGGTATTGTTTTATTTTGGATTGAATAAGATTGGTTAGTTCAGGTTTGTTCTCCTTTTCATTAGTCCTCGTTATCCTGCCATAAGACAAAGAGGGTAAGAAATAGCTTTTGTTATTTGACATGACTCACAATAAGGCAACAAATAGGAGTATTGATGGCCTCACATTTAACTGGTGCTGCAACAGTTTATTTACATATTTTGTTCTTTTGACTTTTAGATAAATGTTTCATCTTGGTGTCACATTTTTGGATGTGTTTTTTTTTTCCTTGTATAATTCTCTCACCAGTATCTGCAAAGAGATGGCACAGGTATTCTTAATAAGGATGTCATGATAACAGAATTTCTGTATTACATACCAATACCAGTGAAATTTTAAGATAGTCAACACCTGTTAATGCCATGGCAAAAACAGAAGTCCCATTTCATGGATTTTTATTAAAGTGCATCTATTTAAGTGAACAATATTGTGCCATTTTTCTGTAATAAAACAAAATATATAAATACTACAGTAACAGCATTAAAATAGTGGTATATCAATCAAGTAGTTACCCCACTATCATTTAAGCAAAAAAGCACTGGAATTCATAAATATCAAAATAAAATGAAAGAATTGAATTTAAGGCGTGGCAAAGATGCAGTCCCCTCCAGTGTAATAATAAATGGGGGTTTTATAACCTGGGGGGCGGTCAGCATATACTTAGATCAAAATGATATGGTCATGAACTACCTGGTTTATTTTAACAAGTGTACCTTTGACATTTTATTGATTGACATTTTCTGTCTAGTAACTGAAAAATACTGTGTAAAATCTATACAGATATAAAAAGAAAACATTATACATATATAAATGACTTCTGATACTTCCATTTAAACAAATTCATTAAAGCTGTTTTTGTAACATGCTTCTAAATTTTCTCAGTGAACCACTGTGTCAAGTTTTTAACATTTGCTATTGTAAGATTGTATATTTGCATCATTAGCTGGTTAAGAAAATATTACCAAAGAGTGATTTATGGATGAGTCAAGGAGTACTTTATTAATCAGAGAATTGCATTAAGTTAGTGAAACCTCTGGGATATTGAGCTGGTCAGTTAAGTAGCAGAGGGGGTTGTTAATCAGTTTCAGCTGCTTTGGTGTTAATGAAATTAACAACAGGTGCACTAGAGGGGCAACAATGAGAAGAACCCCAAAACAGGAATGGTTTAATAGGTGGAGGCCACTGACATTTTTCAACCATCTTTTCTGACTGTTTTTTCACTACTTTTGCATTTGGCTACGGTCAGTATCACTACTGGTAGCATGTGGTGATACCTGGACCCTGCAGAGGTTACACAGGTAGTCCAACCTCTCCAGAATGGCACAGGTTTGCTGTGTCTACCAGCACAGTCTAAAGGGCATGGAGGAGATTCCAGGAGACTCAGGTGACCTGCACAGGGTCATAGAAGGTCCTTAACCCAGCAGTGGTACTGGTATATGCTCCTTTGGGCAAGGAGGAACAGGATGACCTCCAAGCAGGCCACTGGTGTGAATGTCTCTGACCAAACAATCAGAAACAGACTTTATGAGGATGGCCTGAGGGCCCGATATCCTCTAGTGGGCCCTGTGTTCACTGCCCAGCACCATGGAGCGTGATTGCCTTTTGCCATAGAATACCAGAATTGGCAGGTCCACCATTGGCACCCTGTGCTTTTCACAGATGAGAGCAGGTTCACCCTGAGCACATGTGACAGACATGAAAGGGTATGGAGAACATTGTGTTTGGTGGTGGGTAAGTGGTGGTTTTTGAGCAGTTTATATTTTATTTTTGCATTAACTCATGTCAGTGCTGGTGTAATAAAAAACCCAGTCACAGAGGTTGCACAAACTGTGTTTCTTTGCGCCAGTCCCAAGCCTGGATAAATGGGGAAGGTTACATCAGGAAAGATATCCAAATCAATATGTGGACAATAATATGGGTTAACAATGGCCACCACCAGTACTGTTAGCCAACATGGACCTGGCGGAATTTGGCTTACTGTTGGCCGAAGAAAGAAAAGAGCGGGGGCACATGTCTGGAGGAAGCAGGAGAGGAGAAAGATAAAGAGAGTGGAACTGAGGGTAGGAACTTTGATATATTGTGCATGAAAGAGATTAAATGGAAGGTGAGTAAGGCCAGGTTGATCGGAGGTGGATTCAAATTGTTCTATCATTGTGTGGATGGGCGGAGAAATGGGGTAAGAATTATTCTTAAGGAATAGTATGTCAAGAGTGTTTTAGAAGTGAAAACAGTCAGACAGAGTGAGGATTATGAAGCTGGAAATTACAGGTGTGGTGATGAATGTTCTTAGTGTATATGCCCCGCAAGCGATGGATGAGAAAGAAAATTTCTAGAGTGAATTGGATTAGGTGATGGACAGTGTACCCAAGTGAAAGACAGTGGCGATTGGATCAGATTTTAATAGACATGTTGGTTAAGGGAATAGAAGAGATGAGGAGGTGATGGGTAGATATGGTGTCAAAGAAAGGAATGAAGGTCAGATGATGGTGGATTTTGCAAAAGTGATGGACATGGCTGTGGTGAACACGTATTTTAGGAGGAGGGAGGAGCATAGGGTGATGTACAATAGTGGAAGAAGGTGCACACAGGTAGATTAATCTGAAGGAGATTGGAGACTGCATACTGGTGGCAGGGCAAGGTGTAGTTAGACAGCATAGGATGGTGGTCTGTAGGATGACAACGGAGATCAAGAAGAGGAGAAGCGTGAGGGCAGAGACAAGGATCAAATGGTGGAAGTTGAAAAAGGAAGACTGCAAGGTTGAGTTCAGGGAGGAGATAAGACATGCACTGGATGGCAGTAAAGAGGTGCCAGATAACTGGGCAACTACAGCAGAAGTAGTAAGTGTGACAGCAAGAAGGGTGCTTGGCGTGTCATCTGGACAGAGGAGGGAGGAAAAGGAGACCTGGTGATGGAATTTGGAAGTACAGGAGAGTATACAGAGGAAGAGGTTGGCAAAGAAGTGGGACAGACTGGGAGATGCAGAAAGTAGCCAAGAGTACCAGGAGATAAGGCGTAAAGTGAAGAGAAAAGTGGTGAAGGCTAAAGAAAAGGCGCATGAGAGGCTGGACACTAAGGAGGGAGAAAAGGACCTGTACCAACTGGTTAGACAGAGGGGCCGAGCTGGGAAATAGAGAATATGCAGCAGGTTAGGATGATAAAGGATAAAAATGGAAACGTACTCGCAAGTGAGGACAGTGTGCTGAGCAGATGGAAAGAGTACTTTGAGAGGCTAATGAATGAAGGGGATGAGAGAAAGAGAAGGTTAGATGATGTGGCAATAGTGAAACAGGAAATGCAATGGATTTGCAAGGAGGAAGTAAGGACAGCTATGAAGAGGATGAAGAATGGAAAGGCAGTTAGTCAAGATGACATACCTGTGGAAGCATGGAGGTGTTTAGGAGAGACGGCAGTGGAGTTTTTAACCAGATTGTTTAATGGAATCTTGGAACGTGAGGGGACGCCTGAGGAATGGAGAAGCTGGTACCGATTTTTAAGAATAAGGGAGATTTGCAGTGTTGTAGTAACTACAGGGGGATAAAACTGATGAGCCACAGCATAAAGTTATGGGAAAGAGTAGTGGAAGCTAGGTTAAGAAGGGAGGTGATGATTAGTGAGCAGCAGTATGGTTTCATGACCATAAAGAGCACCACAGATGCGATTTTTGCTCTGAGGGTGTTGATGAAGAAGTATAGAGAAAACCAGAAGGAGTTGCATTGCATCTTTGTGAACCCAGAGAAAGCATATGACAGGGTGCCTCGAGAGGAGTTGTGGCATTGTATGAGGAAGTCGGGCATGGCAGAGAAGTATGTAAGAGTTGTACAGGATATGTACGAGGGTAATGTGACAGTGGTGAGGCCTGCGGTAGGAGTGACAAATGCATTTAAAGTGGAGGTGGGATTACATCAGGGATCAGCTCTAAGCCCTATATTATATTTGAAATGGTGATGGACAAGTTGACAGATGAGATTAGACAGGAGTCCCCGTGGACTGTGATGTTTACTGATGACATTGTGATCTGTAGCGAGAGCAGGGAGCAGGTTGAGGAGACCCTGGAGAGGTGGAGATATGCTCTAGAGAGGAGAGGAATGAAGGTCAGTAGAAACAAGTCAGAATACATGTGTGTGGATGAGAGGGAGGTCAGTGGAATACTAAGAATGCAGGGTATAAAGTTGGCGAATGTGGATGAGAATGTGGAATACTTGGCATCAACAGTAAAGAGTAACAGGGATTGTGGAAGAGAGGTGAAGAAGAGAGTGCAGGTCAGGGTGGAATTAGTGGAGAAGAAAGTCAGGAGTGATTTGTGACAGACGGGTATCAGCAACATTGAAATGGAAGGTCTACAGGATGGTAGTGAGACCAGCAATGTTATATGGGTGGGAGATGGTGGCACTGACCAAAAAACAGAAGACCAAGCTGGAGGTGGCAGAGTTAAAGACGTTAGGATTTGCATTGGGTGTGACGAGGATGGACGGGATTAGAAATGAGTACATTAGAGGGTCAGCTCAAGTTGGTGTCAGAGAGGTGAGGTTGCATTGGTTTGGACATGTGCAGAGGAGAGATGGTAGGTATATTGGGAAAAGGATGCTAAGGATAGAGCTGCCAGGCAAGAGGAAAAGAGGAAGGCCTAAGAGAAGGTTTACAGATGTTGTGAGAGAGGACATGCAGGTGATGGGTGTAACAGAGCAAGATGCAGAGGACAGGAAGATATGGAGCAAGATGATCCACTGTGGCAACCCCTAACGGGAGTAGCCGAAAGAGAAAGATTGCTGGTGTAGGAAAAACCAGTTACTTTGTTTGAATTAGTATAATCTATACTTGTATTCAGGATGGCACAGTGATGCAGTGGGTAGCGCTGCTGCCTCGCAGTTAGGAGACCCGGGTTCACTTCCTCCCTGTGTGGAGTTTGCATGTTCTCCCCGTGTCTGTGTGGGTTTCCTCTGGGTGCTCAGGTTTCCTCCCACGGTCCAAAGACATGCAGGTTAGGTGCATTGGCGAGCCTAAATTGTCCCTAGTGTGTGCTTGGTGTGTGTGTGTGTGCACCCTGAGGTGGGCTGGCGCCCTGCCTAGGGTTTGTTTCCTTCCTTGTGCCCTGTATTGGCTGGGATTGGCTCCAGCAGATCCCCGTGACCCTGTAGTTAGGATATAGCGGGTTGGATAATAGATGGGTGGATATACTTGTATTAATAATGAGAACTGTTCACAGAACTCCTGTGCTTACACTCCATGAAGAGCAATACACAAAAAAAAATAATTGAAGTTTAAGTCTTGCCTCGATTGTTTACTTGTTAGCACTGCCAGTTCTCTCAGTTTGATATGAGCAGCTGTGAAGGTGTTTGAGGTACACATCATCCATGACCCTGACCTGTACAAAATTAATGGATGTGCTTGTTACAATCAGAGAATGAATGCGAAGCTTCTATTCATTTAACAGAACTGTGTAGGATACTGTTGAAAGCAATTAACTTGTATTGTCATGCATTTGTAAGAGAAGATGAAAAGAAAGAGAGATTAAACAATTCTACCTCATTTGATTGGTAATGTTATTTAGCTCTCAAAGAACGGACAAATCTGTTTCTAAACTAATTCCATAATAGGGTAAAACTGGCAATGACACAAGCCTCTGTGTTTTCATAACCTTTCAAGACTTGTCCTCTGTTGTTTTTCTTTTTATCATGTGTGGTGCTGTAGCATCATCCCTGTGATACAGTTTTAAATGTAGTTTTACTCAAATTTTTCTCATGTATTCATTTTGTCTTCTAAAGTAATCTGTCTACTTTCTGTTAAACATGTTTGCTGTACCAACAATTTTGGTACTACATGTAAAAAAAGTGGTACCATATTAGTACTGAAATTCTGGTTCTTTTGACATCCCTAATTCTTAATGTGTTACACTAGACCCAATAGGCAATTTGGAGACAACTGAAATTGTGTTCTGACTGCCCTAGGGTGTCTGAAGGTTTATGGAGTCTCTTCTAAAGGGGGCATGCAATGGGAAGTTGGGTCCTGGACAGTGACAACAAGCAAGATGTTAATGGGGAACTGTATGATGATAGGTTATGTCTCTCCTAATGTATGGCTTACCACTGGTACATGATCCTTGAGGCCAAAGATAAGGATAACTCGCTAATATCACTTTTTGGAATGGGTTACACATTTGCTTCAGAAAAAAAGATCTGATGAAATCCAGCTCAGTCTCAATGATTTAAGAAATGAAGCATCAAGTCCGAGCCAGAGGCCAACTGGGTCTCATCATTATCCTGTAACACAAATGCCGTTTGTGAATGGGGCAGTGGCTCCTTGGAAATACTGCCCCATGCAAAGGTAAGAGTAGAATGACACCCACTACTGCTGGAAGGATTTCCATCTTTGTGATGACTGTGGAGATATGTGGCTCAGAGAAGTTACTACCTCTATGCATAGCCTGTCTTTGCTCAGGCAGAGGGCCAGCTCATCACCTGGGGTGAAAGGTAGTGACTTGAAACCCCCACCTGTTTTACTGGCCTCTGCTTTCTTCCTGTGGGTTACATAATGAACAGTTACCCATTATGTCTGCCTCTCTCAACAACTGGTGTAACTAAGAAGTGAATGGAGATGTCAATGTTTACCTCTCTGGAGTACTTTATTGAACTATAACAAGTGGCATATGGCAATGCATAAAGAACATATAATTGGTCTAACACTTTTTAAATATTGCATCTATTGTATATTGCCAAATTAAATACAACTGTTAAGTGCATATTACATTTCAAGTAAGGTTATATTGTCAGATGAATGCACAATACACCCTGAATAAACAATAATAAAATGAATTTCAGTGATTTGCTGTCTTATGCATTTACAATTGTCTTCAATGCCATTTCCTCTTCTTTGGCAGCTGCTGCTATATTGCATTTCATTTTAAAAACTTGCTTGTGATCTTCATGTGCTACTACAAGCACTTCTTTCACCACTGGTGTGAAGGTTGTTGCCCTGTATTTTTTCTGAGTTGTAGTTTATGGCAGAATGAAAGTTCAATGCACGACTCAAAACAGCTTTTAATGTTTGCCATGAATGTGTGTTAATCTGGAACAACCTATCCGAGGATGTGTGAGCCAACTGAAATTTGCTGTTCTGGAACCAGTTAATCATTGGTGTGAAATCGTGCTAAAGCAAGCCAGATTTTGTTTTGAGATCCAAGATTATCAAATATTTTTTTGGGTGTATTCCTTAAAGCAGGATTAGTGCAAAATCAGATTTAAGCCAGTTGGGATTCACACCACAACACCTGGATTTAGCCAAACCTGTTAACTAGCTTTCTGGAACAGATTACGCCAGAATTACATGATCCTTGAGGCCAAAATTGTGGATAACTCACTAATATCACATTGTGGAATGGGTTACACATTTGCTTGTTTCAGAAAGAAACATCTGATTAAATACAGCTCAGTTATGGGGGCAACCAATGCTCTGAAATAAACCTGCAAAAGTGCAGGTTTAATGTGAAGGATTAAAGGTTTGCAGTCTTAATGATTCAAGAAACGGAACATCCAATCATTACATCAGAATATATAAATATCCTGTCAGAAATACTGAAAACAGTTTTTAAGGTGCTGATAACAAGCAGAAAAAAACAAATCTTGAAAATATCATGTGCCTGGCAAAGAGAGGTTTCTGCATGGACATTAATGATTTGTATTCCAGGCTTTAATATTATTTAATTTCAATAAACTTCTAAAACATGACATGTTCAGTGTCGCATATTATGAACACTTCCCATCATTATTTATTTATTTATCTATTTGGTGAAGGCCAATTTTCTTCACGAGACTAGAGATGCCACACATATTAACAAAGTGACTGCAAAACTATGCCTAATTTTGAAACACCGACTGCTCACACACATACACACAAAGAAGAACAGATCATCTTCCTGACATAGAAATAAATCAAAGAGGAAATCTAGAGTCACAGGTACAGTTATCAAGTTTGAATTTAATTTCAAAATTACAATTTAATAACATACCTGATTATGGACTCGCTGCAGGAAATATCTGCCTAACCTAAGTCCTTGTGCGACCGCCCTGACCTTTTAAAGAAATGCCTCTTCCCTCTACAGACTTTATGCTTGCATGACTGCCTATACCTTCTATGCTTATTAATTCAGTTTCGATTTGGGGTTTGAAATGGAAAATCCCTATCCAGGATTGGGTGAGCCGATAGAAATCTGGTATTCTGACTCTGGCAAATCTGCTACAGTAAAATTATGCTATGGCAAGACAAAATTCATTCTGACATCTTTCGTAAGTTTACCTAAAATCTCTTTCTGGAAATGACCCAGAATTATTAGTAAAACACTAAATCTATCCATAGCTTTCCCTACTTAAATCAGGGAATGGAGGCAAAAGAGTTGGAATTTCATGGTAGGAATAAATTCCCAGATGAATATTTAAATCTGGGATTTACTTTGTCAGTTTCTTGCAACTGGACATTTAGGTATTTTCATTTGGTTACCACGATGTTTGAAGTTGTGGCAGTTTCACCGCTTCAGCTCTATAATAAAGAAAGCTGAGAATTTTGATGGGTTCTTTTCTGCAACATTCATGTACTGTAATATGAGTGTGGTGGCTGTTTCGTGTTATGGCTATGGAACCAATAAAACTTTGTTCTAAAGTACCTGGAAGGCTGAAGGTTTCCATTTTTTTTATTTTCCATCTTACCATGCAAAATGTAATCAAGTCAAACAAATTCTTCTGCAATGTTACCATATGAGATTGAAAACATGCCCAATGTTAAAATTAACTGAAATTATGGCTAATTCTGTTAAGTTCTCTTTATTTTGTATACAGCACTGAAAGGAACAATATGTATCAAAAAGATACTTCACTATATAACCACATGGTTGTACTTGGAAAAATTATGTAAAATGCAAACTGGATAAAGAATAAATGAATGCCTAAAACTATTTCCTTGAATTTTTCCTCCTTTTCTACGACCATTTCTCTCCTTATACCATAACTCCTGGTGACCTTTATTCCTTTTCAATCTTGTCTACTGAAAATGTTTAGATCTGTTTACCTCCAATATGAAACAACAGTCTTGCATACGTTGTATTTATAAACTGTAATTATTCCCAATATACATGAGTTAAAAAAATAAAAATACCCAAATTTCACTTATATTTTTATCCTGTTCAATCTGGTCTGCTGAAAATGTTTAAATGGTTTTTCCCTCCAATTTGATACAGCAGTTTTCCATATGTTGTAATCATAAACTGCAATACGTCCGCCTTTGATGGAGATTGTGTAGCTTAGTTTTATTCCTAGTATACGTGAATAGAAAATTAAAAATACCCAATTTTCATGCATCTTTTCAGGGTAAGAGGTTCATCTGAAACGATTTGTTAAGAGAAAATGACAGACAGGTGCACATTCACAGGGAAG
>JANRMT010062854.1:80406301-80421657 GCA_026402145.1 Polypterus bichir lapradei
AGCGCGAGCCTGTTTGCTCAAAGGCAGTGAAGGGCTGCGCTGCGAAGGGGCGGAGACACAGAGAGAGCTCTGCTGAGCTGCCGTCAAGGCAGGGATTCCCAGCCTGCTTCCACACCCGCAGGGTTTGGAGTAAGGGGGAGCGGCGTTGCTACGAATGCGGCCGCTGTGGACACGGTTGGAGGGCTTGTTCCTGGAGGACGTCCAAAGGGCACGGACGTCGGGACAGCCCCTCCCGGTTTTCCAATTTTGTCTCCACAGGTCAGGTCCGCAAACCGGATGACGCCGTCTCCCCATCTTGGAGAAAACCAGCCCTCGCGGGATGTGTCGATAATCCCGACGGGTCTCATCGAAGAGGGGGGCACTGTGGGAAACTGAGGCACTACACCAGCCCAGGGGGGCGGCCATCTAGCGTCCAGGTGGAGGTATTGCACTGTCCAGGGCTGCTCCCCCTGAATACTGTGACAGGCGCCTGGCGTCCATGCCCAGTCGGGACGCCCCTGTACACTGTATTCAGGGGGAGCAGCCCTGGACAGTGCAATACCTCCCCCTGGACGCTAGATGGCCGCCCCCCTGGGCTGGTGTAGTGCCTCAGTTTCCCACAGGGCTCCCTGGGAATTGGAGTTGGGGGCAGCCCTGTTGGGTCCCGCAGGTACCGCCAGGGGGTGCTGTGTTTGGGACTCCTGAGCCCGTGTGGGCAACAGCTTCATCACACCTGGAAGTGCCGTCGGATCTTGGTGATCAAACACCTGGAGCACTTCCAGGTGACCTATAAAAGGGAGCCAGCAACCACCACTCATCGGCCAGAGTCGGGTGGAGGAGGACAAGGTTGCGAGGGAGGAGTGGTGGTGCCAGTAAGAAGAAGAGTGTTTGTGCTTGTGCTGTATTACTGGTGTTTGGGACTGTGTTGTGGCTGGGGGGAGTACGGGGAAGACGTGCCCTCCAGCTGAAGAGGAATAAAAAAGCATTTTATTTTACACGTGCCTCCAGTGTCCAATCTGTGTCGGGTCAGGCGCTATATAGTGCCTTTTACAATATATATATGTATATATATAAATATACAGTATATATATATATATATATATATATATAGAGAGAGAGAGAGAGAGAGAGAGAGAGACATATATGATATATATACTGAGCATCAGAGGTGGGTAGTAACGAGTTACATTTACTCCATTACATTTACTTGAGTAACTTTTTAAAAAAATTGTACTTCTAAGAGTAGTTTTACTGCACGCACCATACTTTTTACTTTTACTTGAGTACATTTGTGAAGAAGAAACGCTACTCTTACTCCGCTACATTAGGCAACACTCAAATCGTTACGTTTTTTTCATTAGATAAAGTCTGACAGACAATTTTCAATCTGCTCTGTAGCATATGCTGTCAAGTTGCACACATGCCTTACATTGCGTCTCAACTGTGATTTTAGTTCCCTCTCCTTTCTCTTTCTCAGATTGCTTTTCAGAAGGAAGTCAGCTTTGTAGTTTTTATGAACAGTTCAAAAGTGCCTTTCTACATTTTTCTTCTTTGGAATAGCAATGATAGATTGACAGATCAGGCAAACGCACTTCGATTGTGACATTGTGAGAAAAAAAATCCTCTTCCAATTCCACATTCAGCCCATAAACTTTTTTTTTTAAATCCCTTCTTTAGTCGATATAAATTGGAAGGCTAACTAGATCACTTAGATAGCCGGAGTTTTGCAGTAGCTCGTGTGTTTGATTGTGTGTGCGGGATGACCAGTGTCTTAGAAGAAAAGAGATCTCAGACTGGCCGCCCTGTTTGTCAATCAAGTGGCAAATGCCATAGGGAGGATATATGATAGACTAACATTTAAAAAAAATTTTTTTTGAATGCAACAACCTACCTGCACTCCCTTTCTGATCTAACGGTAGATCGCGATCGACGCATTGCACACCCCTGCTCTAGTGTGTCTTGATGCTGATCAAGAACTCTGATGAGCTTCTCTATATTCTTCTAAGAATGTTGTTGGGCTGTTCTACAGAGAGAATTGTGCACAAAATAATCAACCACAACAATTTGCTGCCCTGTGTTTTCAGTTGGCCTCAGCCATTTTGTAACTGTGCTCCAGAGATCAAATACGTATGCCCTCACAGGCTTGTTAGATCCTTGTTGGAGTCAAATTTCCACTTATCACACTTACGGGTATGCGTTGAAGTAATGTATCTGTCGAGTACTCCTAACCAAAATGATCTCTGTTTATACTAGTGTATTCACATTGTTTACAGAAGTATGTTTGTCCACAGTAAAACAACTGAAATGCATATGACACAGATGTTCACCTACACTGGACATGCGTACCTCGCCACATTTTTATGAGGTTTTACATTTCTTTAGGATATTTTAAATGAAAATGAATATTTACATTTCTTTAGGATATTTTAAATGAAAATGAATATCACCGTGTAAATGCACAAGCAAGTAGTATCTCACAAACTCTGATAAAGGGAAACAGAATGAAGACCATCTTTCGCCTTTACGCCTGGTGCAGCTGCGTTGTTCTTATATGTGAGTGGACGTTTCTTGCGGGGAGGGCTTCTGTTCTCTTTCTCCGGTCTGAGTTCACTTCTGTTATAGCGTGTCTTTATCTGAAAACAGCAGTGTCAAATCAGGGAGAGCATGAACGCGATTGAGAGAATAAAACTGAATAAAAAAACGCTAACTTTGACAAGCACTATAAATTTACAACGGCTGTTACAGATGCAAATCAAATGTATGTTGTTATTCTATAATATTAACAATAATAGCAGCTCTCTACTCAAAACGGTAAACTTGAGAAGCTGCCAGAATCAAACCCAGAACCTCTTGATTGGGAGTCAGCAGTTCTTAGCATTGCAATACGCAAGCTGTTGCATCAACCACCTACTGTAACCTGCGTTCTTTTTCTTTGGTTATATTCTTGAATAAAAGCACACTTGTTTTGTTATACTTGTACTTTTTGTGAAAGTATTTATTTGATATTTGACACACACCTTATACACATGTGATGAATCTGATGATTGTATATAACGCGGAACAGACCTCTCTGTACTATGCTGTCCTCTGCATCTCCTGGAGTTCAAAAGAAATACCAACATGCAGCAACAAGATCAGAACAAAAAACCAAAGGCGGTCACTAACTACAACCACATGAAGGTATGCAAATGAATATAATATTGCATTAGTGTAGCAATGTTTTCTGAAATGTACAATACAGGTCATAAAATGAATTATTCCAAATGTCATATATACCTAAGTCTCTTTTTTTTGTCAGTATGGCTTTGACATCATCGATCAGAAGGTGCATACTAAGTCAGCGTGAGCCGGAGCATTCAAGAATAAAACTGAATAAAAAAATTCGCATCCACAGTCATTCTCAGTCACGCACACCACTCACATCCACATCCACAGGTTTCTCAGTCTCGTTCGTGCACAAGATCTGACACGGTTTTCAAATAAAGAAGGGGGGTAACAAAACAAGTTTGTTTGTTATACTACGTCTTTATCTGAAAACGGCATCAGATCCGGGGGGTTGTGTGGGAGCTTGAACGTGAGTGAGAGAATAAAACTGAAAAAAACCCCGCTAACTTTAACTATAAATTTACAGATGCAAATCAAAGGTATGCTTTTATTGTATGATATTAACAATAAGAGCAGCTCACTACTGAAAATGGTAAATTTAGGAAGCAGCTGATATCAAAACCGCAACCTATTGATTGGAAGGCAGCAGTTCTTAGCACTGCACCAAGCTGTCATATCAACCGTCTACTGTAACCTGTTTTTTTTTTCTTTAGTTAAATTCTTGAATAAAAGTGCACATTTTTGTTATACTTGTACCTTTTGTGAAAGTTTTTATTTCATATTTGTATTTCAGGCTTCACACCTTATATATTTAATGTCTACATTTTTTCAATTAGTACTAAAACATGAAAAACGTTTCTGTTTTAACTACTTTTTACATAAATAGTTGTTGACACGGAGCACACATGAAATGTATGTATTCCAAATGATGATGTACTATTTTACCCTATAAAGGTAAAGCACTTCACTTGAGGATAAACACTGAGCACTGAGAAACTTCTTTGCGAAATGAACTGCAGCGGTGGGCGGGGGGATGGGATGCCAGGCTGCAGGCTGCTTGCTGCTTATCGACACATTTACAGGACAAAAGACACTGACGGAGAGGTGAGAATGGATTTAAGGTGAGCCGGATTTACAAGCTTTCTCGTAGGTTCTGGTAATTCTAGTGTTAAACTTGTGTCCAGAGCATCTGTCTGATGGGTTTTCATGGGGCAACAGTGCCCTCTAACGTCCACAAAGTAAATCAAAACAATTGGCATTTCTGAGCCTAATATGATTATAGTGATGATTTGGATTATATTCTAATATAAAACATTTTTACCATCAAATTATCAGCCATAGTACAGCAATAGGAAGCTGACAATCTTAAGAAGTAACAAAAAATACTTAAATCATGGTCATTTATTATTTTAGGTTATTTTGTATGGTTTTGAATCTTTGGAAATTCCAAAATGATATATAGCATTGCTGGTTAGCAGTTTTCCTACTGAGTCTATTCATTCTTTTTCTTGATTCACTTAGTCCATTACAAGTGGGAGCTGGGGGTTATCTTGACATAAACTGAGCACTTCAATGGTAGTACTCTGAAAAAATAAATTGTATAAATAACATAACTACATATTATCATTGAAGATTACTGTAAATATTTTGGTGGATATTTCATGACTTTACACAGAGCAGCTTGGTGATGCATCATCTTGTGCTGTTGTCTCAAAACTTCAGAGATGTTTTGCAAGTTTAATTGGGTTTTTCCAAGTCATTGTGTTCCCTTCCATAATTCAAATACATCCATGCAAAGTTTACTTGGGAAATGTGGTGCACTGGTCAAGGCTTAGGACTTCAAACCCTCAGGTTGTGAGTTTGAATCCTGACAATGTGTGACCCTGAGCAAGTCACTTCACCTCCATGTGATCCAATTGGAAAAAGAAATGGATCCAATTGTACCTCAAATGTTGTAAGTTGCTTTGGATAAAAGTGTCAGCCAAATAAATAAATAAATTTGCCTGGTATAAGTATGAATTTATGCCTGAATGTGTTCTTCAGTAAGATGAAATTCCTTTTCCTGTTGTTTTCTTTTCTGAATCCAGTGCTTGCTAGACAAGGTATAGGACTTGCAATGTTTTAATAGGTTTACGGTAGGATAGATGGAGAGACACATGATGAAACATTAAACTTAATTATAAGTAAACATTTTCTCTGCTACATACATATAATGTGTTACATGACAGAAGGCATAATCAAAAATGAATTCTGAATTCGAACAAAATAAAACAACAGAGCTTCTGGAAGAGGTTTACATGAACTGTCCATGTTCTTTCAAATGTCAAACTTTAATCTTTTGCACAATAGCTCCACACAAAGTTGATTATATATATACCCACATATTATTGCAACAGCACTGGCATTGCCATTTTTGAGTGTGTGGTTGGTGGTGATAGATTGATAATGAAAGTAATTATTTTCAGAAAAACAAAATGACCGTAATATTAAAAATGGGTAAGAGTCATAAATCAAAATAAGATGCAAATTTGGGTCAAAATTCTGTAAGGTCGATCAAGATTTCAGGAAAAGCAAAATATATTTTTTCAAGCAACAATACTCTATGCACTTTTAAAAAAAAAATAGTGAGCAGGTCCTAATTTTAAGCATTTCTAGGAAAACTTATACTGAAAACTTAAAATATACTGTACTTTTAACTAACATTTGAGAAAGTGTTGCATGGTACGTCTAAGTTCTTGAGTTTCTTTTGAGTGTGTAATATTCTTTTCACATTTCCCTGTCCAGATAACTCTGCATACTTCAGTAATTGTGAGACTCAGGTGCATTTTGGGTGGTTTCTGCATTCTTTGTATGTTCATTTATTACTTTTTGTCTTGCACTCTAGTTTCATTCCATAATGTGAAGAAATGTTTTCTGGTTAATTAGAGATGACAGATTGCTTGAGTGGGGAGTTGTGTTGCTGGCACAGTGGACTGGTGTCACTTTCAGGTTAAATTCTTGTCTTATGCTGACTGTAATTCCTATAATAAGATATAGCAATAGAGAGATATGAGTATTGGTTGTTCTTTTCCTGACTTTGTTGTTATCTTTCCAATTAATTTGAAATAGTTTGTGTGTTTTGTGTTTGGATTTCTCTGGCAGCAGTCAATAGGATATTTGTAAATTTCACTTTTGCAACATGACTTAATAATTTGTTCCTCCATTGTTTCCTCTTCATCTGAAATACTGCCTTCTATTCTAAAATGTGCAATAAATTAGCAAAAATGAATTTCATCTATACAAATTGTCAATGTTTCTTGTTCCATAACATAGTTTCTGTGCATAACATAACATGTAAATTCTTCTTTCATATGGGTTTCTTGCCACCACATATTCCTTATGTTTTTATTTTTAGAATGAGCCTTTCAAGGCAGCCTAGACATAGCTTTGTTTTGGAGGTCTTTCTTCAAATACATTACAGTTGATTCTGCCTTGAGCCCAGTGGTGTTAGTATAATCTCTGGTCCAGCTGAATTCCTGTATTGAAGTGAGGGGTTTCAGAAAATTAATGACTTAATGATTTCTTTCTGGCCCTTCGGTAAGTTCAACCAAGCTTAACAGAAACAGTTCTGATTTTGATAATTACTCCTAATGTATGTCTGGTTCTTATATCCTTAAAGCTCATAGTTAATTCTTCCTTATAACTGTTAGCTGAGTGTGTGGTAAAATGAAAATATACTAGGAGAAAAACACTAGATGTTGCTTTTAGAGAATTTTTTGTTTTGTAAATATTTATGGATGATAACCTCTGAATTAATATATGAATGTTGTATGTCTGTATGGACTATGGAAACTATCTGCTTTGGGGCATGTCAGCCCTACAACCACACACTCAGACATAATTGCACATAATGTACTTTTTCAACCAAATATGCATGTTCTTTTCAACCAAATATGCATGTTCAAAAGAACACTAGTAAAACAACAAACCAAAATGAGGATCACTATTCACATTCTTTGTAATATCAAAAAAATCATGAAAGCATGCCTCCAGGTTTGAAAATGCACACTCTGCTTTTGCTGCTTCCTACGTGTTTTGTTCCGCACAAGGTTAACAAGCAAAATCTTCAAATTCACATGACAAGAACAGTATTTTGTGTTGACTCACTCTCTTGTACTTCTTTGTTTTCTTGAACACAACAGGATTGTCCAATTGATGCCTTAAACTTTGGATCTCCAGCATTTGAAATTCAGGAACAGAAGAGGAATGGACCAGAAACAGTGGAAGAAATAGCTGCATTCTCATATGCAGCAACAGAAATCAAAATGGGATACACAATACAACGTTCTTTGGTTTTGTTGGCTTAAAAACAATCTGTAACAGATTTGTAGTGCTTCATTTTGATCTGAAATGTCTCTATTAATATTGTTTACTTACATTAGTTTTTTTTTTATCATGCAGTTGAATGAAGTGAGCTCAAAACTGCAGTCAAGTAGCCAATTTCATTAGCGCCTCTAAAATTTTAAGATTTCAATATGAAAATTAGTAATATATTGTATATAGGTTCTGCGGTGGACTGGCACCCTGCCCGGGGTTTGTTTCCTGCCTTGTGCCCTGTGTTGGCTGGGATTGGCTCCAGCAGACCCCCATGACCCTGTAGTTAGGATATAGTGGGTTGGATAATGGACGGATGAATGAACATAAGGTTATGTAAAATATAACAATACAGAATACAATTTTTAAACTGAATCGACTATGATTTTAAGGTTTTAAGATTAATAATTTAGGTTCTAAGGGTTTAAAGTTTTGAAAACCTGAAAAATTATGTACATGTTATGTAAAATTTAACAACACAATACAGTTAAAATGAATAGGCTAAAAGTAATCCAGGCTGTTCTCACACCATCTTGTCCATCTATTTCTGCTATCCAACAAAGTATGTTATATAATTAAACAATTTCAGATTAGTGATTCTGTTGCTACATATTTGTGCACAGCTACCATAAGGAACAATTTTGAGCAAAAAGTAAATTTCTGTATTAAGAAAATGTTGCTTGAAAGACTTGGGCAATTTTAAGCACAATATATCATTGATTAAAATCCTTTGATAATTTTGTATTACTTAAACCTGCTAGTAAATTCACCTTAAATGTGGCAGTGGATTGCTACACTAAATAATGAGATAAATAATGAGATAATTAGTGAGATAATTAATGAGATAAATAATGAGATAATTAGTTACTGGAGCCAATTTGTTTATTTACTTTTGTCATAAGATACTGCTTTGTATTTTTTTCTGGTTTTAGTAAAATAATATAGCATTTTGGGGCAAATATACAAAAAAGCAACCCAAAACTAGATGAAAGAATTGCAAATATTTCCACTGCAACAGTGTATTTGCCAGGTGAGCTGACATATGCTGGAATAAATGCCAACCACACAGAACAAAAGATGAGCATGCTGAATGTTATGTACTTGGCCTCATTAAAGTTATCAGGAAGTTTTCTTGCTAAAAAAGCCAGAACAAAACACAGACAGGCTAAAATCCCAACATAGCCTAAAACGAACCAAAAGGCCAGAGTAGAGCCCACGTGACATTCTAATATGATTTTAGAATTTTGGTATTTAGTATTTTTCACAGGGAAAGGAGGTGTAGAAATCAACCAAATTGCACAAATAACAATCTGAATAAGGGTACAAAACAAAATCATCATTCTTTGCTGTAAAGGTCCAAAATATTTCATGAGGCTGTTACCAGGTTGTGTGGCTTTGAAAGCCATTAAAACAACAACTGTTTTGCCAAGAATGCAAGATATGCATAATGAAAAGGTAACACTAAACAATGTGTGCCTAAGCATGCATGACCAACTGCCTGGCTCTCCTATGAATGCAATGGAGCACAAGAAGCAGAGTGCCAGTGAAAAAAGAATGAAGAAGCTGAGTTCAGAATTGTTCACCCGGACAATCGGAGTACTTTTATAATACAGGAATATGCCAAGGACTCCAAATGTAAGACAGGTACCAAATAAAGCAATCACGGCTAATGAAGCTCCGATTTCATCATAAGTGAGAAATTCAATCTCTTTTGGGATGCATTCAGTTCTTTCAGCATTGGACCAGAAATCAGAAGGACACTGAGTACATTCTACTGAATCTAAGGGAAATATAGAAAAACAAAACTTCCAATTAAAAAAATTTACTACACTGCATTACATTATTTCATACACACATGTAGTTGAACAGCAGCACAAAAAAAGTATACCTGTTTGATTACTAATTTCGCCATCAGCACATGGTAGGCAATCAAAGCAACAAAGAGGCTCTCCTTGACGTACCCCCTTCCTTGTGCCAGACAGGCAACCTTCACAGCATAATGACTGGGGCACCTGAAATATACATAAAAAAAAAAAGTACAAATTCCATGCCATGTTCACTTTGAACTCTTAATGATATTTAGCCCTTTACTTTAGCTTAATACATTTTATTTTTTCAGTAAATATGTGTTATATATATATATATATTATATCTATAAAATGAAAATCAGATTTCTTACAAAGACATTACTAGAGGCTCTTTGCATCTTGCCTTGATTTTGTCGTTATTCCAAATGACAGCATCCTCTTTTATTATAAACTCTTTTCCTGCACCAGCAGAGACATCATAGAGTCCAACAGTAACAAACCAGATTTTTCCATCTGCTCCTCTTTGCCAGTTTATAATATCATATGATGGAACTGGATCACCATTGTTATCAAAATATATGGTTTCTCCCATGTTACTTGTAAATGATACATTTTGAATATAATGCTGAAGCTACAATGTAATCAAAAATAAAGAGTATTTTTTAATAATACAGTAAATACTATTACTGTTACTGCCATTGTACAAAGATATATTCTGAAAAAATTAACATATGCAAACTGCAATTTACAAACAAGCTCAAAGGAATTAACTTATTTAGTCCAAATCTATGGTCTGTTTATAACTACTAGAGAGTTTTGTTTTAATTAACTCAGTTTAAATGTATTATAAAGCACAAAAAATAATATTATTCCACACTAACAGTCAAGGAGAATTGTTATATTCTACAGATATTGTGTCTTACTATTAGGTTCCACATTATTTTGGTCATGATAAAGTAAAAAAAAAATCAACAACTTTCTGTCTTTCTTTCTTGTACAATATATCCAACATACATAACTATGGCAGATTTAGAATACTGAAAAATTTAGGATGACAGAGTACTTCCTTAATAAACACAGCACAACCAATTTAAAGCAATAGCAAAGATATTTACTGATTTATTTTATCTTATCTTTATTTCAATCTTCACTGTTTTTTATGAATTACTTTTGTACATTTTCCACTGTTTTGAAAAGCTAACTTTACTAACACTTTCATTTAACATTTTCTGACATTAAAATTATAAAATAAAAGAATAAATTAAGAGGAAAGCACTTTTCAACGATTTCCTAGGGCAGCTGTCATAGCACATTTTTCTATTAAATCACTAACCCTGCCTACCTGACTCTACTAACTTTAGTATGTTCTTATATTGTGTAAAATTACCTGCCAAGGTTCCAAGTTTGTAATATTTGCACAAGTAAAATTATGGAATGGCCCATTGCCGGGCTTGCAGTTGATGATATTTTGCAAAGAATAAGCAATAGCATATAATGCTTTGTATACATTGTAAGAAACTCGAAGGCTTGATACATCTGTATATATATTGTATTTTTCTTCTAAAGATTCTTTGCCTGTACACTTAGGAGTCATTTGCCCAGAACTACCAGTTAAGTTGGAAATCTGAAAAGTGCAGCCAAAAACAGAGGTCCACAGTTCCTTTACTAAAGCACTTTCTGGGTATGCCAGTGGAGTAACTTGAAGCAGAAAATCTTTTAAAGATGGGATTTCTCCTTTGCGAATGGCAAAGCCTATTGTCCCACCAAGAGATGGATAGAACTCACTGGAAGAAAATAAAGAAGCCGTCACCCAGACTTCACTCGCTATCCACTGAATACCTGTAATATTTTGCCGTGCATATTCTGACAATAATGGATAAAGAGCTCCTTCCCCAGCAAAAGATATAACAACCTTTGCAGAGGATGCCTTCATGACTTCTAAAATTTCAAGAATTCTTTTTTTGTTGTACACTTTCGGGATAACTTCATAATAAGATAAACATACTCCACTTATTTTAAATTCCTCAATAAGTGCTTGAAATGCATATCTGCCATAATCTCCATCCTCTAAAATTGCTGCCACCCAAGTCCACCCAAAATGCTTGACAAGCTGAGCAATTGCTTTTACTTGGTATATATCGCTAGGAACAGTTCGGAAAAAAGTTGGGAATTCTTTTCTGTTGCCAAGGCAAGAACATGTGGAAACGTAACTTATCTGTATTAGAAAAAAATAAATAAAATAAAAAAAGGTTTCAACATGTAAAGAAGTAATGCAGTATTCGTAAATTAAGACTTCGGGATAATGTTTACTGCAAGAGGTGCCAGACTAAATAAATATGAGATATATTACCATGAATATGCAAGTTAACTTTGTATAAAATACAACTGTCTTTTTTTTTAAAAGGTTTCATTTAAAATATATCTGATTTTCTGGTTTAGTGCACTTATTTCATTCAGCAAATGAAATAAACAAATTTACATAGAAATGGGGAACGTCTATCTATCTATCTATCTATCTTACATTGTTATATGTTTATTTCTCTATTTAAATGAATTGTTAACCTGTGAATTTTTATATAAAACTTCAGATTATACTGTATGATTAAATACAAACACCAAATTTTGAAATTTGAATGCCTCACTAGTTATTTTTATTTGGCCTAGTGCTTCTAAAACTACTGTATATGAATTATAAAAGCATACCATTGGCAATTTAAAAGGCTGCAAAGTTCTTGACACAATAATAGATTGAGATGATCCCGAATCTCCAATGATGGCTTTCACAGGCAATGATCCCAGACAGAATTCACTTTGAACATTTTCAGGTCCATTAAGTAATGTGAGAGCAGCTGCATGTGCGGCAGTTGAATCATAAATCTTATATCCCAAAGTTATATTTGGAAGGAGATGTGGATTTTCATTTATTTCCTTAATCGTAAATCTCATTGTCTGGGACCAGCGAAAAGACCTAGGGTCAAAGCTGAAAAACATTTAGAAGACTAGTAATTAAATGACAGCAAAAATGATATTTGTTTATTTTTATTTAATTTCTATCATTTGCTTTAGAGGTGTTTTTGAGCCATAATTGAATGCAAAACAGCACAGTGGTGCACTGGTTATCATTGCTGTTTTTCAAGCTCCCAAGACTAGATTCACATCAAAACCAGGTTCATGGCATGGCCAGTGACTGTGTGGAATTGGCATGTTCTACAAAATGCCAAGTTTTTTTTACCATTTGTTTCATCTTTCTCTAACATCACAAAACGTTCCATAGTGGGATAATTGGTCTTGTGTGAATGATTGTGGATAATTTTCTTCCATGCATCATTTTCTGCTGGGATAGAAAGCAGCTCCCATAACCTAAAAATTGGACTAAATAAGATTTGAGAATAGACAGAAAGAAAAAATATTTGCATGCAAATGCTTACATTAAATTATGAATGATTATGTGTTTTTATCCATCCATCCATTTTCTGAAAACATGTTTGAAATTAGAAGAAGCAGGAGTCTGTGCTGGCATGGCTGTGTAGTGCAGAGCACATTCACATACACTCAACTGCATAGCAAATAATGAGTCATCCAGCCATTTATTCAAGGGAGGGTTGTGGGGCAGCTGGATTCTATCTGACTTTCCATCAGGCAGCAGCAGTTCCTGAACAACGCAGTCCATTACAGGGCAAACACACACACACAGGCCAATTTAGCAACACCAATTCTCCTAACCTACGTGTCTTTGGATTGTGGTAGAAGACCACAACACCTAAAGGAAGCCAATGCAGTCAGAGGAAGAACATGCAAACTCCACGCATGGAGCACAGAAAACATTAACACCAGTTTCATTGTTGCATGGCAGTAACACTGCCACCATGTCACCCTGCCACCAGACAATGGGTCAATCTTTTCTTATTATTAACTGCATGTCACTGAATGAAGTGAGATCCATTCAAGTTGCATGCACTCACTCTATTTTTTTGTCAAATGTGCACATTATTTGAGATCTTTTAAGGCTTGCAATTAGAACATTAAAATTAGAATATTGTAAAGGATGTTCCTTTCATATGCCTAATTACCAACTTGTAAATGTGAATAAAAGCAGCACCTGTAAACTGCATGAGAAGCCTGTTGAACAATTAGGTGCTAAGCATTTAGTTATCTTCATTTCCCATTTCAAGGTATATTGAACCTGTCAGCGTTCATTACCTCTGTTTACAGATCACTCTGTTGGAAACCTGGCTCAAAGGTAAAGCTTGTGAAGAGCTTTTAACAGATTTCACCCACCCCCCTTGCATTTAGCTAGCTTGGTGTTATTCACTTATCAGACTGCAGTAAAGAGCTGAGAGCTGTGCAAATGAAAAGACAGTTAAAACCATTTAAAAGAAAATTATTTTTCCTTACATAAGTAATTCAACTCTTAACTAGTTAAGAATATTTTATTCAAATTTGTATTCATATTTGAAATGTGTGCTTTTGAATAAAAAAGTACAAATGCAGCCTTTTGGGTAGCAATAGACCCACTCACCCCAGGCATTCTGAAGTAGCAGGTTTGTAGAAAAATGATAGATCTTGTACCAGTACTCGATAATGCATTGGGAACAGTCCTCCAATAATAATGTCTCCATCTTCTAAGAATCCAGAAAGATTAAAGAGACCCTGAAAAGAGCAATCAGCTATTGTTTTTTTTACTTGTGGCCATTACTGCCACAGAATTAAAAAGGAAATAAGCAACAAGAAGATACATTTTAGTCCGAGACATACTAACCTTGCACTAGTTAAAGTGTGTTGTCTTATTATTATTTTTTTTTTTTCATTAGACCCATGTATATTGTGTTAATTTTAAGATGCATTCTGGGATAGGCTGTTAAAATAAGAATGGGCCTGTTCTTCAATCCCAGTAGATATGCAAAACTCGGTCTTAGCTGAACTAAATGTAGAGCAAACATGTAACCTCATAATTTCCTCCTTCCTATAAGTTTATTTACCATTTATGGATTGTTGCATATCCAGTGCATTCCAAAGAAAAACAATTATAACTCAGGATCACACCATCCACATATTACACACCTTAGGAAATGCATGGGGAAACATAAACAAGCCCGATGCTATCCATACATCATTACATGTATATTTATGCAAATAAAAAGGAAAAAATATAACAAGAGCATTATTTATGTAAATACAAAAGTGTACATGTGCACATACAGCATTACTGTATAAATGTGTGTGTGTGTATTATTTTATCACTATTTTGAAAAAGAAAAAAAATATATTTAAATATTTATTTATTTCATGGGTCTTATGCAATTGGTCAATATGAGAGAATTTTGTGAACTTAAAATTATATATATCAAGTAGCATTACTGCACCTAGTGGGTGTCTAGTAATAAGCTTCTTTAGTCTTTTTACTTACTGTTATTCATTTAAGCCTATGGGACTTTTAGGCATTTACTTCAAGAAGAATTAACAGATTGATTAACTATACCCACTTGGATTGTTTTGATGATATTTTACAGCTGCATGAATTTACCTGATGCTAATGCAATTACATTACACTTGTTCACCTTGCAGAAAAAAAGCAGGAAAAATCTTTTGTTCTAAAAGGATCTCAGGTGTATTCCCTTAAGGCATAATCATTAAAGGCATTAGCCTTGGCTGCCTGTTTAATAAAACCATGGAACTTTAATGTTGTATTATTCATTTAATGCTGATACTTCATAAATACTGAAAAGCAGACTAAATAATTTTGTATTAATGTAGCAAATTTTAAAATAATTTGTCTTTGATTGTAATAATTCTTATAATGCATACTTGTTAATCTGAATGAACAGCACATCACTCCTGGCTGTAGACTTTTAAGAATGTGATGATTTGTGATTGGTGTTAGCGTGTTTATCTCAAAATGAAACAGCAGACGATGAAGTCATTTAATAATGAAAGTGGGTCTATTTTTCAGTTTTTTAAAATGAGTTGTATAATCAGAATATATGTGAAATAAAACAAAAAGAAAGTCTTGCGTACACAACAGATTGTAAAACAGATCCTGAGATTAAAAATGCAGTCTGTTCTGAAAAGATCCCTTTAATACACAGTAATTATACACTTTCTTTTTAATTA
>JANRMT010062854.1:80424531-80436599 GCA_026402145.1 Polypterus bichir lapradei
ACTTATTTTTTTAAGAAGAAAAACTGCACTTTATGTTGAAATTTTGGCTATTATTATTTAAAGACAATACCATTCTGAAAATGTACTTAAAGTACTTAAACTACCACTTTATTTTTAAGTCTGCCCAATTTTAACCGGGGATGATATTTTTGTTTCTGTTTTGAATTCAAATGCAGTTTAAAAGCATTTTTCTTTTCAGAAATTAAAAGAGCTTGAGTTTACAATATTCATGTCCATGTCTATTATTTGATTCTGTCGCCCACTAAAACCCTTTTAAATTCCAAAAACACATTTGCGATTTGGGGCAAATTTACGTGTGCGATTACATACGATTAATCAAGCCTCTAATTAATTGGATTAATTTTTTTAATCGAGTCCCGCCCCTAATATATATATGTAGATTTGTATATATATATATATATATATATGTGTATATACAGTATATATGTAGATATGTATATGTGTATATATGTGTTTGTGTGTATATATGTGTATATATGTATATATATATATGTGTGTGTGTGTATATATGTGTATATATGTATATATATGTGTGTGTGTGTATATATATATGTGTATATATGTATATGCCAGCAACACTCATGACAATGACAAAACAATTATATTGTCAATCATGTTACGTTATTAAAATGTTTCCTTTTCTTTTTAGTTCTCTGCTGCCAAACGCGGGTATTTTGCTATGTATATATATATATATATATATATATAGATAGATAGAGAGAGAGAGAGGACAACAACACTCATATCAATGACAAAACAATTACATTAACAATCATGTTACGTTATTTTTAAAATATTTCCTTTTCTTTTTCATAACTTCTTTAACACACTACTTCTCCGCTGCGAAGCGCGGGTATTCTGCTAGTAGTTAATAAATCTGTTAATTCTTCTTGAAGTAAATGCCTAAAAGTCCCATAGGCTTAAATGAATAACAGTAAGTAAAAAGACTAAAGAAGCTTATTACTAGACACCCACTAGGTGCAGTAATGCTACTTGATATATATAATTTTAAGTTCACAAAATTCTCTCATATTGAGCACTTGCAAAAGACCCATGAAATAAATAAATATTTTAAAAAATGTTCTTTATTTTTCAAAATAGTGATAAAATAATACACACACACATTTATACAGTATGCTGTATGTGCACATGTACACATTTATATTTACATAAATAATGCTCTTGTTATATTTTTTCCTCTTTATTTACATAAATATACATGTAATGATGTATGGATAGCATCGGGCTTGTTTATGTTTCTCCATGCATTTCCCAAGGCGTGTAATATGTGGATGGTGTGATCTTGAGTTATAATTGTTTTTCTTTGGAATGCACTGGATTTGCAACAATCCATAAATGGGAAATAAACTCATAGGAAGGAGGAAATTAGGAGGCTACATGTTTGCTCTACATTTAGTTCAGCTAAGACCGAGTTTTGCATATCTACTGGGATTGAAGAACAGGCCCATTCTTATTTTAACAGCCTATCCCAGAATGCATCTGGAAAATAACACAAAATACATGGGTCTAATGAAAAAAAAAATAATAATAAGACTACACACTAACTAGTGCAAGGTCAGTATGTCTCAGGCTAAAATGTATCTTCTTGTTGCTTATTTCCTTTTTAATTCTGTGGCATTAATGGCCACAAGTAAAAAAACAATAGCTGATTGCTCACTTCAGGGTCTCTTTAATCTTTCTGGATTCTTAGAAGATGGAGACATTATAATTGGAGGACTGTTCCCAATGCATTATCGAGTACTGGTACAAGATCTGTCATTTTTCTACAAACCTGCTACTTCAGAATGCCTGGGGTGAGTGGGTCTATTGCTACCCAAAAGGCTGCATTTGTACTTTTTTATTCAAAAGCACACATTTCAAATATGAATGCAAATTTGAATAAAATATTCTTAACTAGTTAAGAATTGAATTACTTATGTAAGGAAAAATCATTTTCTTTTAAATGGTTTTAACTGTCTTTTCATTTGCACAGCTCTCAGCTCTTTACTGCAGTCTGATAAGTGAATAACACCAAGCTAGCTAAATGCAAGGTGGGTGGGTGAAATCTGTTAAAAGCTCTTCACAAGCTTTACCTTTGAACCAGGTTTCCAACAGAGTGATCTGTAAACAGAGGTAATGAACGCTGACAGGTTCAATATACTGTACCTTGAAATGGGAAATGAAGCTAACTAAATGCTTAGAACTTAATTGTTCAACAGGCTTCTCATGTAGTTTACAGGTGCTGCATTTATTCACGTTTACAAGTTGGTAAATAGGCATATGAAAGGAACATCCTTTACAATATTCTAATTTTAATGTTGTAATTGCAAGCCTTAAAAGATCTCAAATAATGTGCACATTTGACAAAAAAATAGAATGAGTGCATGGACTGCGGTGGGTTGGCACCCTGCCTGGGATTGGTTCCTGCCTTGTGCCCTGTGTTGGCTGGGATTGGCTCCAGCAGACCCCCGTGACCCTGAGTTCGGATTCAGTGGGTTGGAAAATGGATGGATGGATGAGTGCATGCAACTTGAATGGATCTCACTTCATTCAGTGACATGCAGTTAATAATAAGAAAAGATTGACCCATTGCCTGGTGCCAGGGTGACATGGTGGCAGTGTTACTGCCTTGCAACAAAGAAACTAGTGTTCATGTTTTGTGTGCTGCCTGCGTGGAGTTTGCATGTTCTTCCTCTGACTGCATTGGCTCCCTTTAGGTGTTGTGGTCTTCTACCACAATCCAAAGACACGTACGTTAGGAGAATTGGTGTTGCTAAATTGGCCTATGTGTGTGTGTTTGCCCTGTAATGGACTGCCTTGCTCAGGAACTGCTGCTGCCTGATGGAAAGTCATATAGAATCCAGCTGCCCCACAACCCTCCCTTGAATAAATGGCTGGATGACCCATTATTTGCTATGCAGTTGAGTGTATATGAATGTGCTCTGCGCTACACAGCGATGTCAGCACACACTACTGCTTCTACTAATTTCAAACATGTTTTCAGAAAATGGATGAATGGATAAAAACACATAATCATTAATAATTTAATGTAAGCATTTGCATGCAAATATTTTTTCATTCTGTCTATTCTCAAATCATATTTAGTCCAATTTTAAGGTTATGGGAGCTGCAGTCTATCCCGGCAGAAAATGATGCATGGAAGAAAATAATCCACAATCATTCACAAAAGACCAATTATCCCACTATGGAATGTTTTGTGATGTGAGAGAAAGATGAAACAACTGGTTAAAAACACTTGGCATGGTGTAGAACATACCAACTCCAAACTGTCACCAGCCATGCCATGAACCTGGTTTTGATGTGAATCTAGTCTTGGGAGCTTGAAAAACAGCAATGATAACCAGTGCGCCACTGTGCTGTTTTGCATTCAATTATGGCTCAAAAACACCTCTAAAGCAAATGATATAAATGAACGAAAAATAAACAAACAGCATTTTTGCTGTCATTTAATTACTAGTCTTCTAAATGTTTTTCAGCTTTGACCCTAGGTCTTTTCGCTGGGCCCAGACAATGAGATTTGCGATTAAGGAAATAAATGAAAATCCACATCTCCTTCCAAATATAACTTTGGGATATAAGATTTATGATTCATGTGCCACACATGTAGCTGCTCTTCGAGCAACTCTCACATTACTTAATGGACCTGAAAATGTTCAAAGTGAATTCTGTCTGGGATCATCGCCTATGAAAGCCATCATTGGAGATTCGGGATCATCTCAATCTATTGTTGTGTCAAGAACATTGCAGCCTTTTAAAGTGCCAATGGTATGCTTTTATAATTCATATACAGTAGTTTTAGAAGCACTAGGCCAAATAAAAATAACTAGTGAGGCATTCAAATTTCAAAATTTGGTGTTTGTATTTAATGATACAGTATAATTTGAATTTCTATATAAAAATTCACAGATTAACAATTCATTCAAATAGAGAAATAAATAGATAACAATTTTAGATAGATAGATAGATAGATAGATAGATAGATAGCTGTTCCCCATTTCTACGTTAATTTGTTTAATTAATTTGCTGAATGAAATAAGTGCAGTAAACCCAGAAAATCAAATATATTTTAAATGAAACCTTTTAAAAACCAAGACAGTGGTATTTTATACAAAGTCCACTGTTGCATATTCATGGTAACATATCTCATATTTATTTAGTCTGGCACCTCTTGCAGTAAACATTATCCCAAAGTCTTAATTTATGAATACTGCATTACTTCTTTACATTTTTTTAATTTAATTTTATTTTTTTAATACAGATAAGTTACATTTCCACTTGTTCTTGCCTTGGCAATAGAAAAGAATTCCCAACTTTTTTCCGAACTGTTCCTAGCGATATATACCAAGTAAAAGCAATTGCTCAGCTTGTCAAGCATTTTGGGTGGACTTGGGTGGCAGCAATTTCAGAGGATGGAGATTACGGTCAATATGCTTTTCAAGCACTTATTGAGGAATTCAGAAGAAGTGGAGTATGTTTATCTTACTATGAAGTTATCCCGAAAGTGTACAACAAAAAAAGAATTCTTGAAATTTTAGAAGTCATGAAGGCATCCTCTGCAAAGGTTGTTATATCTTTTGCTGGGGAAGGAGAGCTTTATCCGTTATTGTCAGAATATGCACGGCAAAACATTACAGGTATTCAGTGGATAGCGAGTGAAGTCTGGGTGACGGCTTCTTTATTTTCTTCCAGTGAGTTCTATCCATCTCTTGGTGGGACAATAGGCTTTGCCATTCGCAAAGGAGAAATCCCATCTTTAAAAGATTTTCTGCTTCAAGTTACTCCACTGGTATACCCAGAAAGTGCTTTTGTAAAGGAACTGTGGACCTCTGTTTTTGGCTGCACTTTTCAGATTTCCAACTTAACTGGTAGTTCTGGGCAAATAACTCCTAAGTGTACAGGCAAAGAATCTTTAGAAGAAAAATACAATATATATACAGATGTATCAAGTCTTCGAGTTTCTTACAATGTATACAAAGCAGTATATGCTATTGCTTATTCTTTGCAAAATATCATCAACTGCAAGCCAGGCAATGGGCCATTCCATAATTTTACTTGTGCAAATATTACAAACTTGGAACCTTGGCAGGTAATTTTACACAATATAAGAACATACTAAAGTTAGTAGAGTCAGGTAGGCAGGGTTAATGATTTAATAAAAAAAATGTGCTATGACAGCTTTCCGAGGAAATCGTTGAAAAGTGCTTTCCTCTTAATTTATTCTTTTATTTTATAATTTTAATGTCAGAAAATGTTAAATGGAAGTGTTAGTACAGTTAGCTTTTCAAAACAGTGGAAAATGTACAAAAGTAATTCATAAAAAACTTTTCAGTGAAGATTGAAATAAAGATAAGATAAAATAAAATAAATCAGTAAATATTTTTGCTATTGCTTTAATTTGATTGTGCTGTTGTTATTAAGGAAGTGCTCTGCCATCCTAAATTTTTTAGTATTCTAAATCTGTCATATTCATGTATGTTGGATATATATTGTACATAAAAGAAAGAAAGAAAGAAAGAAAGCTGTTGATTTTATTTTTTACTTTATCATGACCAAAATAATGTGGAACCTAATAGTAAGGCACAATAGAATCTAACAATTCTCCTTGACTGTTAGTGTGGAATAATATTATTTTTTGTGCTTTATAATACATTTAAACTGAGTTAATTAAAACAAAGTTCTCTAGTAGTTATAAACAGACCATAGATTTGGACTAAATAAGTTAATTCCTTTGAGCTTGTTTTTAAATTGCAGTTTGCATATGTTAATATTTCAGAAAACATCTTTGTACAATGGCAGTATCAGTAATAGTACTTACTGTATTATTAAAAAATACTCTTTATTTTTGATTACATTGTAGCTTCAGCATTATATTCAAGATGTATCATTTACAAGTAACATGGGAGAAACCATATATTTTGATAAAAATGGTGATCCAGTTCCATCATATGATATTATAAACTGGCAAAGAGGAGTTGATGGAAAAATCTGGTTTGTTACTGTTGGACTCTATGATGTCTCTGCTGGTGCAGGAAAAGAGTTTATAATAAAAGAGGATGCTGTCATTTGGAATAACGACAAAATCAAGGCAAGATGCAAAGAGCCTCTAGTAATGAATTCGTAAGAAATCTGATTTTCATTTTATAGATATACCAGTAAAATACCTGCGCTTTGCAGCAGCGAAGTACTGCCTTAAAATTTTTATTAAGAAGAAAATTAAACCTTTTTAAACTGAGGGAAAATATACCAATAATTATTTGTTAAGGATCTCTTAGTATACCACATTGTCAGTTCAGCCCTCTGGTTGTAATATGACCAAGCTGTGCGCTGAGCTTACTCTTGAGCATGCAACGTACAGTTGGCCATGTGAAAAGTTATCTTGTTTCAAATTTCACAGCTTGGATTGCTGCTGTCATAATCGATTTGAGTTTCATGGTTTGTTTCAATTACGACAGTATTTGAAGGACTTGTGTTGAAGTGACATTCGACGTCTCTCAATCGTTGTAAGCACACAACCGGTTTCATCGATAACTTCACATCCAGCTTTTGAGAGTTTAAACATTCATAAACATCAAAGTGTCCACTACTGAAATCGTCACCTGTGAATCTAAGATGTTTAAGAGGCATTGGCGGTTGTCGAAAGGTGTAAAATATTTGGCCATTTCGGTACACTTGAAAGCGACAACCGAACAATTCAGCGGCAGCCATCAACTCACATGCAGAACCATAGGTGAAGGGCTTAAGCATTTCACTCTTATAGTGTTCTTGTGTAGTATAATTATCTCCTGTACTGTCATCAGTGCACACCTTGAACATGTCTCAGTCATTCAATACCTAAGACACAACGTTCCTCCGGATATCAAGAGTGAGCCTGATATGGCCGTGCAATATGTAACAAAGAGAATGGAAAAGGCAGGTGCCATCTCCGGGCATGGAAACCACTTGGTAAGTGACAGTTCTGTGATCGATGGTGATCACCTCGATAGACATGTTAATATGTTAATGGGGGTACGGTTGGAACGATAAAGGAAATGGGTACCAGAACAATGTAAAGTAAGTCTAAAATACCTACACAATAACTATAATCATAATAAATGAACAATAAAACAACGGAGAAGCCGTGGATTAAATAAAAAGGCTGCAGTTATCAGCAGGAAGACGTGAATCCCGTGGCGAAGCAAGGAAGGGAATGTAGAGACCGGAGCGACAGACGGCCTTATATAGGCAGGCAGCCAACAACGTGGGAGGCGTTGGGATGGGGGACGCAACGCTGCCTTACACGGTGACTGAGCTGCAGGCTATGGACGTATATATGCACGTAAGTAGGATTCAGTTAGCGTTGGGAACCCGCGTACCAAATTTCTTGAAGATGGGCCCATAAGTAACAAAGACCGTTGGAAAGTTCAATATGGCGGCCGACAGTGGCATCATACCTCCGAAATAAGTACGTACATTGGTTTTGGTTAGCGCAGGGAAGCTGCCTTCCAAATTTCGTGAAGATGTGGCCATAAATAAGAAAGTTCAACATGGCGGACATTGTCGACCGTTATGACCATTCCGCGTAGAATTTTGAAATGAAACCTGCTTAACTTTTGTAAGTAAGCTGTAAGGAATGAGCCTGCCAAATTTCAGCCTTCTACCTACACGGGAAGTTGGAGAATTAATGACGTTGGAAAGTTCAATATGGCGGCCGACAGTGGCGTCATACCACCGAAATAAGTACGTACATCGGTTTCGGTTAGCGCAGGGAAGCCGCCTACCAAATTTCGTGAAGATGGGGCCATAAATAAGAAAGTTCTACATGGCGGACGTTGTCAACCGTTATGACCGTTACGTGTAGAATTTCGAAATGAAACCTGCTTAAGTTTTGTAAGTAAGCTGTAAGGAATAAGCCTGCCAAATTTCAGCCTTCTACCTACACGAGAAGTTGGAGAATTAGTGATGAGTCAGTCAGTCAGTTAGTGAGAGCTTTGCCTTTTATTAGTATAGATATATATATAGATTATAACACACATATTTACTAAAAAAATAAAATATATTAAGCTAAAGTAAAGGGCTAAATATCATTAAGAGTTCAAAGTGAACATGGAATGGAGTTTGTACTTTTTTTTTTTAATGTATATTTCAGGTTTCGCAGTCATTATGCTGTGAAGGTTGCCCGTCTGGCACAAGGAATTGGGTACGTCAAGGAGAGCCTCTTTGTTGCTTTGATTGCCTACCATGTGCTGATGGCGAAATTAGTAATCAAACAGGTATACTTTTTTTGTGCTACTGTTCAACTACATGTGTGTATGAAATAATGTAATGCAGTGTAGTAAATTTTTTTAATTGGAAGTTTTGTTTTTCTATATTTCCCTTAGATTCAGTAGAATGTACTCAGTGTCCTTCTGATTTCTGGTCCAATGCTGAAAGAACTGAATGCATCCCAAAAGAGATTGAATTTCTCACTTATGATGAAATCGGAGCTTCATTAGCCGTGATTGCTTTATTTGGTACCTGTCTTACATTTGGAGTCCTTGGCATATTCCTGTATTATAAAAGTACTCCGATTGTCCGGGTGAACAATTCTGAACTCAGCTTCTTCATTCTTTTCTCACTGGCACTCTGCTTCTTGTGTTCCATTGCATTCATAGGAGAGCCAGGCAGTTGGTCATGCATGCTTAGGCACACATTGTTTAGTGTTACCTTTTCATTATGCATATCTTGCATTCTTGGCAAAACAGTTGTTGTTTTAATGGCTTTCAAAGCCACACAACCTGGTAACAACCTCATGAAATATTTTGGACCTTTACAGCAAAGAATGATGATTTTGTTTTGTACCCTTATTCAGATTTTTATTTGTGCAATTTGGTTGATTTCTACACCACCTTTCCCTGTGAAAAATACTAAATACCAAAATTCTAAAATCATATTAGAATGTCACGTGGGCTCTACTCTGGCCTTTTGGTTCGTTTTAGGCTATGTTGGGATTTTAGCCTGTCTGTGTTTTGTTCTGGCTTTTTTAGCAAGAAAACTTCCTGATAACTTTAATGAGGCCAAGTACATAACATTCAGCATGCTCATCTTTTGTTCTGTGTGGTTGGCATTTATTCCAGCATATGTCAGCTCACCTGGCAAATACACTGTTGCAGTGGAAATATTTGCAATTCTTTCATCTAGTTTTGGGTTGCTTTTTTGTATATTTGCCCCAAAATGCTATTTTCTTTTACTGAAACCAGAAAAAAATACAAAGCAGTATCTTATGACAAAAGTAAATAAACAAATTGGCTCCAGTAACTAATTATCTCATTATTTATTGTTGAAGTGTAGCAATCCACTGCCACATTTAAGGTCAATTTACTAGCAGGGTTAAGTAATACAAAATTATCAAAGCATTTTAATCAATGATATATTGTGCTTAAAATAGCCAAAGTCTTTCAAGCAACATTTTCTTAATACAGAAATTTACTTTTTGCTCAAAATTGTTCCTTATGGTAGCTGTGCACAATTATGTAGCAACAGAATCACTAATCTGAAATTGTTTAATTATATAACATACTCTGTTGGATAGCAGAAATAGATGGACAAGATGGTGTGAGAACAGCCTGGACTACTTTTAGCCTATTCATTTTAACTGTATTGTGTTGTTAAATTTTACATAACATGTACATAATTTTTTAGGTTTTCAAAACCTTAAACCCTTAGAACCTAAATTATTAATCTTAAAACCCTAAAATCATAGTCTATTCAGTTTAAAAATTGTATTCTGTATTGTTATATTTTATATAACCTATATACTGTACATCCATCCATCCATTATCCAACTGCAGAACCTATATACAATATATTACTAATTTTCATATCGAAATCTTAAAATTTGAAAGGCGCTAATGAAATTGGCTACTTGCAGTTTTGACCTCACTTCATTCAACTGCATGATAAAAAAACTAATGTAAGTAAACAAATTAATAGCGACATTTCAAATCAAAATGAAGCACTACAAATCTGTTACAGATTGTGTTTAAGCCAAAAAAACCAAAGAACGTTGTGTTGTGTACCCCATTTTGATTTCTGTTGCTGCATATGAGAATGCAGCTATTTCTTCCACTGTTTCTGGTCCATTCCTCTTCTGTTCCTGAATTTCAAATGCTGGAGATCCAAAGTTTAAGGCATCAATTGGACAATCCTGTTGTGTTCAAGAAAACAAAGAAGTACAAGAGAGTGAGTGAACACAAAAAACTGTACAAGTTCTTGTCATGTGAATTTGAAGATTTTGCTTGTTAACCTTGTGCGGAACAAAAGACGTAGGATGGAGCAAAAGCAGAGTGTGCATTTTCAAACCTGGAGGCATGCTTTCATGATTTTTTTGATATTACAAAGAATGTGAGTAGTGATCCTCATTTTGGCTTGTTGTTTTAGTAGTGTTCTTTTGAACATGCATGTTTGGTTGAAAAAGTACATTATGTGCAATTATGTCTGAGTGTGTTGTTGTAGGGCTGACATGCCCCAAAGTAGATAGTTTCCATAGTCCATGCAGACATACAACATTCACAGATTTATTCAGAGGTTATCATCCATAAATATTTAGAAAACAAAAAATGCTCTAAAAGCAACATCTAGTGTTTTTCTCCTAGTATATTTTCATTTTACCACATACGTAGCTAACAATTATAAGGAAGAATTAACTATGAGCTTTAAGGATATGGATGCATAAGTTAAGGATACATACGTTAGGAGTAATTATCAAAATCAGAACTGTTTCTGTTAAGCTTGATTGAACTTAGAGAAGGGCCAGAAAGAAATAATTAAGTCATTATTTTTCTGAAACCCCTCACTTCAATACAGGAAGTCAGCTGGACCAGAGATTATACTAACACCACTGGGCTCAAGGCAGAATCAACTGTAATGTATTTGAAGAAAGACCTCCAAAACAAAGCTATGTCTAGGCTGCCTTGAAAGGCTCATTCTAAAAATAAAAACATAAGGAATATGTGGTGGCAAGAAACCCATATGAAAGAAGATTCAACAAAATTTAAATGTTATGATATGCACAGAAACTATGTTATGGAACAAGAAACATTGACAATTTGTATAGATGACATTCATTTTTGCTAATTTATTGCACATTTTAGAATAGAAGGCAGTATTTCAGATGAAGAGGAAACAATGGAGGAACAAATCATTAAGTCATGTTGGAAAAGTGAAATTTACAAATATCCTATTGACTGCTGCCAGAGAAATCCAAACACAAAACACACAGACAAACTATTTCAAATTAATTAGAAAGTTAACAACAAAGTCAGGAAAAGAACAACCAATACTCATATCTCAATCTATTGCTATATCTTATTATAGGAATTACAGTCAGCATAAGACAAGAATTTAACCTGAAAGTGACACCAGTCCACTGTGCCAGCAACACAACTCCCCACTCAAGCAATCTGTCACCTCCAATTAACCAGAAAACATTTCTTCACATTATGGAATGAAACTAGAGTGCAAGACAAAAAGTAATAAATGAACATACAAAGAATGCAGAAACCACCCAAAATGTACCTGAGTCTCACAATTACTGAAGTATGCAGAGTTATCTGGACAGGGAAATGTGAAAAGAATATTACACACTCAAAAGAAACTCAAGAACTTAGACGTACCATGCAACACTTTCTCAAATGTTAGTTAAAAGTACAGTATATTTTAAAGTTTTCCTTGAAATGCTTAAAATTAGGACCTGCTCACTATGACTTTTTTTTAAAAGTGCATAGAGTATTGTTGCTTGAAAAATATATTTTGCTTTTCCTGAAATCTTAATCGACCTTACAGAATTTTGACCCAAATTTGCATCTTATTTTGATTTATGACTCTTTTACCCATTTTTAATATTACGGTCGTTTTGTTTTTCTGAAAATAATTACTTTCATTATCAATCTATCACCACCACCCACACACTCAAAAATGGCATTGCCAGTGCTGTTGCAATAATATGTGGTGTGAAGGATGGCCGGCCATTTATCCCGGCCAATACCCCCAAGCCGCCAGGTGGAGCCCTC
>JANRMT010062854.1:80450329-80473890 GCA_026402145.1 Polypterus bichir lapradei
CTGCCTAAATAAGTCACCCTCGCTTCGCTCTTACTTTTTTACCGTTCATTTAATCATGGCTAGTGGCGGAAAAATTATAAAATGGAAGGAGGATTACACTGAGTATGGCTTTACCAAAACAATTATTGATGGCGAATCGATTATTCATAAAGCTTGAATTGGTGATCTGTTTTTGTGTGTTAACCTCATATTTTTTCATACTTCTTCTCAAACCAAGGTGGTGCGAGGCTAAAATGAATTGGGATGCGCTGATCAATGTAATCGGTGTACCAGGAAATCATGCATTGACAAAAGTTCCCCTTTGATTGTAATGCAAAGTGTGATTAAATGCATTATTTTTTAACGCGTTATGGAGCACATGCATTGAAGCTTCTCAGCTGTGCTTGTGCTAAGAAAATTAAACATTTTAAAAATAACGTAACACGATTGTCAATGTAACCTTTTGTAAGTAGTGCCTGGAGGATTCAGTGTTGAGAAAGTCTAGAGACAGCGTGTGTATTAACTTGGTGGCAATGTGACGAAGTTGCTTCGGAAGACGGCGTTAGCCGCGGAGCTCAGCTCAGAGCGAAATGAGGTAAATGGGAGGGGATATGATAACGTGACTCCTCCACCCGCCTTAACTGTCAATCCCCCACAAACACAGTCTCTCGGAATTTGCATAAGCACACCCCTTCACCTGCAATTTTAACTTAGTTACAAAGTGATCAAAACTCTCGTTTATATCCTGCATTCTCTCATTAAACTTGTATCCCGCATTACCCGTGGGCATGGAAAACACCAGCGGCAGCCTGTCTATTAACTTAATTTAAAGTTTAGGTTTATACCTTTCTTTGTTTCCGAAGTAGCTGCAATGATGAATATGGTAGTATATGTCACTCGCTCGCTTCTTATTGTTTCGCTGCCTTCTCAATTATATAATGCATGTTTTCTTCAGCGTATTTTGGAGCTCTTCCTGGTTTTCTACATAGTGCGTTGACAGTCAGTTCACGTGATTACGTGGGCGGCGTGATGATGTCACACGAAACTCCGCCCCCACGGCGGTCAAGCTCAACTCCATTACAGTAAATGGAGAAAAATACCTTCCAGTTATGACCATTACGCGTAGAATTTCGAAATGAAACCTGCCCAACTTTTGTAAGGAAGCTGTAAGGTAGTGGTCGCCAACCCGTCGATCGCGATCGACTGGTAGATCTTTATCACTGTCCCGGTAGCTCCCGAAAATAAAAACGTTTTTAGTTTTGCAAGCATCTGTATCTCTTAATCCAACTGCTTTATTTTCAATGAAGTGACCAATCAGATAAAAGAAGAGCACCCGTAAATTAACTGTCGCAAACGTCAATATGGATCTCCATGGTGATAGCCCGCGCGAGGTAACATACTACAAACTAGAATGGCGGAGGCTCCACGAAAGAAGGCAAAAACATACAATTTTCATCCAGAATGGGAACAGGAATTTCTGTTTACCTTGGTAAAAGAGAAGTGTGTATGTATGTTGTGCCACCAAAAACAAGCATTATGTAAAAGAGGGAATCTGGAGCGGCATCACAATACCAACCACCCGAAATTTAAAGACCGCTACCCGCAAAAGAGCGCGATTCGTGCACGGAAAGTTGACGAGCTGAGATCTGAGTTGAAGGCCCAGCAATCACTTTTTACAAAATCTGCTGATCAAAATAAGGCTGCTACTGAAGCATCGTTTCGTGTAAGTTACTTTCTGGCTAAAAACAAAAAGCCTTTTACTGATGGCGAATTATTCAAGGAAGCCATGGCCATTACTGCAGAGACTATTTTCAAGGATTTCAAAAACAAAGACGACATAAAAGCCTCACTCCGTGCTGTGCCTCTCGGCCCTGCATCAGTGGCAAGGAGGGTCGAGTCACTGTCAGAGGACGTGGATCGACAGGTGTTAAAGGACTTGTCACTCTGTGAATATTTTTCACTGCAGTTCGACGAATCTCTGGATGCAGTGGACACAGCTCAGCTTGTTGTTTTTGTCAGAATGGCTTTCCAGGATTCTACAAAAGAGGACTTCCTCACTCTTTTGCACTTAAAGGAGAGAACGCGAGGTGAGGATATTTACACTGAGTTTAAAAAATATGTAAGCGAAAATGATATCCCCATTCATAAACTGGTAGCAATTACCACCGACGGAGCACCGGCGATGCGTGGCGTGCGCCTGGGTTTTATAGCACTGTGCCGTAATGACCCTGATTTTCCCGAGTTCAAGAATTATCATTGTGTCATTCATCAGCAGGCCTTATCAGGGAAAGTCGTAGATTTTTCACACGTAATGTCATTGGTGGTCAAACTGATAAACTCGATACGAGCAAAAGCACTTCAGCGTCGCTTATTCAAGGCGTTACTGGATGAGCTCGATGCCGCGTATGGAGACCTACTACTTCATGCTGATGTGCGGTGGTTGAGCCGCGGGAAAGTGCTCCAGCGGTTTGTTGACTTACTGCCTGAGATAAAGACATTTCTATCTGCAAGAAACGAGGAGCACAAGGAACTGTCAGATGATGCGTGGCTGTGTGACCTAGGGTTTCTGACAGACTTGACCGCAAAGCTGAATACACTCAATAACGAGCTCCAGGGAAAAGACCGACACCTGCCACACATGATCAGCGCAGTGAATGCTTTTAAGTCTAAGCTTGGTGTTTGGATCACACATCTTAAAAACGGGAGGCTAACACACTTTCCCAACCTGGAAAAAATGTCACAGAGCATTAAAGACAAGGACATTTTTCACCCTGAGAAATACTGTGCTCACCTGGACAAAGTTGCAACAGAGTTCAATATGCGTTTTGGTGAGTTAAATGAAATGGAATGCATTGCTGCATTTGTCTCAAACCCATTCATGCTCATTGATATAGAAGAGGTTGCAGCCAAATTCCAGCAAGTATTTTCTTTATCAAGTGGAGTTGACATGGAGATAGTTGATTTGCAAAATGACATTGAGCTGAAAGCCAGATCAAGGGACAGTGACTTTTGGGGACTTGTCAACAGAGAAAAGTTTCCGCTCCTCACTGCATGTGCACTAAAAGTGAGTGCCTATTTTGGATCAACTTACCTCTGTGAAATGGCATTTTCACAGATGAAAATAATCAAATCAAAATACAGGAGCCGCCTTACTGACAGACACCTCACAGACTGCCTCAAACTGGCTATCTCTAGCTATGAGCCAGACTTCAGAGGACTCACAGAGAGTATTCAGTCACAGCCATCACACTGACTTGAGTGAGTAACATTACTTCAGCAGTTTTGCCTTCTGGTGGCATTGAGAAAAGTGATGTTGCATATGATGGGACATACCTGCACTTAGCTTAATTTGAGATTGTTGATAATTTTGTTGATAAAACAGTTCATTTATAAAATGTTAAGGGTAGGTAGTACCGTCAGAAACTTCAGTGAATAAGCACTTTACTGCTGACAATTTTTGAGTTCAGTGCCACTTCATATGATCTGATTATATGATGGTTGCTTCCGAGTTAAGTAAAAAAAGAAAAAGAAAAGAACATTTAATGTATATTAAATTCAAATACAATTCAAATACTAAATAAAAGGCCTCAAGTTGGAAGTACAATCTGGGCTGTCTTTTTCTATCTATTCTTCGATAGGTAGATCTTGCCTTTCATTAAGGCCGAGGTCAGGGATCTTCGGCTTGAAAAGGTTGGTGACCACTACTGTAAGGAATGAGCCTGCCAAATTTCAGCCTTCTACCTACACGGGAAGTTGGAGAATTAGTGATGAGTCAGTCAGTCAGTGAGTGAGTGAGTGAGTGAGTGAGTGAGTGAGTGAGTGAGTGAGGGCTTTGCCTTTTATTAGTATAGATTATACCATTGAATGCACAGCGTAATAGTAAACTAAATGTAAAAACATTGAATAACACTAAGAAAACCTTGAACAACAGAGAAAACGAACACTGCAAGAGTTTGCGCTATAGCCTTACGACCCGTTCGCTAAAAACACTTTTTTTTAATGGGTTTTAAGCACAGGGGAAAAAATAAACATTTGAAAAATCCATAATGTAATAAACAACCAAGAAAAGTAACATTGCAACAATGCATGTGCGCGCCTGTGTGTGCGTGTCTCTCTCTCGCGGACCTGCGTGTGTGTGTCTGTCTCTCGCGCGTGTGTGTGTGTGTCTCTCTCTCGCGCGCGCCTCTGTGTTTGTATGTGTGTCTGTGTCTATCTCGCGCCTGTGTGTGTGTGTTTGTCTCGCGTGCGCCTGTGTGTGTGTGTCTGTCTGTCTCACTTGCACCTGTGTGTGTGTCTGTTTGTCTCGCATGCGCCTGTGTGTGTGTGTGTCTGTCTCTCGCGCGTGTGTGTGTCTGTCTTGCTTGCGCCTCTGTGTGTGTGTGTCTGTCGCGCGCGCGCCTGTGTGTGTGTGTCTGTCTCGCGAGCGCCTTTGTGTGTGTGTCTGTCTCGCACGCGCCTGTGTGTGTGTGACTGTGTCTCGCGCGCGCTTGTGTGTGTGTCTGTCTGTCTGTCTTGCTTGTGTGTATGTGTCTCGTGCGCGCGCGCCTGTGTGTGTGTGTCTCACGCATGCCTGTGTGTGTGTGTGTGTCTGTCTTGCGCACGCCTGTGTGTGTGTGTCTGTCTCTCGCACGCCTCTGTGTGTGTCTGACTCTCGTGCGCCTGTGTGTGTGTCTGTCTCTCTGTCTGCACAGGGAATGCACAGGAAGAGACTGAACACGTGCCGTGTGGCCCCGCACATGTGCACTTCACCAGAAGACACACACACACGGACACCTGGATGCACACAGGGGTTTTATTAAAGAGGATTTACATTCCCTGTTGGCTGCATTCTTCGGACACTACTCATAGATGTTTGGCTTTGCATGTACAGTAAATAGAGAAGATACATATTTTTTTCAATTATGTAATTGGGTATTCCATAACCTGTAGCACTATGTTGTATCATGTATTGTCCATGATCAGTTGCCATGGCTTTGTTTGTGAGACAATACATATAAATCAAAGTAAACATTTTCTAATATTGACTTTAAACTTTTCATGTCTTCCATTTAGATTGAGATCTAAACAATGGAAATATTCATGCATAACTTTCTTCTAAGAACTTTTCACAGCATGCTGTGCTGAAGTGCCCACTGAATTTGTTCTTCTGTACTTCAAGAGACATCAACAGATTTTTTTAAATGTCTTAAAGCATTTTAAAAATAATAAATCATCAGCTGTTAGAGAACATACAATGTTCTGGTACTGTATATACTACGTAGAAGGGATACAGTAGATTTTACAGTAAGTCATGTTTGTTGTTCATAAAAAGATAATTCACCTTTTGAGAATGTTAGCCTAGGGTATAGTATCATAATTTTAAACCTAAAATTAAGCGGATGATACAACATTTTGTCCTATTAACTTAGAGACCAGGGAACTGTGGCCAAAAATGTAGTCTGAGTTGTGAGGCAGCAGTGCCACCTTGTCTCCCTGAAATAAAATTATACTTTGAATCCACAGTCCTCAGAATACTTTATCTCTTTCTGTGTCTCCCAAATTCTTATCACTATGACTTATTAACACCTACAAATTCAAATGCAAGTGATTAGCATTACATACTCAGGGGGCTGTCCCTGTCACTACCAAATATGTGCTACTAGCAAGGAGCAGTACACACTTATTCAAGCAGTGAAGACAGAACATACAATGAATTTGTGCAGAACAGTGAAGTATTTTGATAATAGCGATATTCCTATTCAACATTGGCTGCTACAGCTCTGTCATGTCACTGGCCTGGGGCGCTGGGGAAAAAAAGTTTGCCTAGACTTGATGCATGGTCAATTTTCAAAGAAAAATTCAGCTAACAAGGTTGCTGGTGAACTCAGCAAAATTTGCTACAAAAAAACACTTTGGTGAAATTGGATGATCAACACTAGTCACTAACAATTTCATACTTTCAGGTTCAAATAGATGGTTAACCAATCAATCAGTCATTACCAATTAACAATGAAAAATAAATAAAAAATAAAAACATCCAACATAACAACAATAATACAGTTTTGAGAGACACTTGGAGTATGCTTAATAAGACTCTGGTGTCAAGAATAGAAAAGATTAATTGTTTGAACATATAAAACCTGTAGGATGCTATAATGTACAGTAGTTCTGTCAGTTTGGACAGTTCTTACTGAAATAGAAGTTATAGAAAAGAAGAGTGAAGAAGTGGAAGTTTCTGTGCAGGTCCTCAATGAGAAGAGGTTCCTTGGGGAGAGACACCACTATAATGGCACAGGGCAATTTTAACTTACACTGGAAACATTAAGAGACAAAAGTAAACCTTTTTGTCCACAGGAAAGGTCCTGCAAATTCAATTATTAAAATGTAGGCGTTCACTTGGGATAAAACCCTGTAAAAGTGCTAAAGCAAGATGAGCAAGATGTATTTTTTTAAATATGAATCATTTTTTTCTGTTTTCCTATGCTGTTGTGTTTAATGTTCTAAATATGTGTGCCTTGCAATGTTTGTTCTTCTTGGGCCACATTACACTGGGGTGTTCTTAACTTAAATTAGTCTGTCGGCTTCAACCACATGCCTTCTTTAAGCACTCAGATTCATCCTGCCTATTGAAGCCTTTGGTAGCATAGTTGGTAAATTTATATATGTAAAGCTACTTATAGCTAAAAATAAAGGTTCCAAACTATTTTATTAATTGTGTGCTGCTGTTCAATGGCCACTAAGATGTTTTTGTGACTTTGATAGTTATTTGTGCTGTGTCACAATCCTTTGAGTTAAGTAGTGAATACTATTTGGTTTTTTTTTCATTGTACTTTCACATCTGCTTTTTTCTAAATAGTTTGGAGACTTGCATGCCTCTAGTCAAGCTGGTCTCCAAATTGCTAAATTGATACAGGGAGGAGTTTAGCTGCCTGAATATTTATTACGATGAGATCAAAACAATGCCTGAAATGCAATTGGCAACTGCACCAGTACAAAAGATTATGTTCCATCAGGGTGCCTCCGGAGGGGTCCCTCAGCAAATGACAGAGATGTCTTGACACTCCATCTTAGCAGAGCGTTTGTTCTGAAGGACTGACAGCTGGCCAGTACTTTTTGTGGAAAATACAGGACAGTGTTGTTCTTTTAATCACCACTTGAAGAAATTGATAGCTGAGAGACTACTTGAGAGATCTGAAATTTTAATAGCAACTGAAGGCTCAAAAGTGTAGGTATATAGGGGCCATGACAGGAAATTCTAACCTGGTATTCCTGTAATACAAACAAGGTAGTCCCTATGACTGGAAATGACTTGGACAGCTGTGACCATGATAGTGGCCATAAATACATATACATAAATATAATATAATACTTAAACTTAAATATACATTGCAACACTGGTATCCCATAATAATTTGAAGTGAAAACACTTACTTTATATTTACTCACACTTTAAATGAAGCAAACTCTGAATACTTCAGTTTCCCAGTCACTGTATTGTTAGGCAGCGTCCTTGTCACCTTGTAAGTGGAAGAAACTTTACAACAGCGACTTTTGGAGGAGACAGAGTGATGCTGCATGCCTTTTTTTCTTTCAATAAATCAGAAAGTCAACTTTTTTAACACAATTCTGTTTCTCTTCTTGGTGTAGTGCTGTGGCACTTGGTGCCACTGCTCTACCTCCAAGCTTTTTTCCTGCTAATAGAAATACATCTGAGATACTGGGAGCCTTGGGATTAAACAATGAAAAGATTCCATCATCACATTAGAGAGCTCAGCACAGTCTTATAATTGTAGAATGCCCAGGAGGGGGTGGGCAGCCAGGTGGCCTAGGTCTCCAGGACTGTGACTGTATCTGACTTTGGCTTTCTGTTATAACTGATCATGGAGCCTCATGACAGGGATTCTGCTGACCAGAGTTTTAGTTTTACACATAGTTCAATGGTATTGTTAATGGACATATATTGAAAGTTTTCTTTTAAGTTAATTATTTTTTTATTGTGTGATTATACAAATCTGTATGGTTATGTGTATACATTATGTATTTAATATTTTGTAAAGTTTAAAATTGAATTCTGTCTTGTTACAGCACCCTGAACTCACAATGAAGAGTGCTATACAATAATGAACTGAATTGAGTTAAATTAAGCAATATAGTGTAGACAGGCATTCCTGGGTTTTGATGGTGACAGCAAATTTAAAAACAGAATTTTACATACATTCAGTGCTGCCAAGATAGACAGGCTCCCCCATCACCCTGAACTGAATCATGCAGTTTTTGGAATATTATGCTATGCAAATCAAATAGAGAGATATCCATTAAACTCTCTGTACTAGAGTGAGTTAGCAATTCTTACTGTGATTCTATTTGTTGAATAAACCACTTTTTATTTTGCATAGTGCCTTAACTGTTAAACATCATCCCGTTACCAGGAATGTGTCAGTAATGTGTCTATTATGTTTGCTTTTGTTTCCATACATTATTCATTTTTATTTTCATCTTTATCAAAAGGTCAAACTACCAAACCCAAGGCACTAAACTAAGTCAAAGTCAAAAGCAAACAAAACTCTTTTCTTAATAATCATTCATCCATCCATCCATTACCCAACCCGCTATATCCTAACTACAGGGTCATGGGGGCCTGCTGGAGCCAATCCCAGCCAACACAGGGCGCAAGGCAGGAAACAAACCCGGGCAGGGCGCCAGCCCACCGCAGCTTAATAATCATTCCCTAAGTAATTCTTTGAAATAGTTTGAAACACCTAATGCTGATGCCTTTCATTGTAGTCAATCCAAAGTTCAAACTTACTATTGAGTAAGCCACCTTCTTTCATTGGGAAGGTGTGATAACATTCCAGGTCAAAAACTACGTAACTAGCAACAGTGGCCATTTCTGTAAACAATTTGGTAGTATCTACACAACCAATTTAAAACATGATGATGTCCATAGAAAAATCCACCTTAATAAAAGGGCAATTGTTGTGTGTGTGCGTGTGTGTGTATCTGTGTGTCCGTTCGGGTGTTAGGGATAGAAAAATAAATTTAAATAAGAAAAGCATGTAGAAAAAGGGTAAAAAAAATCAAAAAATGACAATACAAATACCAAATAAGGGTCTGAAAATGAAAAAATTGGTTTAATTAGCCTATTCTGTTGTCTGGTATTATATGACAGTAACAGCAGTATGGTAGCAACTTTCCTGTACTGCTTGGGCCACAAAAACAAGGTTTATAGGTGTAATGCTAATGACTGGTAACTTTGAGAGGTTAGTAAATAACGATAAATCAATGTGCAAATTGGGAAACCAAAGCCCCACTTAACTAGGCTAGAGTCTCGAGACCAGGTTAGTGTGGTATCAAACATCGACACATTTTCCCAGCAAAACACTGTAACTATAAGAGTGGTCAGTTCAATGAGTGACACCAAGAGGAGGCCATGAAAATAGGAGGCTGTATCTGAAGAGGAAAAGGCTGATGCAAGGGAAAGGGATATTTTTATTTTTATAAATTTTTGGTATTTAGACCAAATGAAAAACACATGTATCAAATACAAAAAACATCAATTAATCCTTGTCAACTGGAAAGGCTACATATTTAGAGCTACAGTATTTTTCTTTGTTTTCTGACTCTGAGTTTTGGTTAAGTGTTTTTTAAGAAGGCCGGCGTTCTAATTCATTAAAAAAAAGCAGCACACTGTATCACTCTGCCTCTTCCGAAAGTCATTCTTTATTTTTCTCCTGCTTACAAAGTGATAAGACAGGATGCAGTTTCGTAATACAGTGGGCTGGACACTAATGTGTTTAGGGTTTATATATTTGTAGTGTGCATGAATATAAAGTAAGCATTTTTGTTTCACTTCAGGTTATCAGGTGATGCCATGTTTTGGGATGGTATCAGTGTTACATTGTACTGTATGTTTAAGGTCAATTTCGTTGCATTAAGATCTGTTACATGCGAAATCTGCATGTGTGTCAATGCTAAGACAGTGACGTGCTGGTTATTGTTTAAAAGCAACTAGTTAATCTTTTTTATGTGTGCCATACATTTAGCTACTTTAATGTGGAATCAACTGCTAAGTTCCAAATCCATGTGTTAATATTTTAAATATTGTACATATATAATTATAGGTGCCATTTCTTCCAAGTAATAATAGTAGAGTACACTATTAATTTATTGCTGCCATTTACATTATATGTGTAATGTTATTAGTTTAGTATTTTTTCATTTATGTGCATGATGATTTGTTTTCTTTCAGAGAAATCAACACACATACTTAATTTAGCATGCATGTAAGGTGAAAGAAATTCCTTTCCCAGTTTCATAATAGTGTGGATGAAGTGGTAAACAAATAAACTTGTTATTCCTGAAGACTTATTGTGTCTCCTTGTCTCTGACATCTGCAGTGGGTCCAACTTCCTGATTCAGCAGTGTACGATTGTGCAGGCTGCCACTGAGTAATACCTTCATTACAGTGTTACACTTTAAGCATGCTCTGACTCCTGATTATTCTCCTGGTTTTCTCCTTTGAATGCCTTTCATCTCCCAGTTATTTCACTTAAAATAAGATTCATATTCTCCTTTTGGTCTACCATTTCTGCAAGACGATTCATAACTGAAATGATTCAGACAATCCTCTTGCTTACTCCTTCAACAAAAATTTTTTACACTCAAAAAAAACATCCTTTTTGATCAACGTAAACAAAATACCTATGTGCATGAATATCAACATGCCACAACAAGAAATATTCAATTTATTATGAAAATTGTTGATTGCTGGTAGAATAACTGACTGCAAATTCGTTCAACAGTAAAGCAGGAATATTATTATATAATTATAGTTATTTTGAAAATAACCCAAAGGTGAACTGTAATTACTGGATTTACATATTTTAAAAAAATTTTTAAGCATCACTTGTCAGATTAATTTACATAAAACTTTCTTTTTTCAAATTGTCAACATAGTAAATTTTACATAGTTTTGTTCACAATAATTTGTTCTTTGCATTCCTCTGAAATACAAGTAGATTATTTTTAATTCTGTCATTTTGTGTAATTTCTCTTAGTACTTGACCAAAGGCTGATATACTAACAATTATTGTAAAAGAAAGATTTTCTATAAATAAAAGTACATTTGCTGTTATAGTTTGAACTTTTGCATATTGATTTACACCACAGTTTATCATACTACACCAAGGAACTGCCATTGTACTAAACAGGAAACACTCACAGGGGGATATAAACAGTTGATACTGTTTACCACACTTGTTACAACATGTCTTTGTTTTCTCCCTATTCTAGAGACATGTTTGTCTCGTGTGCATGTTATTAACACTGCTTAGACTAATATGGCATCCTGGGCTTATTGCATTATAATTATGGTTACAGGGAATACACCTCACATCCTGGGAAATCAGCACAATCACTTCACTACATTTTAATGCTATAGGCAAATTTATTCAATTATCATGAATATCAAATTAATTCAATTCAATGAAGCAAATTCCAGTGAGCTAAGCTGATTTTTTAACATGAAGTCTTGCTCTAATGTAAATAAGCTGCTTAAGATTGTATGATTTCTTTTACTTCTTTATTTTTACATATCTAAAACTGTGTATTACTAATGTGTTTTTGCCCTGTTCTGCATGTTTCCATACCACAGTGAAGGCTCATTTTGGCACAGTATGTACATCACGTCCACCTGAGTGCTTGCATTACTTCAGGGCCATAAGCCACATTGCACAGTACCATATTGTAATTGTTGTGATTATCTTAATTTTTTGATTTCCTTGTCATCAATGTCTATATCATGAGAGTTGGAGAAAATGAATTCAAGTTTTATAATTTAGTCACTTGTACGAGGGATGTTCAAAAAATTTCCGCACTTCTTTTTAACTCTGTTTATTAAGAATTTCAAAAACAAATGACATCACTTTTCTACATATTCACCTATCTTTGAGATGCAATTTTTCCAGCGTCATCCCAAGTTTTTAATGCCCAATTACTATTTCTCCCACCTTCACTGTTTCCAACTAAAAAACAAAAATACAAAAGTGCAGAAACATTTTGAATGTCTCTTGTAGGTCCCATTAATAAAGGATTTAAAATTAATCATTTAATAATTAGTTATACTTATTTGAATTAGCAATTAAGATCCACATGTTTTTTTCTTACTGTATTTATTTCAGTTAGAGGAGTTATACACCAGTTTTACTGAATTCTGAAACTTTATTAAGCAAGTTGAGTAAATAGATGCATGATTTTACAAAGGCTGAATTTTTATTTTTTGTTTCTTCCTGATATTTTAGTTCCTTCAAATTAAATATTGTGTCACAGATGTGCAAAACTGCAATAGACAAAGCAATCCTTGCAAGTCAAATCTCATGGTGAATGAAATAATATCGTCAGTGGACTACATGTATTCAAATGACTGCAAACTCAAAAAGTAAATATAAATGTTACTTTTCTCAATTCCAAATGTTGTGTGGACGTCTATAATATAATAACATGGTGAGAAGAGTTTCCATGAGATTCACTGGCTTCCATAAACTAATTACATTAACTTTGTGAAAACTTGTGCGACCTCTTATTATTGCAGTGAGTGGTATTTCTCATTTGAGCAGTTCGTAGGGTGCGTTTGTATGATTGTTTTTGATGATAGTTACTAAATTACATGGGCAAGAATGATAAAAACAAAATAAAATAAACCTGGTTGATGATATACTACAAGGAGGAAAAATTAGATTAGAACAGCAGAAAATTGAAACAGTTTTTCAAGAACAAGCCATTTAACCAGAGAAGCGTGTCATCAAATTTAAGGACTAATGTCTTTTGCATTTGCTTCTGCCAACAGTATACAATAAAAAGAAGATTAAGAATGAATGTCTAGATAAAGACAATTAAACTGTTTTATGCTTTTTCAGGCCCAAATGGTCCCATGTAAAGAAGGAGTTAAAACTTCATCCTACTCTGTACACAACAGCCAACTCCTAAAAGCTAATCATTCAATGGATGTGTTTTTAATTTGATTATATTTGTGTTGATTTATTACTATATTGCCATGAAAAGTTTAATTCAGTGTAATTCAAATGGGTTCAGTTCTTTTTTACACTGTAAACTTCTCTAAGCCTGTTTAAAATACGTTTCACACAGTATGTTAAAAAACACATATAACACACAAAAATGATAAAAATCCATTGTTAAATGTAAAACACTATTTAATTTTTACAAGGACATATATACATATATGTACATCTGTTTACCTTTTAATAAGTTATATTCTGAATGTGCTTAAATATTCATGTTTAAATTGTAAAGCAGTAAAATATTAAGCTAAATCAGACACAAAATCGGAAAGAAACAATTAATTTGACCTGATATTTGTGTAAGTACATTTACATTTCACATTCTTTTCTTGTGGCCAGTACTACCAGGATAAGCTGTACTAACAACACTGTTACAGAGTAATAGAAAAATTATGATTCCTTGAAACATATACAGTAAATAATGTAGTAGTTTCTGTAAACGGCACATCCACTGCAGATGCCAGACCACAAGGGTAGTATTTTATTATAAAAAATGACCTTTTGTATCGAGTAGCAGAGCACCAGTGATAAGTGTGCCAATCACTGTTAATCCCTCCCATGCTGTTGTAATGTTTGTGAGTTGATACACACTTACCTAATGGGCATACATTTTGGCGTTCATGAAACCCTCAAATGGATGTTAGATGGCTTCTTTGGTCTCCTTGCCTATTACTATCATTTTGTTTGAGCACAAGGGCACTGACATTATTGGGCCCCTCAAGTCATCCATCCATGGGCATAAATATATCCAAGTTATTGTTGACTACATTAATCATTACCCTGAAACCATTTTGTGTCTGGCCAACACAACACAAATCAGTTTGTAACTATAAAGTGTATTAATGCGGGTTAGGGCACCGAAAGAAATTCTAACCCTTGCATGTCAAAGATATTTAAACAGCCAACCGCCCTGCTACGTATTAAAAATATTAAGATGTCTGTTTACCATTTGCAAATATATGGTCTGATTGAAAGGTTCAATCAGACAAACTGATGTTAAAGAAAATGGACAGAGAAGATGGATGGGATTCAGGTCAGGTTAGGTTTGGGAGCATGCACCAGTACAGAATGTTGTCACACTCACCACATGACGAAACAGCTTGGGACACGGTCCAGTCCCACCCTCCAGAGATGACCATCTATAAGCCGCATGCAGGTGCTCTGTGGGTGCCCCCTTGGCCTAGCTCAGCCACTTGGGTCCTCAACAATGAGGATCTTGCGAGTTGGATCACCCTCGGGGGATCGTGCCACATGGCCATAGTGCCGTACTTGATGCTTCCTCACAATGCAGTTAATGTGTCTCATTTGGGACTCCATGAGCAACCGCTAATTCGACACAAAGTCAAACCAGCGGTACCCAGGGATTCTCCAAAAAGACACAGAACCAAAGGAGTCCAGTCTTCTTCTCAGGTCATTGGATATCGTCCATGTCTCGCAACCAGCTAGCAAGGCAGGAAGCACCAGGACTCTAAAGACTTGGACCGTCGTCCTTTTGCATAGATATCAGTAGCGTCACACACCCCTTTCCAGCAACCTCATGTCTCCCCATGCTTTCCCATTCCATCTACTGACTTCATAGGAAGAGTCACCAGACACATGAATGTCATCTGCTGAGGTAAGTAAACCTCTCAACAAAGCCGACGCTTTCTCTGCAGACAGACACACTGCTGATGGCTATGCCTAAGATGTCATTAAAGGCCTGAATTTTGGTTTTTATCCAGGACTCTCACAAGCCCAGACACTCAGACTGGTTTCTCAGTCTCTCAAGAGACCCGATCAGAGCCTTCATTGACTCCACGAAGATCACAGCATCGTCAGCAAAGTAAAGATCCCATCCTTATGGATGGGATTGAGATCAACTTATTCCATGCATTTTCTTTGCCAATAGAGAAATGCCTCAGGCCTCCACAGGCTTTTCCCCATTCAAGCTGATGAATGTGAGACAGCCAAGGGCCATCCTTAATCTGATCTAAAGAGATGTGGGAGGAACAAGATGTTGAACCTACTAATATTTTGAAATACATGGAACATTTGCATGAGTGTTTCAAACATGTCTGAGTTCTTGTTGAGCTCCTCAAAGGACCCTGGTGAAGCTATACGATTGCATGACCCCTGGCACCATAAAAGTAGCCAGCCACCACTACTCCAGCAGCCAGAATCGGGAGGAGGTGGACAAAGCATGCTGGAGGAAGAGTGGATGTGAAGAGAGAAGAGAAAGAAAAAGAAAGAAAGAAGTGTGTTTTGTGCAGTGTACTGTGCTTAAACTGTGCTGTGCAGGTGGGAAAGGTTTTTCCCATGAGGAAATAAATCGCATGTGCTGAACTTGTGTCCTGCCTCTGTCTGTGTTGGGTTTGGGCAGCAGGAGCACCCTCTGCATGCCACAAGTGGTGTAGTCAGCAGGAACCCTGGACGTCTGCAAGGCAGGGACCTGCAATTCTATTCTTGTGGTGACCCGACACACCAGCGCGAGGCGCACATGTGTGGCAGCACAGCGACATGAGGAGCGCACGCACAGCAGCACCACAGCATGCACTGAAATTGCTGATAAAGAAAAAAACTCACTGAAGTACTGCTCTGTCCCCGATGGGGAGAAGGAAGACCAGACGAAGCCCAAGAGCAGTGGGTGGCCATCTGCACACCATTGTCAATGACGCCTGGATCGGCATGCCAGGGAGAGAGGTCACCTGGAAGAAAGAACCTCCAGAAGATGGGATCTGCAATAAGGTAGACGCCTGGTTAGACAAGAGCTAGAAGAGGAGTGCCTAAAGTGTCACTAAAAAAAAGAACACCCAACAAGGCCTGCGCAGAAGACGCGCAGGCTTGAAGGCTGTCAGGCAGCAGACAGGGATGTGCTGATGGGCCACATAATGGTCATGTTGTCAAATTGAAAGAGAAAGTTCCAATAAAGTATAAGAAGATGCAAAGCTCAACGGTTAGCAAACGCGAGAGTAGTCACTCTTACTACTCTGCATGAAGAATCTCATCTTGGTTATTTGTTTTGCTTTGCTGACTTCCTGTTCATGATAAGAAACACAGGATATACCTGAGTGAATGGCATACACAAATGAAAATCATAAATAATGACAATATATACTCAAATTTTTCATTATTCCTACTGAATAAATGTTTTAATTCAAAAGAGTACACTTTCGTGTAAAATTATTTTTTGCAATAACCATTAAAAGAAGATTAACAAAAGCCAAATAACTTGGAAAAGACAAAAAACAGGAGTTGATCTAATGCAAGATTGTTTTACTCATGGACACCTTTGTACAGCATTCCCAAGGTTAAGCAGCTCCAGTGACCTAATAATAGTAATAATATTATTACTTATTATTTTCCTTTGCTTTTATCAAAGGTAAGTTTCAACATTTGAGATACAATTGGTTACATTTCTTTTTCCAATTGGAACACAGGCGTATAAAGTGACTTGCTCATAGTCACTTTGAAACACAACACCATGGTCTGAAATTCTAGGTCCAGAGCCTTAACCACTACAACACACCACCTGCTAATCTTCTTCTTCTTTTGTCTGCTCCTTTAGGGGTTGCCACAGCAGATCATCTTCTTCCATATCTTTCTGTCCTCTGCATCTTGTTCTGTTACACCCATCACCTGCATGTCCTCTTTCACCACAATCATAAACCTTATCTTAGGCCTTCCTCTTTTTCTCTTCCCTGGCAGCTCTATCCTTAACATCCTTCTCCCAATATACTCAGCATATGCGGACAACAACACACCACCTGCTAATAATGTTGAAAATTTTGTATATAGAAAAGTTAGTTACATAGTACTTTGGATATACCCAATACTCAAAGTCGAGTAATACTGCTAGTATGTGTGTGTTTGTATCTATATATATGAAATACTTTTTGCATTTGAAACGGAAATTACTTATGACCACAGAACATATTATAATGCACTCGCGCACTCGCGTTTGAAATAGAATGATGACCACAATAGACAGGTTACACAGAAAAAGTGAGACAGAAGCAGATCAAAAGAGAAGGCTTGCAGGTTCGCTAATCAACGTATACGACAATCACAATTGAGGGCCTCACAAACACCTGAACATCATGCTGAACAGAATTGAATTTGACGAATGCAGTATTCACAGACTACCACGTCACACAGGCGTCAGGGTCTGTATATGGAGGGATTCAATTATAACATTGAAAAAGATTATTGCCTACATCCAAAAGTTACAATAGGAGAAATGGACATCATGTGTGAGAACTGCCAACTCAACCGTTGTTGTCTCTTGTAGCGTAAATCCACATTCAACTCATTTTCTACAGAACATTAGGAAATACAATTCGTGTTTTCAGATGACATCGTTTGGCATGATGGCCGCTACCGAGGAGTCTGGCTTTATGCTGATATTTAAAATGCAGGGGCAAATGTATCATAGAATTTCGTCATTAATGCTGTTGCCTCATGAGAGCCACAAATTTTTCCCTTCCACTCAGTGAGTGAAGCCATTGGGTAATCTGCTAGTATATAAATAAAAATATATGAGGTGGGCAAAATTAGGTTTACAGTTGTCTGTTATTATTTTTATGCTGTTATGTAAACATGTAAAATGTATGAAACAGTGTCCCTGTCCCAATAAACAAGTAACTATACAAATTAATAAATAAAAAAATAATACAAGAATTAACTCTGTGTTTTTCAAACTCACAAATATAAACAAACTTTTGCCCACCTCTTATAAATACATATATTGTAGCTACAGTAATGGATGGACAGACATCCCAACTAGGGTGGATTGCAATACCTTACCCGGCTGGGAGACCATAATGAATGGAGAATGTGGATGTAGGTACAGCCTAGCAGAGATGATTTCCAGTTTTATTCCCAGTCAGGGAGAGGCAACAATGGAAGGACTGACAGAATGTTGATGTTGGGGACAATGTCTCCCCCAACATAACAGGTGGCAGCATTTCTCTGTCATGGTCCCAGTTTGGACACTCGCAGAGTTGCCTAGGAATTGCAGTTGAGGTCCTTGGGTGCCACCACCGAGTGCTGCTGGGAAAAGACCTCCCTGTTTTATGGGACTTCCACTTGACCCAGAAGTGCTTCTTTTGTCCAACACTATGACCCTGGAAGTACTCCCAGGTCCTCTATTAAAGAAGCCACTCCACCTAGGCAGGGCAGTTAGAGTTTGGAAGTGGTGAAGAAAGCTTGCTGGGAGAGGAGTGGAAGAAGAGGTTTGTAACTGCTGCTGACTTTAAAGTTAAAGATGAAGCCATTACAAGGTGTTCTGTTTAATAAAATTGAACTTTGAATCTGTGTCTGCATTGTTGTTTGTGGAATTCAGGGTCGTGTTACATTTCGCAGTGGTCACTGTATATATATATTTTGAGGGACGGCCTGGAACTTTACCTGACTGGGATACACTCAGTGTGGAAGGACAGGGGGAGACAGCCTGCACAGGGTATTAGCTATCCTGGATCATGAAATTGCAACCACCCTGGCTTGTGGCAGTGCTATGGATTCCCACAGGGTATCATGGGAACTGGAGTTCTTTGTCTCAGCCCTGCTGGGTTCTGTGGGTGACGTCAGCCCTAATTCGTGGGATTCCAGTCTTACCCGGTAAAGCTACTGGGCCAAACCTTTGGAACACTGGAAGTACTTCTGGGGACCCACTTGAGGAGCCAGAGTCAGGAGGATGAGGATGAAGCTTGCTGTGAGGAGCAGAGGAGGCAGAGAGAGAGAGAAGAAGATGGAGAGTTGCAGAGTGCTTAATTGTCAATGTGTTCTTTGTAACTGTGGCTGTGGTGTGGGAAATGCTTACTTAAGTATTTTCCATGAATAAAGTCTATTTGTAGCAGACTTGTGTCCGGGGCCTGTTTATGTTGGGTGTTTGGGGAACTGGAGCAGCCCCTGGTGGCCACATATACCTGTATATATAAATTTATGTAGAGTACATTTGTTTCTGCTAACATGAGCTTGTCAGTTGCAGCAACATTTACACAAAGTATACACTGTGTTTTTGTTGCTGTTGCCTCAGAGGTTCTATACAGTTATATGTCTGTTCGCAACCCAGTATACAATGATTAAATATGCTTTTAATAACAGTATACTTCAGTTCCTAGTGTTGCATTTCAGAATCTCCATGTCATACTGCTTTGCTCTACTTTTTGTCACTTTCTCTTCCTCTTTACTCCTTCTGTCATGTTATTGTTCCTTCTCACCATTATCAGATCCTACAAACATTTTGTGAAAAGTAATTATTCTGGCATTCAATTTAGTGCTCTCATTCTGTCAAAGAATGAGCTTTCCCAGGCTATAAACAGCAAACAGAGTCCAGTAACCAATCATAAATACATTTACTAAGTGCAAATGTATTGGCAAATCACAGGTACTCACATAAAGGTGACTGTGCTTACTGAATTTTTATGAGTCTGATCCCTAACAACATCTTTTAAAAAGTGAGAATTTCTTTCTGTTCTATTTCCAATTGCCTTCAGAAAAACTGAGAAACACAAATAATGTTGAACTTAAATCACCCAATGCTTTTTTTTGACATTTTAGTACGAAATTAAAGAGAATTGTCTGTAATTTGGACTTATATTGCTTTTAGAAGCAATGAAGTTGATCAAGGGGCAGCACTGTGGCGCAGTGGGTAGCACTGCTGCCTCGCAGTTAGGAGACCCAGGTTCGCTTCCTGGGTCCTCCCTGTGTGAAGTTTGCATGTTCTCCCCGTATCTGTGTGGGTTTCCTCCCACAGTCCAAAGACATGCAGGTTATGTGCATTGGCGATTGTTAATTGTCCGTGTGGGTGTGCCCTAGGATGGGCTGGTGCCCTGCCTGCGGTTTGTTTCCTGCCTTGCGCCCTGTGTTGGCTGGGTTTGGCTCCAGCAGATCCCCATGACCCTGTAGTTAGGATATAGCGGGTTGGATAATAGATGGATGGATGAAGCTGACCAAAAAAGCATTTTGTGTAAATGCAGGAAAACACTTAACATTTACAACAATCTAATATCCAACCACATAGCCCAGTATGTGAATGAAGGCAAAGCAAACAGCACTAAGTACAAGTAACTGTAGGGCAAATTTAATAATCCAATATTACTAATCATATTTACAATATAAAGGGAAATAATTTTCAGTTATGATATATGTGGTAATATTTCATCCATAATGTGTAGCATTTGTTAGCAGGGCTTTGTTAGCTAATTACAGTGTCTAATTACCACCTACGTTGATACATTCATGTATTAGTTTTGCGCACTTGCTTATTCTAATTGGGCTGTTTGACTAAGTACATTAAAGAAAGCCTATCATTAATGTTTTCATATTTTTTTAAATGGATGACATTTGAAATATTACTATTTAAAATCAATATTACAAAAATGTTTTTCTTTCTTAAAACAAACTTTTGCTCATTTTAGAAATTTATCGAAATAACCTATGGGGATTGTATAACTTACATAAGCAATACAGTGAGAAACTTTTTTTTTCAGCTGTCTATTCAAGGGTGAAATATCAGATTGCTTGGATGACATGAATTTGGGTTGTTAGCAAATAAAAGCAGAAGCCCAAACCAATATGCATCAGTTGAGGCTATGGTAATGCATTTTCTTTTTGTGTGGATTCTGTTTAGCTTTACATCACCATTGCTTTCTGTTGAAAACACAGAAAATGCTTGCGCACACCAGGACCTCTCTGATCTGCCAGGATTTTTTGCTGATGGAGACATTATTATTGGTGGGCTGTTCCCCATGCATTACAGGATAGCTGAACCAGATCAAAACTTAACATACAAACCGGCAATTCCAAGATGTCATGGGTAAGCAGTATATTGTAAAGCCTTACCTATATATAAAACAATCAAACTTTAGAACTAACAGCTATTATAATACTATAATACTGTATTATTACAGCTAAGCAATAACCTTATTCCACTTGACTTTAGACAAAGGATTTATTTTTCTTCTTCTCATTTATGAAGAAAAACTTTGTAGCTTTGCATTTTAAGTACAACTTTTTGTTATTCAACTGTTTAATAAGCTTCTTTCACATATTTTGAGTATTATTTTAAAGTAAATAAATGTGACTTTTATACAGTGGTTACAAATGACAATGTGATATTCAATACAAAACCTGTAGGCTGTTTTAATCCAAATAAGTTCACCATTTCTAATGTAAACAGGGAATAAACAATAACAAATAAGCATTTTTATTGAAAATTAATATAGTATTCTGAGTTAAGTTTTGTGTCTCTTTTAGTTCTGTGATGCATTCTATATTGCAAGATTATGGAGGAGATGCAAACTTTTATAATTGGGCAATGGTATTGTTATTGCTTATTCTTCCAGCTTTGACACCAGATCCTTTCGTTGGGCTCAGACAATGAGACTGGCAATAAAAGAAGTTAATGCAAATCCAATTTTACTTCCAAAGGTGCAGCTGGGCTACAAAATTCATGATTCTTGTGCTACACATGTGGCTGCATTAAGGGCCACCCTATCCATATTTAATGAACCAAAGGAATCTTCAAGTAAAATGTGTTCTGTACATTCATCATTAAAAATGATTATTGGAGATTCTGGATCATCACAGTCAGCAGTGGTGTCAAGACTACTGCAGCCATTCAAAATCCCAATGGTATGTATTCATTTATTTCATTTTAATGGGGGTTTAAAAGTCAGTTAAACTCCAGCTATTTAAATTTGGTGAATGTCCTTTCACGTATGCATATTCTTCACAAATGTCCTAATCCCACCATTTTACTTATGCTTTAGCTACAAGGACCTTTGAATGACAAGCTGTCAGGCAGTCTGTTAGAATGTTTTTCTTTTTCTTTTCAACAGAGTAGGGTCCCTTCAGATTAAAACACTGTATATTAAGCTAGTAGTGTAATGGCTAATGCAGCTGCTTCATGAATCCAAGAAGGTGGATGGTTGGACAAGCAGCACAGTTATTGTTGGTATGGATGTTGCACATCTTGACCATGTCTGTTTGGTTTTCTCGTTCACATCACCAAAGATGTGCAGGTTAGGTTAATTGGCAATTCCGAGCTAACACTTGGGTGAGTGGGTGCGTAAGTGGGCTCTGTGATGGAGTGGGATCCTGTTCACAGCCATTTTCTACCTTGTGCCAGTGCTGTCAAGAGAGAATCTATTCACACTAGATTGAGCTGTTTCTTAGAGTGTTATATGTTATGCTATTTATCTATTTTAAAAATAGGGCTGAACAAAGAGTTATTTAATAAAATAAAACAAAATTCTCAGTATGGTTGTTAATCTGTTTAAAAACATTAAAATACTCTGAACTTAAATCCTCAGCTAGATACTTTTTGTTTGTGTTATCTCTGAGGTTTCTGTTTTGCTCTCATTGTGAAGTGTGAATGTAAAGTGATTCTATCATGTAAAATGACACAGTATACATGTTCTGTACAAAGAACATTTCACTGTTAGTATTGCCACAATTAGCAGTTGAAGCCACCTCAGAATTATGTTAAATGAGATATTTGCCCTTAGGAAACTGATCAGAAGAACAGAACTTCAAATCATTTTCAGATAACATAAATTTTTGGGGTCTGTCATTTTAACCTATTAAAATTTTTTTTAAAAAGTAACACAGTTGTCCTTTAGATTAAAGTAGTTTCAGTAAAATACATTGAAAAGGCTTAACAATATTACTTTCATCAATAATTTGGATTTTTGATTTTCAGATAAGTTATTTCTCAACATGCTCTTGCTTTGGCAACAGACAAGAATTTCCAACATTTTTTAGGTTAGTTCCCAGTGATGATCATCAAGTAAAAGCAATTGCGAAACTTGTTAAATACTTTGGCTGGAAATGGGTGGCAGCAGTTTCTGAAGATGATGATTATGGCAGATATGCATTTCAAGGTCTTTTTGAAGAGTTTAGAAAAATTGGAGTATGTGTGGCATACTATGAAATTATTCCTAAAGTCTACAACAGAAAAAGGATTCTTGAAATTGTAGATGTAATTAAGAAGTCCACTGCAAAAGTTGTCATATCATTTGCTGGAGAAGGTGAACTCTACCCTTTATTTTTGGAGTATGCATATCAAAATATCACTGGCATTCAATGGATTGCAAGTGAGGCTTGGGTGACAGCTTCCTTGTTTTCACCAGGGGAATTCTATCCATCGCTTGGCGGTATAATAGGGTTTGCCATTCGCAGGGGAGAAATCACAGGCTTAAAGGACTTTCTCCTTCAAGTTAATCCAACACTCAACCCTAATAACTCTCTTGTCAAAGAGTTTTGGAGTACAATGTTTGGTTGTTCATTCTATCCATTAAATGTAAGTGATGAGTCTGGAAAAATGCTGCCCTTTTGTTCTGGTCATGAGTCCTTAGAAGAAAAATACTCTACTTACTTGGATATGTCCAACACTAGAGTTTCTTATAATGTTTATAAAGCAGTATATGCAGTTGCTCACTCATTACATAATCTGCTTAGCTGTGAAGCTGGCAAAGGACCCTTTGAAAATTCCTCTTGTGCAGATATCACCAACATCAGCCCATGGCAGGTAAAATCTTTTTTCAG
>JANRMT010062854.1:80495616-80521614 GCA_026402145.1 Polypterus bichir lapradei
AGGCTGTTATCAAGTTAAGTTTGTTCAATATTCTCGCCAATTTCTTTTTTTCAATAATGTTTTCCTTTTTTTTCCATTTCCGCCCTTTTAATTCCTGTTGCCCTGTTTTTCTTTTCAATCTGGTCTGCTGAAAATGTTTAAATGGTTTTTCCCTCCAATTTGATACAGCAGTTTCCCATACGTTGTATTCATAAACTGCAATACGTCCACCTTTGATGGAGATTGTGTAGCTTAGTTTTATTCCTAGTATACGTGAATAGAAAATTAAAAATACCCAATTTTCATGCATCTTTTTAGGGTAAGAATCTCGTTTTTTCATAGGGTTTGGTAATTCTAGTGTTAGTGCTCAAGGTTAATTGTTTTGGGTTTAATTTGTGGCATTGTCAAAATTAATGTTTGCCAAAATGTGAATCAACCTGTTTGATGTCTTCCTCTAGAAAGTGTGTTTTGATGTGTTGCATGTTTTTAGTATTGTATTCTTACCAAAAAGATGCATTTTGTACAATGAAACAATTTTTCACACGAAGTTCACATAATGTTTTCCACAAAAATTTATTATTTTTTTAGTTGTTTTTACTTCTTTGTTTAGCATAATCTTCACACACTGCCACCAGCATCTGTTGCTCTTCTGGCATGAAGGTTGTTCTCATTGTTTCTTGGCCTTTTAGTTTTTTTTTCGACTGTTGAGTGTTGGATTCATAAGGGCTTGTAAACTTTGCAGTTATTGCTTTTTAATATGTTTAAATTTATCCAAGATTGCACGAGCTTTATTTAAATCTATTGTTCTGGAACTGGCTACTCCGCTAATCTGAGATTATGCTATTGTAAAATGGAATACATTCTGATATCCAGGATTCTCTCATCTGTCTTTCTTGAACAGACCGGCAGAAAACTACAATTGAATTTATTATAAGGATGATGAAAATTTTAAAGGTAAAATGAAAGAATAAAAAACACAAAAAAATTTCTTTTTAATGTATAGAAATGCTTACTAATAAGAATTTGAATCCCAGTTTTGTCTTTTTGTGAACAAATAATAGTGTATTTGATTAAGTTTAGAGTTCAAATAAAAGTAAATTTGGTTGAAATTAAAATCCTCAGCCTTTGAAGTCTACCAGAACTGAACTTGAACACCACTGGTATATAGTACATTTTAGACTGAAATTACATTATAAAGGTAAGCAGTAATGATGTGACCCTTTTGATTTGAGTATAGGATAAGATGTTTTGAAAATATATCTTATATATCACCTTAACGTCTTTGCAAAATATTGTAAAATTCATACTAAGTTGTTCCCAAATGAATAAGCTGAAATTGATGAGGGGTGTGTTTCCAAATAAAGATTAACTTATATAAGAGGAAGAGAGTGTTATATTTGTTTTTCCGTTCGTTATTTGAAATTTTATAAACAAGTTTAAAATGCTTTTTTGGTCTCCTCCCCTGTGTCCACATCAGAAAAGCAGACTGCTGCTAACATCGATCCTATATGTTTTAGTTGTCAAATATATATTATATTCTCATATCAGATATGTGGAAATGTAAAAAGAAAAGAAAATGTTTACAAGTAAATAAGCACATAATAAAGAAATTAAATGAATTAATTTAACCTATTAGTGTAAAATCTGTGAAAGGGCTCAAAATGTGTCCTTGTTTGCTTGCATGAAGAATCAGTGGTGAGTAGCGATCAGAAAAAAACCCACCTGAGAAAAGAGGAGTTAAAACAAATTAAATAGGAGCTAACAAAAACTTAAGAATCTTCCAAGTCTCATGGAAGCATATGAGGACTTATGCATGCACTAAAGCTGCATTTTCCATATGCAAAGTGTGTTCTCTGTAACAGTCCATGAGCCTCATGTATAACGCCGTGCATAGAATTCGCACTATAACATGACGTAAGCACAAAAGCCGAAATGTGCTTACACACAGAAAAATCCAGATGCAGGTATCTGTGCGTACTCCAACTTCCAATTTGTTCCGCTACATAAATGCCGGTCAGCGTGAAAAGTAACGCATGTGCACGCGCCTGCTCTCCCGCCCCAATTCCTCCCAGAATTACTCCTCTGTGAATATGCAAATCAATATAAATAGCCCTTAAGTTCAGCCTTCTGTGAAAAGACAATGGGAAAAGCACAGGGGAAAATAAAAGAATTTCAGCGAATACCAAGTGGAGGCAAAGGAAAAACATACTATTTGTTGATTTAAACCATGGTATAATCAACAAAAGGAAGTTGATCGAGTGACATAGCGTGTTGGAGAAACTTGAAAGCTCAAGTTCACAAAGTCTCACAGTGCCCGAAATAAAAAAGAAGTTGTCAGATATCAAAGTCGCCGTGAAAAGGCGAGTTATAGCCCACCATCTGAGTGTGATATGAAAGCTTATTAGGGTACAGAGAAAAAAAAAGGCGCACAGTGGGGAAAAAACACAAAATGTCAACTTCAATCTCGAAATTTCGACTTTAATCATGCAGTTTATTTTGTCATTAAAGCAGAACATCATAAACTTCATCTTAAAATAAACTTCATCTTAAAATCGTTTAATTAACCAGTTTCTCAAATCACATCATAATTAAAGTAGCACGTTAAATGCTTTGTTTTGTATGTGTTCTTCTATATGCTCTATGTGTGTGAATCACTACGTGCTTTTTAAACCAGCTCTCTTCCTCCGACAGGATACAGAATCCATTAAATTTGTGATATTTCAGGTAACTGAATTCTGAATTATATTAAATATAAAATAGTTATATTAAATATGTAACTTAATTTAGTTATATTAAATATATAAGTGAATAACTAAAATACTGAGATGTATACGTGATATCATTTTCATGATGATATGAGTTAAAGCACATTATTAAATATGGGTTTCACGATGGTGCAGTGATTGTGCGCAACCTTCGATTAAATAATTTATTGCAGCAGTACTCAGGGATAGCTCTAGGCTCGTGGCAGCCCTGGGCAGAGAAAGAATCGGTAACCCTTCGCCCGCCAATGTCAATATGGTATCTTTTGCACGGCGGATGGCCACGTCCGTTGCAGACACTGCATAGCCGCCTTGTGCTCATGATACAAGCGTTTAACTTTTGCCAAAATTTTCCGCTGCATTTTTAGTTGTGTCATTATTTTCTCTTTCTGTTTTATATTCAATATATATTGGCTTGGCGGCCCTGTGCAGGTGCACAGTTTGCACATGCCTAAGGCCGCCCCTGCAGTATTGTAACTTTCAAATGTACTAACCTGCAATTCCTTTCCTTCCTTTTCTTTTTCCAAGTAACCGATCACCACATAATTAGCTCTGTAATAGACGTTAAGCCATCCGTATGCTTATAACATCAATTCTTCAAAACCTTTAAGGAACATTGAAATATCTTTGTAGTACATGTTTAATTATTCTATCCTTCATGACAGTCCCAGTGAAGCATACAGTGCGAGGCAGGAATAATCGTGAGCGGAGCGCCAGATCCTTGCTAGCGTAGCAACACCGTGTCCTTTAATTATTAACAATATAGATTATTTAAATGAAGTTAGTTTTATCTGTATAATATAATAAACATATTTTCTGCTTTTACTCTTAAAAATTATATCGTCATCATATGTAAATATGCGCTTTATAAAGTGCCTCTGGTTGTGCAATATTATAACTGTAGTGCAAGTTTACAGTGAGGTTATTGTACTTATAAGTACAAACAGTTCTGCAAGGCAAGTTGATGGACTAATTGAGTGCGTTTAGAGCTCTTGGGATGAAACTCTTTCTGAACCGCGAGGTCCGTACAGGAAAGGTTTGAAGCGTTTGCCATGTGAGAAGCAGTTCAGATAGGAAGCATGGCTGAGGCAGCATTTGCTTGATGCTGTATACCGATAATTCTCTTTCTGATCAGCTGCTCCAAGTGGTGCAGTGAGAGTAATATGGAAAAAGATGATCTGCTGTGGCAACCCCTAACGGAAGCAGCTGAAAGAAGAAGAAGAAGGTGCAATGAGAGTAACAACGTTAAAGCAGTTATGGTATTTGGAATAGTTTGACCATTCTGTGGACCATTATATTGTTACAGGTTAATTACAATCAGATGCATTAAACTAATAAACAACATGCGGTTAATTTCAGTGTATTTATAAAGCCGCGTCAGGGACGTGGACCTGAAAAAAAAAGATAAACCACACAGGAACAGTAGCACTGCTTTGACGCTGGGTGCCGCCAGTCTGCAAAACCGAGTGGAGAACTTGCGTACGACAGAGTATGAGGTACCATGGAAATGTGCATGGCTTTACGCCAATTTTAGGTTTTATACATCACGATTTGAACGTGGAAACGTTCTTATGCAACATTTCTGTGCTTACGCACCGTTTATACATGAGGGCCCTGGTACTGTTATTGGCATCTCAGATCACAAGCTGATTGAATTTAGTTTCACTTATCCCCTCCCTAAAATAAATTTAAAATAACCTATTGTAATATCAAGAATCTATAATAATAAAAGGCAAAGCCCTCACTGACTGACTGACTGACTGACTGACTGACTGACTGACTCATCACTAATTCTCCAACTTCCCATGTAGGTAGAAAGCTGAAATTTGGCAGGCTCATTCCTTACAGCTTACTTACAAAAGTTAAGCAGGTTTCATTTCGAAATTCTACACGTAACGGTCATAACGGTCGATAACGGTCGACAACGTCCGCCATGTTGAACTTTCTCATTTATGGCCCCATCTTCACGAAATTTGGTAGGCGGCTTCCCTGCACTAACCGAAACCGATGTATGTACTTATTTCGATGGTATGACGCCACTGTCGGCCGCCATATTGAACTTTCCAACGTCACCAATTTTCAAACTTCCCGTGTAGGTAGAAGGCTGACCCCATCTTCACGAAATTTGGTAGGTGACTTCCCTGCGCTAACCGAAACCGATGTACGTACTTATTTCGATGGTATGACGCCACTGTTGGCCGCCATATTGAATTTTCCAAACGTCACTAATTCTCCAACTTCCCGTGTAGGTAGAAGGCTGAAATTTGGTGGGCCTATTCCTTACACTTACTTACAAAAGTTAAGCAGGTTTCATTTCGAAATTCTACGCGTAACGGTCATAACGATCAACAACGTCCGCCATATTGAACTTTCTTATTCATGGCCCCATCTTCACGAAATTTGGTAGGCAGCTTCCCTGCGCTAACCGAAACCAATGTGCATACTTATTTCGGTGGTATGACGTCACTGTCAGCCGCCATATTGAACTTTCCAACGTCACTAATTCTCAAACTTCCCGTGTAGGTAGAAGGCTGAAATTTGGCAGGCCCATTCCTTACAGCTTACTTACAAAAGTTAAGCAGGTTTCATTTCGAAATTCTACGCATAACGGTCAACAACGTCCGCCATGTTGAACTTTCTTATTTACGGCCCCATCTTCACGAAATTTGGTAGGTGACTTCCCTGAGCTAACCAAAACCAATGTACGTACTTATTTCGGTGGTATGACGCCACTGTCAGCCGCCATATTGAATTTTCCAACATCACTAATTCTCCAACTTCCCGTATAGGTAGAAGGCTGAAATTTGGCAGGCTCATTCCTTACAGCTTACTTACAAAAGTTAAGCAGGTTTCATTTAGAAATTCTACGCGTAACGATCAACAACGTCCGCCATGTTGAACTTTCTTATTTAAGGCCTCATCTTCTCGAAATTTGGTAGGCGGCTTCCCTGCACTAACCGAAACCAATGTACGTACTTATTTCGGTGGTATGATGCCACTGTCGGCCACCATATTGAACTTTTCAACAGTCTTTGTTACTTATGGTCCCATCTTCAAGAAATTTGGTACACGGGTTCCCAACGCTAACTAAATCCTATTTACGTACATATATACGTCCATAGCCTGCAGCTTGGTCACCATGTGAGGCGGCGTTGGGTCTCCCATCCCATCACCTCCCACGTTGTTGGCTGCCTGCCTATATAAGGCCGTCCGTCGCTCCAGTCTCTACATTCCCTTCCTTGCTTCGCCACGGGATTCACGTCTCCCTGCTGATAACTACAGCCTTTTTGTTTAATCCACGGCTTCTCCGCTGTTTTATTGTTTGTTTATTACAATTATAGTTATTGTATAGGTATTTTACACTTACTTTACATTACTCAGGTACCCATTTCCTTCATCATTCCAACCCCCATTACCATGTCTATCAAGGTAATCACCATCGATCAAAGAACTGTCACTTACCGAGTGGTTTCCATGCCCGGAGATGGCACCTACCTTTTCCATTCTCTGTGTTACATATTGCACGGCCATATCAGGCTCACTCTTGATATCTGGAAGAACATTGTGTCTTATGTATTGAATGACTGGGACAGGTTCAAGGTGTGGACTGATGACAGTACAGGAGATAATTATACTACACAGGAGCACTAGAAGAGTGAAATGCTTAAGCCCTTCACCTATGGTTCTGCATGTGAGTTGATGGCTGCCGCTGAATTGTTCGGTTGGTGCTTTCAAGTGTACCGAAATGGCCAAATATTTTACACCTTTCGACAACCGCCAATGCCTCTTAAACATCTTACATTCATAGGTGACAATTTCAGTAGTGGACACTTTGATGTTTATGAATGTTTAAACTCTCAAAAGCTGGATGTGAAGTTATCGATGAAACCGGTTGTAAGCTTACAACGCTTGACAGATGCCGAATGTCACTTCAACACAAGTCCTGCAAATACTGTCGTAATTGAAACAAACCATGAAACTGAAATCGATTATGACAGCAGCAATCCATGCTGTGAGATTTGAAACAAGATTACTGTTCACATGGCCAACTGTAAGTTGCATGCTCAAGAGTAAGCTCAGTGCACAGCTTGGTCATGTTACAACCGGAGGGCCGAACTGACAACGTGGCATACAAAGAGATCCTTAACAAATAATTATTGCCATATTTTCCCTCACTTTAAAAAGGTTAAATTTTCTTCTTAATAAAAATTTTAATGCAGTACTTCGCCGCTGCGAAGCGCGGGTATTTTGCTAGTATTCTATATGTCTGTTGTTGCTTCCTGTCTCTATGATGTTTCTGTGTTGTCTTGCCCTATGCAGATTTTGTCTCTATATAATTCCACATTGTCACAAATTTTGGATCATTATGCACCTATTAAATCCTTGATTGTTCCTACTACTCGGACATCTCCGTGGTTTACAGCAGAATTGTGTACCATGAAACAAACTGGTCGCCCCTTGGAAAGTCGCTGGAAGAAGACTGGTTGGGCTGTTCACACCCTGGCTTACACCGAACACCTGAAGGAATACAGAAACACCTTATCGGCTGCATGTTCAAAGTACTATTCCACACTTATTGACTTTGGTACTTGTCGCCCTAGATCTCTTTTTAATACAGTTAGCAGACTTTGTCAACCTGCTATAAAAAATCCTTATGCCTCTGTTCAGCACTGTAATCTGTTTCTCGACTATTTTCTGTCAAAAATTATGACCATATATCAAAGTTTCTCTACTAACCATTCCTCATCTCTGTCAACCGCTTATACTTCTAAATCTACAGTTTATTTATCTAAATTTAACCCCACTACACCAACTTATATTGCTGAAGTAATATCTAAATTAAATCAAACTACCTGCCACCTAGATCCTTCTACTTTACTGATTAAGGCTTGCACTGACAAACTTCCTGCCCCCATTTCTCACTTTATCAACTGTAGTTTCCGCACTTTTGTTGTTCCAAGTGATTTAAAAACTGCTGCTGTAATCTGTTTTAAAAAAACCTGGCTCAGATCCGTTATAACTAAAATTTTATCGTCCAATTTCTAATCTTCGATTTATGGCTAAGATCTTAGAAAAGGTTGTTGCTGTTCAACTCAATGATTATTTAAATTTGCATAACCTGCTTGAGCCTTTCCAATCGGGAATCAGAGTCCTACATAGCACTGAAACTGCTTTAATTAAGGTAACCAATGACTTTCTTATAACTGCAGATTCTGGGATGGCCTCTATTCTCGTTCTTCTTGAGTTAAACGCAGCATTTGATACAGTTAACCATAACATTTTACTGTCCCACCTTTCAGCTATTGGTATCTCTGGTGCTGCTGTTTCTTGATTCACATCATGCCTCAGTGATCACCAGTATTATGTCTTCATTAGGAAATACAAATCTTCCACTACTTCAATCACACAAGGTATCCCTCAAAGGTCAGTTCTAGGTCCAATCCTCTTTAACATCTATATGCTTCCATTAGGTGAGATTATTTGTCAGTATGGTTTAAGCTTCCACTGCTATGCTGATGACACACAACTTTATGTAAGTGTTGATGCAATCTTCACCTGTTGCGCTGATTGATTGATTGATTGAAATCAATAATTGGATGACAGATACTTTTTTTACAACTTAATCCTGATAAAACAGAAATCTTATTAGTTGGTACCAAATCTTTCCTATCTACCCTTCATGGCCTAAAAATTGATGTTGATGGGATTCTGGTTGAACCCTCAGCATTAGTACGTAATTTGGGTGTCATCTTTGATCAACTTCTTACTTTTCAATCACACATTAGCTCAATAGTACAGACAGCTTTTTTTCATCTTCGCAACATTGGTCATCTGCATTCTTTCCTCAGTGTGAAAGAAACTGAAAAACTCATTCATGTTTTCATCACTACCCATTTGGACTATTGCAATGCTTTGTTTTATAGCCTCCCGACTAAATACTGTATATCAAAAAATCACAGTATGTTGAGAATTCTGCTGCTCATTTACTTACACACACTAAAAAATCTGCTCACATCACTCCTGTCCTCTATGATTTGCATTGGTTACCAGTTTCTTCAAGAATCATATATGAAATTATTCTTCTCACCTTTAAATCTGTCTGAGCTGCTGCTTCCTTACACTCCTGCCCATGCATTACGATCATCGGACGCTAACTTACTCACTGTACCTAAATACAGGTTAGTAACTATGGGTGGCAGAGCTTTCAGTGTGATAGCCCCTAAAATTTGGAATGCTCTTACTCTCAGCCTTTGTGAGAAAAAATCTATTATTCATTTCAAACTCTTGTTAAAAATCTTTTCAATGGGTATTATTCTTTTTCTTGTATGTAATTTCTACTGTCTTGTTAATGTGTTTATTGAATTGTAAAGTTTCCTTGAGTGTATGAAAGGCACTGCACAAATAAAACATTATTATTATTATTATTATTATTATTATTATTATTATTATTATTAACCCAAAATTGGTTACATTTCATTTGCTTTTACATTTGAAGCACAGGCTGGTGAAGTGACTTGGTCATAGTCACATAGTGCCAATAAATTGTTATTTGAGCCCACAACATCAGGTTTTGTTGTGTGCATATTTTAATAGTAATGTGGTTCCTGCATACCCAGATTTGGACACAGCAGTTTTGCTAAAGCCATGTGCATCACTAGTGATCTGCCAGAACAGTGGCATATTAAGAGAGAATGTTTAGCAACTGCAGGTAGGACTGAGGAAAATACCAGTGGGTTCCTCATTCCAATTCATCATGCACCTGACAAAGAAGGTTTAGTATTTCAGTCCTGGGGAGCTTAAATTTCTCTGATTACTGAGATGGAACAAAGGGATTTAGGTCTGCCCACAGGAGAGCATTGAGACCCAGGACTTGACTTCTTGAACAGAACTGCCTCAAAAGGCATTTCCGGTTGAGTTGGCATGATTCTAAAAGACAGATGCCATTGTTGTTCCTGCTACTAAATGGCGATTTGCCTTCCAACTTTGAAGGAAGTGACTGATAGCGAGTTTGACTAGTTAACTCGCATACAGATTATGTTTAGGTGTCAAAGCTACAAAGAGTCATTTTGCACTAATTTACAGCCTACATTACCCACCCATCCATTTTCTAAACATTATAATTTTATATTTATGTTGCAACATCAACGTATTGTTATTAATATTGTTGTGATATTTATCCAAATAAGAGTGCCAGTTTTGTTTTTTGTGATCTACTTAAGGCGAACTTGCAGGTAAAAGCCCAAATAAAGAACAACACTAAAAGTAACAAATGGGGTATTCATTTACAAGCAAGATTAAATACTACTTTAGCTACGAATGGTTTCAATAAATACTCTCTAATTAACCAATGATCGTAAGTATGAGATAACGAGGTACATAGTGTTTAGAAGCTTGTGGGAAATGCGCCCAAGGGTGATAGAATAATATTCTGTTTAGGACAGAATCTTGTATTGTACTCATGCCACACACACTGTAGGCCCAAAAGGATGCTCTTTAATGGACACATTTTTTAAGTAATGAATTCTTTCTTTATTCTTAAACCTTTCTTTCATAAATAATCCTGACACTTTCCAACAGCATTTAGCATTTTGTTCAGCATTAACATATTAGCTCAAACGCAGTGCACGGTAAAATAAAACTACAGTATTCAGATATTAAGGCCTCGTTCAGCAGGCAACTAAGTGACAGACTGACAAATAAGAAAATTTAAAGATTTAAGGAAAAGTTGTATACTGCAGTCAGTTTTGCATATTGCTGCATTATGCAAGATGAAACAGCTTTTAATTCACTTGGGTCAAATGATCCAGTTAAGGGATTTGCTGCAAATATACAATGATTGCATTCTGTTTACCACAGAAGTCTCGAGAGAGAGCATTTTCACTATAAAAAAATGATTTACTGCTGGATAACCAGCAACTGTCTGTGTGATGTGTAGCAATGAAGTCAATCATATGTATTCTTGTTCTCCAGAGTTTTGTAGTTTCAAAACCTTCTGAGCTAATGTGCCAAATTCAGCAAACATTTCAACTCAATGGGTTATACCAAAGTGGAGACATTATTTTAGGAGGCATTTTTGCATTGAATTACAAAACAACAGCACCAGACCTGTCTTTTACACATGATCCAGGACAATGGAAATGTGATGGGTGAGTAAATGCTACTAACGTTATTATCCCTTCTGTATTGAATGGATTCTGTAAAGATTTTTACGTAGTGTATGAATGGAAATGTTTTAATATTAAAGCAGGAGTGGTACACATTTTTCTCTTCACAAACATACTTTCTACAGGATGCAGTTTAACGCCTTTTATATTACAAAGACAATAATCATTTTAATTTTAAGTAGACTTTCAATAACATCTCTTGCTAATGTAAAATGTTTTTTTTATGACAGCTTTGAAGTTTCAGAATATCAGAGGGTTCAAACAATGATTTTTGCAATTCAGGAAATAAACAATGATCAACGCATTCTTCCCAACATAACCCTTGGCTACAGGATTTTTGACAGTTGTGTTAATCTTCCAATAGCCCTAAGAGCTGCAGTCACCCTGTTAAGTGGATGTGATAGTGTTCTATTTAATGATGACTGCAAAGGGCTTCCACCTCTTCTTGCCATTGTGGGCAATCCTTTATCCTCACATTCAATTGCCATGTCAAGGATCATGAGTCTTTTTCGCATTCCTATGGTAAGGAAAAACTGTTTAAGAAACATTTGATCAAATAGCTCTACTATGTCAAGGAGCAGTATTTTATAGAATTTCAGTGTTTTAGCTTTTAAATCCTGATGCTGTGAATTCTCATTAATTTATCCTCTCATTCATTGATTTCTTCTTTGTTGCTGCCCTTGTTTTATTTTTTTCTTAATAAAAGAACATATTCTGGTAATGTCCCAATATATGAGATTATTTTCTTCTGATTATTTTTTGAAAACTACACTAATCAGCAAAACATATTTGCCTTTTTTATACTTTTGTAAAATGCTGCATTTATAATTCAGTACAAAATTAACACCAAAAGGTATTTCATTTGATAATGCAAAAATGAGTATTTTTACTTATCTCATACCTACCAGGTCAGTCATTATGCAACATGCTCCTGCTTAAGTGATAAACAAGAATATCCATCATTCCTGAGGACAATACCAAGTGATGCGTTTCAAGTGAAAGCTATTATTCATATCATTAAACATTTTGGCTGGCTGTGGGTAGGTGTAATAGCAAGTGATGATGATTATGGACAAAATGCTGTCAAGAGCTTTACTGAAGAGGTTAACAAAATTGGCTGCATTTCTTTTAGTGAATCAATATCAGCTGTTCCTTCTAAAAACAGAATTTTTCAAATAGTAAATATTATCGAGAAATCTACTGCTAAGGTCATTGTTGCTTTTTCTGGGGAAGGAAAATTAAGTAATTTATTTAAAGAAATTATTCTCCAAAATGTTACTGACAGGCAGTGGATTGCAAGTGAAGCTTGGAGTACCTCTAATTTATTGTCCAGTAAAGAAAACTTTGATTGTTTTGGAGGAACAATCGGTATAGCTATTCGCAGAGGAGACATTCCTGGATTACAAAATTTCCTTCTTCAAGTGCAACCAGATCACAATCCCCAGAATAACCTGGCAATAGAATTTTGGGAAACCTTATTTAATTGCAAATTTCCAGAAACAATAAAAAGACAGAATTTTTCTTTTTTACCTGCCATTAGAGTATGCACAGGATCTGAAGATATTAAACTTGCCAAAACAGCATATAGTGATGTAACAAAATTGAGGTCATCATACAATGTTTACAAAGCAGTTTACGCCATTGCACATGCCCTGCATAATTTAATATTCTGTGAAAGTGGAAAAGGGCCATTTATAAACAATACTTGTGCTAACATAACACTTTTACAGCCTTGGCAAGTAAGCATGTTCTCATATGCAAAATTATTATAAAAATGTAAAATTTCTGATTAATAGATATTTATATAATATATATGACTCTTTTCCCAGTGATCATAATCTAGTTGAGCTCTAAAGTTAACAGTAGACACCTTTTGTAGTTGCCTTTTTAGTTTTAAAAACTGTCCTCAGAAAAAAGTTCACTGTCATTTAATAAAATATATATTACACATTTTCTCTTCTTAAAGCTCTTGCATTATCTGAAGAATGTGAATTTCAGAAACAAGTTGGGAGAAAGAGTGGCTTTTAATGAAAATGGGGATGCTGTTGGAATCTATGACATTGTCAACTGGCAAAAATCAGATGACGGAAGTGTGACAATCAAAACCATTGGCTTTTTTGATGAATCAGCAGCAGCTGGAGAAGAAGTTAAAATTAATGAAGATGAAATCTTTTGGAATTTTAAATCAGGAGCTGTAAGAAAAATATTTCAAATATAATTATATCAAAATGTTTACATCTATAAAATAAGGAGAGAATGACCCTTCCTAAAGGAAACATGTTTTGGTACTCATGTACTAAACGGATGGCACAGACGGCTAGTACCCTTTTCTATTATCGTGTCGCAAATCGGGTTTTAACATTAGGCACCCAAAGGGTCGTTAACATTAGGGGCCTATAGGCAACTATGCTCCACCTCCACTAACTTTAAGGTTAGTATTTGTGGTTGGGGTAGGTCAGTCTAATAATTTAATCTCCAAAAAGTAAGCAACCGGAGTGCTTCCCCCACGAAGCCCAACAGTAGAATGGGTAGGAACTGCCGACTGTGCCATCCATTTAGTACACAAGTACCCATGTTTTATTCATTTAGGGTTAGTATGGAAGTGCCAGGACTATGTTTCCTTTAAAATTCTAATACAAAATGTAAGCCTCATAAAAAGCAGATGCCTAATTCCAATTTATAGATGGAGAAAAACAGCATTTGCATTTATACATTCTGAAAATCACTAGTATAAAAAACAATTCATATCGTAAAATGAACAGTTATAAAAATATTTGTAATAGTGCAAAACCAAACAATTTTCAGTACTATCCACTATAAATTGCAATGCAAAAACTAAGCAATTTCTGCATCTCTAATACATTCTATGTTTTAGGTTTTTTTTTTAATTTTCACTTTAAGATTTTTGATACAGAATTCAGCATGAAATATGCTAGATCATTTAAACACATTTTTTTTTCAGAAACAAGAACACAGATTACTTGATGAGTAAATACATTGTACACGGAAAATGGGCATTTTAGCAAATGATTGATTGCTCTGTCTTCAAAATTAAAAAAAATTATATTACCTCACGTTTTTTTTCTATAATTGTGAGTCTCTAAATAATGTCTCCTTTTTACTGTACTTGTTTCTTTTTTTCATTTAAATGATTTAGCTTGCTCTAATCATGAAATTCCCAAGCCCTCTTAATTTAATTCATAGTTCCAAGGGCACAGAGCTGTACCAGCAGCAGGACACAAGTCAGGGACCAACCCTACACGGGGTGCTAGACCATTGCAAGTAATCAACATTGCACTGGACTCCAGTCCACCACTGTCTGCACATTACAGACTAAGATAACATCTTCACCATAAGGTTTCCTTCATTTGGGTTTCATCTACAGATTTTTTTTTTTTTTTTGTTGCTGAGAACTGTGGAAATAAAATGTTATTAGAATACTTGGATCAGACTTCTAGACAAAATTGCACTTCTTACGTTTTGAAATAGTGTAATTATTTTTAGGCTCCTATATCCATCTGCAGTAAAAGCTGTATGCCCGGGACAAGGAAAGCCACAAGGAAGGGAGAGCCAATCTGTTGTTTTGATTGTGTGCCATGTGCAGATGGGGAAATCAGCAGTCATATTGGTAGGTGCTTTAAACTGACTGAATTGTGTCTAACATCTTAAAGTGTAAGTATACATTGATGTATGCTGTGGAATATGAAGAGATGACTGGTTTTTTTTTCTTTTACGCTAACGGCACCATTCTTTTCTCAACTTCTTTCAAAAGAGCTTGGTGTCTGGGAAAAGTGTGTTGGATTGGACTCCTAGGTTTCAATTGTTATATGATGGTATTAAATGGTGGATGAGAAAGCATTCTCCAACAAAACCTGTATGGTGACACCTTGTCATGTTATCAAAAATCCACCTGATAATACTTTGCAGTAGACAAATACAGAAGAATTGTTCATTTTTCCAAGGCATTTGCTGTTTATTATATGTTGTATGCCACATTAAATAAAATTATTCATGTAGGATAAAAAATGACCAGCATACTTGTTCAGAAATAAGCATAAAGTATTATTTTTGGCTTTTAATATCTCTTACTCCTACTTATAAAGGCAATTGTCATTCACTTTTTCTTTTTTTTACAGATTCTGTTGAATGTGTCAAGTGTCCTCAAGACTTTTGGTCCAACCATGAAAGAAACCAATGTATAATGAAAGAAACTGAGTTTTTGTCATACATGGATGCAATGGGAATTACCTTAGTAACAATAGCATCATTTGGGGCATGCCTTTCAGTCATGGCATTAGCAGTATTTGTTTATCACAGAAACACCCCAGTAGTTAAAGCCAACAATTCTGAGCTGAGTTTCATTTTGCTAGTATCCCTTACTTTATGTTTCCTTTGCTCATTGTGTTTCATTGGGCAGCCATCCTATGCAACATGCATGCTCAGACACCTAGTGTTTGGTGTTAGCTTTGCGCTATGCATTTCTTGCATTCTTGTGAAAACCATTGTGGTAATAATGGTATTTAAAGCCAGACAGCCTACTAATAACATGATGAAATGGTTTGGTGTTTCCCATCAAAGAGGCACTGTTGTGCTTTTCACCTTGATTCAGTCCATAATATGTATTTTATGGTTGTCCACAGCTCCACCAAATCCAACTAAAAACACAAAAGTTCAAAATGAAAAAATCATATTAGAGTGTGATGTTGGATCAGTAATTGGATTTAGCTCTCTTCTTGGGTATATTGGACTATTGGCTTCCATTTGCTTTGTGTTGGCTTTTCTTGCTAGAAAACTGCCAGACACGTTTAATGAAGCCAAATTCATTACATTCAGCATGCTCATCTTCTGTGCAGTTTGGATAACTTTTGTCCCTGCCTATGTCAGCTCTCCTGGAAAACACACAGTGGCTGTAGAAGTGTTTGCCATCTTAGCATCTAGTTTTGGCCTTCTTATTGCAATATTTGCTCCAAAATTTTACATTATTATATTTAAGCCTGAGAAAAATACCAAAAAAGCCCTTATGAAAAGATAACATTTTCCAGTATAGTATCAGCAGCTTTATAAAAATCAAGTTTCCAAAAGTGAACATCATCATAATGTAATTAGGATGACAAAGGATTTACTACTATTTAAATAAAAATCTGTTTTAAACAATTATTTCAAATGATTTGACATGAGTTATTTTTTTCTTGGGAAAACAGAGACTTCTTAATGTCAATAATGTCCATTTACCTGTCCTCTGATGCTTCTGGGGCGGATGCCCAGATGATCACAGAACAGACTTACACACAATTACAAAGTCAATATAACCAACCTTATCGTCAAGACACCAAATAACCTAATACGTACACATTTCGAATGTGGTCGGGAGAGGGTACTTACGGAAAACCCACATGTATGTGTTGAAGAATATGCAAAGTCCACATTACACATTGACTAGGACACCACAGTAAAGCTCAAGAAAAATAAATAAATAATAATAATAATAGCAGTTAGATGGCATGTGAGCTTTGTGTTAGATGTTTTCTTTCTTTAAAGTATGAACTACAGTTTCTTTCACATTTCAAAGATATGATTAAATTAATTGATGACTTTTTATCAATTATAATATACAGTATTAATGCTATACATGTATTACAATTCAGTGCATCAACATAATGCAACCAGATTGAATCATCCCTTCCCCCATAAAAAGGAGAAAAGGAGCTAAAATGGAAAAGAGTATATTTAAAAGGTAGTAGTAAAAAATTATGTGGTTAAAGGGCTTATGGCAGCTGAGCTTGCTTAAAGATTGCCGTGCAGGGTGTTTAGTTTGCTTGTTTTTAGATAAAACTAAATTTACATTCCATATTCCAAAGACGGATGGCACGGTGGCGCAGTGGTAGCGCTGCTGCCTCGCAGTAAGGAGACCTAGGTTTGCTTCCCGGGTCCTCCCTGCGTGGAGTTTCCATGTTCTCCCAGTGTCCTCCCACAGTCCAGAAACATGCATCTTAGGTGTATTGGCAGTTCTAAATTGTCCCTAGTGTGTGCTTGGTGTGTGTGTACCCTGCGGTGGGCTGGTGCCCTGCCCAGGGTTTGTTCCTGCCTTGTGCCCTGTGTTGGCTGAGATTGGCTCCAGTAGACCCTTGTGACCCTGTGTTAGGATTCAGTGGGTTGGGAAAATGGTGTGGTGTGGTATGGTATTCCAAAGACTTGAAATTAGGCGTGCCATGTCTAAAATCATCTTAACACTGAGAAGATCATAAACTCCACCTTAGCATTAATTGTTATTTCACAAGTGTTTCTCAAAACCTATCATTAATAAAGTACAAAAGTAAATCCTTTGTAAACTATGTGATCCTTCACTCACTAGTCAATTGGTATGTGCTTGTTAAAGCAGCTAAATCTCATATCAACAGTACCCATAGACAGTGGTTGTCTGGCAAAGCACCTTAAATTCACTTCATGACAATTCCCTGAAAGTTTTAAATACTAAGATTCATACTTAACTATATGATATATGTCATGTCCATGATGAAATGCAGTAATGCACTTGTAGACTCATACTCTAGAAACTGTTAAGTTCATTTAAATGATTGTGATTATTATTAATTAGGTATTTAGTAATTAATAATATATTTAAAAATCTTGAAGCTGTATTATAAAATTGTAGCTAGCTTTACTTTGACAAAAGCAGTTTCTGCATTATAATTGGCGATGCAGAGGAGAGAGAAGAAACAAAAGGGAAGGACACAAATTGGAAGTTAGAAGGGAAAACAAATATTGGAGGTTAGTATATTTGGGGAAGGATAGTATGTCTGCAATGAAGAAAACTTATTCAGAAGAATACCTGTTGTGTTCTCTGTCTCTGTCTACAACCACCAGAAACCACCAAACCCCTAAATTAAAACAATGGGTTGTAACTTACACCCATTCATATTCCTAGCCTCTTTGAGTTCATTTAAACTTGATGTAAAGATTCTCAGTCTTGAATATACAGGTGACTTTTATTGATTTTGTAGCAGCCTGGAACTACCACCTTTGCTTTCATCTAGGCCAGTACAGCAGTGTGTCAGAAGATAAATGGCATAAAAGAAGATGGACTAGAGCAGGGGTGCCCAATGCGTTGATCGTAATCGACCGGTAGATCACAAAGGTAGTTAGTCTATCATATATCCTCCCTATGGCATTTGCCACTTGATTGACATACAGGCTGGCCAGTCTGAGATCTCTTTTCTTCTAACACACTGGTTATCCCGTGCGCATGATGAAACGTGCGAGCTACTGCAAAACTCCGGCTGTGATCTAGTTAGCCTTCCAATTTATATCGACTAAAGAAGGGATTTTTAAAAAAAAATTGTTTGGGGAGTGTATGGGCTGGATGTGGAATTGGAAGAGGATTTTTTTTCTCACAATGTCACAATCAAAGTGTGTTTGTCTGATCTGTCAATCTATCTTTGCTATTCCAAAGAAGGAAAATGTGGAAGGGCACTTTCGAACTGTTCATAAAAACTATGAAACCGGCTTCCTTCCTAAAAGCGATCTGAGAAAGAGAAAGGAGAGGGAACTAAAATCGCAGTTAATCGGACAGCCGTCATTTTTCACTCGGCTGAATTCAAAAGCAAAGGCAGACACACTGAAGCATCGTTCCGGGTGAGTCACTCATTCATTAAGTATAAGAAGTCCTTCCAAGATGGAGAGATGATAAAAAGAGGCATTCGTTGAGACAGATGTCTAGGGAGAAATTGGTAATAATGGAATGTTGTCAGGAAATTCATCATACCACAAATGAACCTCTAAGAAAAGTAATTATTATTTTATACCCTACAGTGCAAGTATTGTGCAAGAGTAAGAAGCACTAGTAGTTGGACACTCATGACAATAACAATATGTCACAGACAGTCATTTAAGAAAATGTGGTGTTAAGATTTCTCCACAGAAATAGAAAAAATACATTTATTTGAGTGCAAGTTTTCCTTCTATCATTCTTAAGCCAATAATCATTTCAAACATTGAGCAACCATATTAAATAATATGAACTGTAACAGCTAGTTTAGAGTCAGCATATTTTTTTAATTTAATGCATAACTCATTAACTGCTTCTCTAAAAACATAGTGTGACGGGGGGGGATGGGGAGCCACTGCCATTACCTGGCTGTGGCACCAATGGAATGGAAGGACCAGGGGAAAGAGCCTTGATGAGGCAATACCTCCCCTGTGACGCTAGAGGGTAGCCTCCTTGGGCAGCTGTGGCACCACAGATTCCCTCAGGGCAAACCAGGTGGTGGAGTTTAGTACAACACTGTTGGGTTCCTTGGGGGGGTGCCATGGGGAGCTGCAGAGACCTATAGTGGACTTACACCACATGTGTGACAGCTAAAAGTATTACTGACTGTGATCTATACTACATATTGTATGTAGTTCCATAGGGTGTCAAAGAATTATAAATACTCATGCACTTCAGTACTGTTCAGTTCAGCTTTTAACCTTCTAAAGGTAACTGTGTAAATAAATTAACCTTCAAATCATTCTGAGCTTCAACTGACTGTTTAGTAAAGAGAAAATCGTTTTGGAACCTTATATGTATCTAAGGTAATTCTGGCCGACATATATGTACAGAATTCAGACAACAGAGAATTGATGTTTTAGATATTTGCATTAGTTCCTAGTATGAACACTTAGAAACGTATAATGGCTGGAAACTTTAATTATATTTTAAGTCAGACTTAAATAGGTCTATGACAAGTGAAACTAGAACATCTAAAACTGGGATGACAATAACCCAATTTATTTTGAATCACAGTCTTTTTGACCAATGAACATTTGTGTACTCAAGTTGGAGAAACTATACTTTTCTTTTCATCAGTTCATCATAGTTACTCAAGAATCAACTACTTTTATATAGATAGTAATTTACTACTCTCTGATGCAGTTGTCATATTTCACCAAGCTTTCCCTATTTGGAGCTTAAAGGTAGATATATGTCAGATGGGAATTTCTCTCAGCCAGCTCCTCTCCCACAGGGTGTCCCACAAGGTTTTATCCTGGCTACCCTTCTCTTTTCCCTTTATCTGCTCCCCTTGAGGGCCATCTTTACAAACATGCTGTTGTGTATCATTGTTTTGCTGATGATATGCAGCTGTACCTCAAAGTTAGTCCTGACAGCGCTTCATCTGTAAAAAAGCTGTTGAGGATATTAAATATTGGATGGCACAAAATTTTTTAGGGGCGGGTTCGTAGGGCAGTTTTATACACAATTTACATTACATTTCTATTATTATTGTTATAATATCATAATAGAAATTATACAGCTTACCATAATGCAGAATCAGTGGGAGCCCTGATCTTGTTTTCTTGCAACCAGAAGATCCCATCTGGGGACGATGGAAGACAGTGACACGTGAAGTGTGTTGCTTATGTTCAGTCTACTCCATAATCTCATTTTGGTTGCTGTCACTGCAGAAAACGCTGCCTCACAAAGATAGGATGTTGGATATGGAAGCAGCTTCAATAGTTTCTTTCATGTTAATTTTATTCTCCTCCTGCCTACAAGTTATGCTAACGAGAATTTTTCTCAGCATTTCCTTGTGAATCAATTTCAGGGTGGGAATGATACCCAAACCCAATGGCTGAAGCACTGCTGTGCAATTGGGTGGGAGGAATTCAACACGAACATTATATGAATGTGGAAATATGTGTGGGCAGCACAGTTATCAATCTGAAGCCAAATAATCCTCTTCTTCTTCTTCATATTCTGAGGTTTCTGAACTATTTTGGGATTCCCCCTACCCAACGGGAATGTCACACTGAAGTGGATCCCGGAGCGCGATTGCAGCATCTGTGTAAGATTGTTTGTCCATTGCCGGGGCAGGAAACAGCAGGCTCACAGTGTGTTGAGGGGACTGGGCGGTCTAATGGTCTGGAATCCCTGCAGATTTTATTTTTTTCTCCATCCGTCTGGAGTTTTTTTTTGTTTTTTCTGTCCACCCTGGCCGTCAGACCTTACTTGTATTCTATATTAATTAATGTTGACTTATTTTATTTTCTTACTGTGTCTTTCATTTTTCTATTCTTCATTATGTAAAGCACTTTGAGCTACATTTTATTGTATAAAAATGTGCTATATAAATAAATGTTGTTGTTGTTGTTGTCCCATTGACAGAGGTCCCAAGAGAGTTTAAAAACCACACATTTTCTTGAATGAGTGCCGAATTAATAGGAATATTTCTTGAAGGAGCACTGAACCGGCTTTTACGCCGTCTTCAAATGTCAGCAGTTCGCATATGTTTGCAACCCGAGATTTTTCTTTTTTGCGTATAACAAAGACATATGCATTGCATTTGTTATTCCAACAGATTGCACATCACAAACATTAACACTGGTATCGTTTTTTTGTGTCTGCCGTTTCTATAGAAGGGTGTCAATGAGTTAAATTCCGATGGATGTTTTTCAAATGTTGACAAGCAATAAGCAAAAGGTATCACAGAAAAGCACAGAAAACATAAACAGCAAAAAAACAGTACAAGGAAAGTTCGAAGAAAGAACATTTTTTTACAGTGTTTCTGCTTGGGGATCATTGTGCAAATGTTCACAACTGAGCTGCGACCACAGAACTAACTGCTCTGTGGATGATTCATTCAAGTATTTCAAGGTCACTTTGTTGTAACGAGAGTATCTGCTGCTGAATGTACTTCGTAGTAACGAGATTTCTATAGACTCGTGTCATATGGGGAAACTGTCAAAAACATAAAAATACTTCATTGTAATACTCTCTCACCTCTGTCTCTCTCCCCTCTCTGCGCCGCTGCAAAGCCCCGCCCGCCTAGCATTCTGAAAAGTGTCCTCAGTGAAGGGGGCAGCCTTTTTGCTGTAGCCCTTCACTGAGTGAGTCTCGCGGCCCGGGGGTTGGGGACACTTGCTCAAACTCTTCAAATGTTTGTTGCCTAAATGAAGAAGAACCTTGCATGTTACAGAGAGCAGGAAGCTTAGCAGCCATGAAAAATGAAGTGCAGGAAGAGATGCTTGAGGAGGTCAGGTAGTATGGTCAAAGTAACCTCATGGTTATTCCTGAGGCCAGGAATGATTTTTGGGATTGCTTTCTAAGTCTCCTAGGTGTGGTTTAAAGGTCGGTTACTGCCACATACCTGCTCTGGTCAGAGTTGTGGCATGAGCTGGGAAAAAGTCTACTGGCAGAAATATAAATAGAGAGTGAGGCTAAGAGGTTAATGAGAGAGAATTTTGTTGCATAATAAACTGTATTTGAGGTTAACAAATTGCCAAGCCTCCAGTCAGGGATAAACTCACCCCAGGCATAGTGGTGCAGTTAAGAAATACAATATTTTTTTTTTACTTTTTTAATGTAAGAATATTCTGTCAAAAATCTAGATTTTGTGCACATATTCAATAATTAAATGTGAGCATCAACATAAAGATTACTAACCCTAGTGCAGCATCTCTCTGCTCTGACAGCATGATTTGTGAGTTGCTAATCTTTTACTACTTTGTTTTTTATTTCCTATTTCCCTGAATATATTTGGTACAACATGTGAAATTTTGCAACACCCTTTGTTCCTAAACTGCATTTTTAAGATGACAATGTTCAGCTCAATCGAACATGTTGTTTTGTGTTGAGACAAATATCAAAAAAGCTAGAAGACAATGCCTTTTTTTAACATTTTTTGCTTGTAAATGGAAAACCCTAAAACTGGGCTAGCTGTGCTCCAATTTCCGGAAAAGCAGCATTAGAGGAATATATGAATAGATCATCAGTGCTGTTCACAAATATGGCTGTAGACCAAATGCATACAAGGCATTTAATAAAACCCTCTGGAAGAGTTTGGTGTTTTGGGTCAAGGAATTATATTTGGGCATGTGGACATAAATTTGGTCAGATCTACTAAGTAAATAACCAAATAAGGATTCCTTGGTATTCTGTGGCCAACTAAGGTCTTAACTGGAAAAGAAGAGAGTGTGGACCTGAAGGTTCTGTAGTGAATAAGGGCAGCAATAGATTACAGTCATATGCTATCTGACTCAATGACTACATTTTATGTGTTACAACTTCCAGAGAAATTATAACAGGTGAAATTGCTATTCTGGATAATTGCTAAACAAAGAGATGAATGAGAACACTGACAATGTGTGACTGGGAATTTAGAATGGCAAGTGGAGAATGATAAACGGTATTTGACAAACTGAAAGTTGCCAGCTGGGAGTAGCTGTAAGGCTTGCATCTTTTTACAGCACCTTATTTAAGCTGGCATGCTCCTCTGTAATCCATGATGTGATTCTCTTTTAGCAGTATTTCAAAAATACAGTGTTGATATGTATAATTTCCCATTCAATAAAAATGACATAATTTAAAGCGATTTTCTTTCTTTCATATTGTGGAATTTTTCATTTTGTCTTTATGGGATTTATCACTTCTGAGACCTCTGATTTGAACACTTTCCTCAGGAGACTACCAGTAAAGTATATATAAGAAAGATTGCTTCATAAACCATGTTTGCATTTGCCGATCGCAAGGATGAAATTCTTTGTTTGTGCATGTGTTATTTTTTATTTCATTCTGAATACTCTTGGAGAAGTACAACACACATGCAAACTTTTAGATCAGTTTGATTTGAATGGATTGTATAAGTATGGAGATATTATTTTGGGAGGTATATTTGTATTAAGCTTTAAAACTGTAATTCCAGATTTGTCATTCAGATTTAAGCCTCAACAGTGGCACTGCAATGGGTAAGACAAAGAAAGACTCATTTCAATAATCATAGTTGATTTTTATTTAGAGTACATTTAAGATATTAGAAAATAATCATTATTACATATTAACAAAAACCTGTATCAAATAGCAGTAGGAAAATGCTATATTTATTTTAATGTTACTTTATGAGGTAATCCTCTGAATACTGTAAACAGATTAATCATTTCTGTAATGTACTGTATTTGTCTTTTGACAGTTTTGAAATTTCAGAATTTCAGCGGATTCAAACCATGATCTTTGCTATTGAGGAAATTAACAAGGACCAGGCTCTTCTGCCAAACATAACTCTGGGATATAGAATGTATGACAATTGCGTAACCCTCCCAATCGCTCTGAGAGCAGCCATTTCTCTTTTAACGGGTCTTGAAGCAAACATGACTCTTGAAGACTGCAGCAAGTCTCCTCCTGTTCTTGCAGTTCTAGGAGATCCTCTATCATCCCATTCTATTGCTATGTCAAGGATTTTGAGTCTTTTTCGTGTACCTATGGTAGATTTCTTTTTACTTTTTTAGCTTTTATAATTCTGTGATAATTTCCACTGGATATAATTAATCTGTTATTCTATTGCATATCTTCATTTTTCAAACTGATTAACTTTAATTTTCTTTATTCAAAAATGTTTTCAGAACTGATTTTTCTTGACTTTGATATTTCTCATTTACTTTTCAATCAATGCTTTTAGATCACTTTTTATTTATTTCTTTCCTCTAAACAGAGAATTACCTAATAGTAGTAATATCTAACAACAGTTGTTGAATATGTCCTTGTATTGTCTACAGTTTTATATATAGCTTTCTTATAAGCACACAAAATCAAAACAATTATGGCTAAATTAGTATAACACTATTACTGTATTTTAAAGTATCCAAAATGAAAGAAAAATATTAACAATTACATAGCACTAACTTACATCAAAAGAGTGTTTCCATTTTTTACTTATGTTTCAATTACACATTATGTTTGGTTAAACACTTTCTGCATAAATATTTTTCCAGTCCGTACTTGATCTTGAGTCTTAACTGGGCATGCATATTTAAAAAAGTGATGGATAATGTTATTTTTCTCTTTATTTTTAGGTCAGCCATTATGCCACATGCTCCTGCTTAAGCAATAAACAGGAGTTTCCCTCATTTTTCAGGACAATTCCAAGTGATGCATTTCAAGTTAAAGCCATAATTCAAATTATTAAGCAATACAGATGGATATGGATAGGCGCCATAGCAAGTGATGATGATTATGGACAAAATGCAATTAAGATCTTCATGGAGGAAGTCAACCAGTTTGGCTGCATAGCCTTTATAGAAACTATTCCAACTGTGTACAGAAAAGTAAAAATTCTTCAAATAGTGAATACAATCAAACTGTCTACTGCAAAAGTTATCGTTGCCTTTTCTGGTGAAATTGAATTAAATGCTTTGGTTACAGAAGTCATTTACCAGAATATTACTGGCAGGCAGTGGATTGCAAGTGAAGCTTGGAGTACATCATCTTTATTAGCAAGTAAAGAGAACTTTGCCTCCTTTGGAGGAACAATAGGCATTGCTGTTCGCAGAGGTGAGATACCAAAGCTGGAAAACTTTTTGCTTAATTCACATCCTGAATTTAATTCTAATAATAGATTGGTCATCCAGTTTTGGGAGGAATTATTTAAATGCAAATTTCCCCAAAGTATAAGAGAACAGAATGAATCCATACTGTTAAGCAGCAAAATTTGTACTGGAACAGAAGACATGAACAGTGTTAAATCTGCCTATGGTGATGTTTCTGAACTGCGGTCTTCCTATAATGTTTATAAAGCTGTGTATGCCATCGCACAAGCCCTACACAACTTAATGAATTGTGAAAAGGGAAACGGCCCCTTTGAAAACCGTTCTTGTGCAGATATCAAAAGTGCACAGCCATGGCAGGTAATGTTTTTAATTTAATGCTTAAACATAAAATGTATATGTACCATATTAGTATTAACTTGTTCTGGTTTAATTTTATCCTCATTATTGAGTCATTAAGTCTAGAAAATACTTTATAATAAGAACTGCATTCATAATCTGTTTGTTAAAGCTTCTGCATTATTTGAAAAAAGTAAACTTCACAAACCAGCTGGGAGAAAGGGTGGCATTTGATGAAAATGGAGATGCTATTGCAATTTATGACATTGTAAACTGGCAAATGACTGATCAAGGAACAGTGGCAATCAATACCATTGGTGTCTATGATGAATCAAAACCTGCTCAACAGAAAATATCACTTAAGGAAGATAAAATCTTTTGGAACTTTGAAAATGGAAAGGTATGTTGATTTAATCTATCTATCTATCTATCTATCTATCTATCTATCTATCTATCTATCT
>JANRMT010062854.1:80521624-80546878 GCA_026402145.1 Polypterus bichir lapradei
TCTATCTATCTATCTATCTATCTATCTATCTATCTATCTATCTATCTGTAAGAGAGACAAAGAAAGAGAGAGAGAGAGATCAAGAGAGATCAGTCAGGGTGGGTTGAACCGCTGTGAGTGGCATGAGGTTGGCTGCTAATGCAGATCAGGTTTTTTTTTTTATAATTTACACTTGGTACAAAGATCACTACACAGTGTAGCAGGTATTTGAGGGGGTGCTCATTTCAGGTCAAGATATGGAGTAGCAGGTAAGCACAATAACAAACTGTTTCAGTCCTCTGTTTACAATAAAGAGCAGACATGTTAAGAACAGTTTTTTAATGTATTTCTGCTTTTAATCTGGTGCCAGAGCTCAGAAGTACAGTATTGCTATGGGTTGCAAGAGAGCACTGTAGAGTTGTTAACCCATATCTTAGAAGAGGCTTCTCCAGAAGAACTGGAAGCTTTAAAGTACTGTATTGACTTTTTGTAAGACTCTAACTTTACAGTGGATGGTTGAGGTAAGAGTTGCCTGGGAAAAAATAAGCAGGCCACATAACAATAATGATGAAGAAATTTTAAAGGTTTAGAAAGATGAAGAGAAGCAGGCTAGACGTCCCACAATATACTGCAGTTAATATACCCAATCTGTTTATTTAGTACTGTGAAGTGGTTCTAGCTGTGCTTTTATTTGTAGTTATTTGTTTATTTTAATGATAAAGGAATATATTGGATATTTGGTGGTCTGCTGTTTTTTTTCCAAAATCAGATAATTCTGCAATTTATATGAAGTTTCAAACAATAAAAGAAACATTAACGTATTTAAAAATGTTTAGAGGAATGTAAGGTTTCCTCACTAATAGATTTTCATCTATCAAATAACAGTTTAAATATACAATCTTCATCCTACTAAAATGACTTGATGATGCTTTTACTGTAAAAGCAAAAATGGTTATGTCATCTTTCATTTTTCATTATCCTGTATTTATAAAGGTACCATATTACTAATACCAAAGCTTCTGTTCCATTTAGGCTCCAGTCTCAGTTTGCAGTAGCAGCTGTTTGCCTGGCACAAGAAAAGCGCCACGAAAAGGAGAACCAATGTGCTGTTTTGATTGCATTGCTTGCTCAGATGGAGAGGTCAGCAGTCAAGTAGGTGAGTGCTACTGGCAAATGACTGAATATAAATATAACACTTCAAAGAAAGCACAATAGTAAACTCATTATTTTGACTGAATTCATAGCATATAACTGCATATATGTTTATAACAATAAGAGGAAAAAAGATCAAAATGTATTTCTGTAATACATCACTGACTGAATATTACTAAAGACAGAAAACACCATATTTAAAATATTTTCTAATAATCACTCACTTCCAAAATTTAGCTAAAAATACAGAAACAATTAATTTTGTAATAATTTCCTATAATGTTATACTATAATAGTATAAGGTAGAGCAGTTAACAGAATTTTATTGTAAATATTTACTCCCAAACTGTCAAAAACAGGTTATTTCAGTATTCATTGTGCCTCCTTATGATATTGTGACCTTTGGATGGTGAGGGGGCTTGTGTGCCCCAAAGATACTTAGAGCTAATTTATCAGGAGATATATGCTCTTGAAAGGGTCATTATAGTAACTAGTGTGAATCCAGGGGCAAGATAAGAAAATCCATAATTTGACCCTCGTGAACGTTTGTATTCATTTTAGAAGACCCTCACCCAAAGCAAGTTTACTGGAATCCACTCATAGAGTGACACTTGGTTGTCAGGCTCAACTGAAAAAAGCAATGTCAATCCACCATGTCTACACATCACCCACAAAGCAAGTAGTGGGGATTGGTTTCTTGATATCGATTGGTGAGAGTCTCACTCAATCATTTTTCACTGGCCTCTCACCAAGCTCTTCCATCTGTTTCTCAAAGACGTGAGAAAATTGGTTTAGAAGCTGGAATCTTTTACTGGTGGAACAAAACCATGCCTCAGTGGAACCTTTCCTTTAAGGTGTGTGGTCGTCTAAAGTTTTTTGAAACCAGCTTTGTGAAACACGCATCTGGTAAAAAACAATGGAAACTGAACTAATAAGGGCATTCAAAATATGAATCTAGGGAAATTGTAATAAATGACATACACATAAAAAAAAAAATCTAAGTCTAATTTCAAGACACAAATCTTAACAGCACCCAAAAAGAAAGAAAAATTGGACCAACTACAGCAGTGCTTTCACATATTTTTAAAGAATGCTGCAAGCCCCCCTTTAACTGAGGCAAAGTTCTGATGCATCATGTGTAGCTCCTGGCTACTTCCCAACAATGTTCCTGCCTCTGATGATTCGCAATTTAAAAGAAGAAAAACAATCTATTTATTTTCTAAACCCGTTTATCCAGAACAGGATCATGGGAAAGCCAATGCCTATCTCAGCAAGCATTGGGCACAAGGCAGTAACAACCACTGAACAGGACATTATTCTATTGCATGGGGGAGAATCCTTTTCTAAAAACATAGAATTGAGGTTTCGCAGTGAAGGATTTAATACCAGTTCAAATGTCGCCAATCAGACTAATCATACTGTATTTGAAAAACTACAAATTTGTCAAAGTAAAACTGCCAGTATTCAATAGTCTCTTGCAGTGTTAAAGTAACCATTTAATGGTTAATCCATGGACCCATATTCACATTTAAAGTGTTTACATAGCACTATTTTGCTATGCACAAAAACCTGATTGCGGGCCATGTTATACAGTACTGTAAAAAGCTGAATTTGTTTGATACAAGTTAGAGGCACAGACATGCGCAGAAGGTCCTCTCAGCAGTTTATTATTGCAGCCACACTTTTCTGTTATACCACAAAAAGGCTTTTTTTTTTAATTTTTCTTGTTTGATAAAGGTTAGAGGCACAGACACGAGCAGAAGGTCCTTCCAGCAGTTTATTATTGCAACCACACTTTGCTCTTTTTCATTTTTCATCTCCTCTATTTTCCTGCATCCCTCACAGAGCCTATCACAATACAAAAAAGGCCAGTTAAGATTAATCGAGCTGCAACCTTCAAACATAATAAACATTCAAATATTAAACTTAAAAATGTATAAATACTGCATTAATTGATTCAATTAACATTTTATCTGTAAAACATGATTCTACGCTATGGTGCTACTGCTGTCAGAGCCCTGCCAACACTAGTAACTGAATAATTTACTGAGGAAGCATTCATAATTAGTGTATCTCATAATACTGTAAAAAGAATAGGACAGGATGCAATGTGGTCTAGTTTACCTTTTAGCAAAAGATTAAAAGGTTAATATCCTGTTTATTAACAAAGCTTTTTGCTATTTCATTTTTACTTCATAAATGCATTTCAAAGATTAATTGCCTTTCATTCACATTAATGGAATGTGAATGTTTTTGTTTCTGCTGGAGAATATTTAGATGTCTTAAGCAGATGGCAAATATTAAATTAACAGTTTTCCATCTACCAATTTTAAGTGAGAACTGTGCAAACTTCAGCTGTTCAAACTTCTCACCATCTCATGAGCCAATGAGACGATACACTATTTCTCATGTACATTCGCAAGCGTCACTCATTTTGAGAAAGCCAGCGAGTGTTTCACATGTTCTTCTCACCACTGTAAAAACCTTCTCACTGGTGAAAGGTGCTAGAGAAACTGGCCCTGAGAGTCCGGTAAAATAGCAGTAGTATGACAGACAAGAGCAGAATATTTAGTTATGTATACTTGGGAGTGTACAGTAATTACATTCCCCCTGGGTACCTCTTATAGGAGATTTACAAGACAGCCCACTGGGAGAAGATCAAGAGAATAGACCCGGGACACAAGTTATATATCTCTTAATTGTCCTTAGTGTTTACTGTCTTGTTAATCAGTTATTACTGATTACCCTTTAACAATTAAACAGAAAGATCATTTTCTTTGTGGATTTGTGTGGAAATGGTATATAACACTTCATGAAAATAATGGGTGCAGGTTGTTGTTCACAAGGCAAGCAGATCCAGGCAGAAGTGACATCAGTGTAGAACTGGATAGGAGTCTGAAAGTAACTTAAAGTTTACCCTGGCAAATGCATGAATTTTCTTAACACTAGTGTGTACAGGTAGAGGCAGGCAATGTGTGTTCCTCTAATGTTCTGGGGGAATGCTGAAGACTTCTTCTTAGAGTTTCTAATCTACTTACTGTATCTCTCTCCAACTATATCTTGTTTTTAGTTCACTAATTAAATAATGGATAACATTGCCTCATAGAACTTCATATGAGATTTTTCTTTTATTATTTTTTAATAAATATATTTTATATAACATATGAGCAAAACAGTATTATAGAATTAACTGATCAATGATCCATATTATTTTTAGTTTTTGGCATATGAGCAATGGCTTGCACTTTAAAAAAGGATCTTAAATATCATCTAAACTAACAGATTTAACTATAATAATATATATTTTTTCAGATGCAACAACATGTGTAAAATGTGTACAAGACTTCTGGTCTAATTATGGAAGAAACGAGTGTTTATTAAAGGAAATGGAATTTCTTTCATATGAAGAGCCTATGGGAATCACATTAACAACTGTAGCAATAATGGGAGCCTGTTTTTCTGTTGCTATATTGGGATTATTCATACACTTCAGGAGCACACCAGTAGTTAAAGCTAACAATTCTGAACTGAGTTTCCTTCTGCTTGCATCTTTAACTCTGTGCTTCATTTGTACTTTGTGCTTTGTTGGACAGCCTTCTAAACTAACCTGTATGCTGAGACATGTTGTGTTTGGCATCAGCTTTGTTCTCTGCGTTTCTTGCATTCTGGTTAAAACTATTGTAGTTATAATGGCATTTAAATCTTCACTTCCTGGTAGTAATGCAATGAAATGGTTTGGCATTGCCCAACAAAGAAGCACTGTCTTTTTCTTTACTTTTGTTCAGTCTCTGATATGTATTGTATGGCTATCCACAGCTCCTCCTATCCCAGCTAAAAACACTAAATACCAAGCTGCTAAAATTATTTTGGAGTGTGATCTTGGATCTCTAGTTGGGTTTAGCTTCATTTTGGGATATATTGGCCTATTGGCTGCAGTATGCTTTGTTATTGCATTTCTTGCAAGGAATTTGCCGGACAATTTCAATGAAGCCAGATTTATCACTTTCAGCATGTTGATTTTCTGTGCGGTTTGGATAACTTTTATTCCAGCTTATATAAGCTCTCCAGGGAAGCACACAGTAGCTGTGGAGATTTTTGCAATTTTAGCATCAAGTTTTGGAATACTTTTTGCCATTTTTACACCTAAATGTTATATTATTATATTTAAACCACAGCAAAATACAAGAAGAGCTGTAATGAGGAGGTAAAACTGAGAGATATGGTCCAAAAAACAATTTGATCAATACATTACTTTAGATACCTGTGATATTTTTTACCTTTATCGTATTAATTTAAGTTGTATTTACTTTACTGTTAATATTGTCCTTTATTGTTTTTATCAACATAAATGCATGTTATAGCATTACTGATGTATTATTTTCATTCTGATTTTTTTAAGTCAGATCTTTAAATCACAACATAACATTCGATTACATTAGCTTATGATGAGGCGATGGTTAAAGTCCCAGCAGACTGTGTGAAGTTTAAACATTCTCCCCATGTTTGAACAGGTTTTTCCGTGGGTATTCTGATTTTCTTCAACATCCACAGTCATGCATGATAGGTTAATTGTAAAGCCTTTTCTTTGTCCACAGTGAGACTCAATTAGAGGTTAGGAGCCCACACTGATTTATACAGTACATTGCTGCACCTACCACATGACAAACCAATTCAGGGTCCCAGATAAGGACCCAAGTGCTGCCATGCATCAGGTGACACCTCAGTACCACACTAGTTAAGGTGGAATGGAACAGTGTGAGGCTTTTAATGGTGCCAATTCTTCCACCAACCCTCAGGTTTTTCCCTAAAGGTTGGGGGGCCTACATGCAGGGCTGGATGCAGATTAACGTCATACCCAAGATGGAGCAATTGCAAGTTAAGGGCCTTGCTCAAGGCCCCAATAAAACAGTCTCTTTTGGCATTTACGGGATTCGAACCAGCAACTTGAACCGATTGTCAGTGCAGATCCCTAGCCTCAGAGGCACCACTCTGCACACAACCCTCAATTAAAATAGGATAAAATAAATATTATATATATTCCAAAACTGAACTGTGCTTTCTGTACTTGTCATAATAAACAGGAAATGTTATTTGGAACATTGCATATCCTAAGTAATGCACAGCTGAACCTCAAAATGGTATCATGTGTTGTTGTGCATTTTAAAGAATGGGTAATGAATGAACTACTTGCAGCAGAGAAGATTTAAAAACATACAGATATCAAATGCAATTGATAAAAGCACTATTAGTTGTAAGTTTCTGATTCTGGCAAAGGTCTAGAGAAGTTTGTAGATGTGCCTCACCCAGGTGGCCCAGCAACTACAGTCATTATGGCATTGCTTAAAAATACTGATGTACTTATCTAAGAAAAACAATAGACTAAAGCAGAAAGTTTGTATCTGAGCTCTCAGTATACAAGGAAAACGTGAACAACATTATCGGTTCCTTAGGAATTGCAAGTATATACACGTTGCGTTCCAATCAATCACATAACTATGCTGAGAAAGATGTGTTCAGATTTAACTTCATGTTCAGAGGCTCAGAATAAATGCTTTTTTTGTTATAATAACTTGTGATGACACATGGATCAATCTCTTTGAACAAAAGGTGAAAATAGAGATATTGAATTTCGTGTCGTCCAGTTTCTTTTCAAGAGAAAGCATGATTACCCCTTCAGATGGAAAGGTACTGGCCATCCTTTTTTGGGGTTTACAGTGGGTGAGTGTGGTAAATAATATGCCACGTGGTCAAACCATTAGCTTGGATCTGCATATTCCAAACGTTAAAAAGTTGCAGAAGCATTTAAATAGAGTTTGAGGTCATGCAATTTGCTGAAGTCCCCCCCTTCAGCATGACAACTCACAACCACACACAAGTTTTAAAATACAGGAAGCAATCACAAAACTCTGCTATATTGTTCTTCCACATCCGCCTTACAGTGACATCTAATGATACACAGTTATACCATGCCCTTCATAAGTTGTGTGTCTATGAGTGTTGAATAGGCAAAACACTAAACAAATTGTTGTTAATGGTTTGTAAGACCACTTGCATGATTTTCCATAGTGCTGAAAAAATAAAAAATGTTCGATTAAAAGTGTACCACCATTCTGTTTAAAGAGAACAAAACTTTGTCAAACAGCAACTAAGTCACATCCTAACTTGAAATGTTTGGAAGGGAGCATCATGGTGTTAGAGCCATTCTGCTGGCCCTGGGGGAGTGGCTAGCAGTTACTGAAAGATAATAAAGTTTTATCAAGAAATTCTACATAAAAAAATCTGATTATCTGGTTGTGATCTGAAGCTCAAAATAATTATGACCATATTAAAGTCTGGAATTCAGTCTTTTTTTATTCTATAATAAGCTTAAAGTAATATTTTAATGTAGTGCATTTCAAAAATATAAATGAGCTGAAAATCTTAGATAAAAATTAAATGACCCAAAACACCTACAGGGACATTATCAATGTTTATTAAGCGGTTTCCAGGAAGAATTTGGTTAAGGTTATGAATGTTTTCTAGTTACTAACTATGCATTCTCATTTTTTAAACAATATGTAGCTGCATTTATTGAGGGTCTCTAAATAGTTCAAAATACAACTACCAGAAAGGCATTGCAGAAGTTCATATAAGTTGCTTCCAAAAAAGACAGTGTCTTTGTTTTAAAAAGTATTGAAATTCAAAGCAAAGAAATCACACAAAAATAAAGAGAAAATTGATATTACAAAGAAAAGGTGAGTTCTTGCATAAGACATTCAATTTAAAGTTTAGAGTTGCAATTCTTCTGGTTGCTATTTGTTATCTCATACACTAGGACCGTACTCACATATCTTAAAGCTAATTTAATGGTTATGGTAACAAGATTTGATTAGATTAGATTAGATAAACTTTATCAATCCTATGGGGAAATTCAAATGTGTACAGCAGCAGAAACATAAAAAAAACAAGAATACAACCTCACAGCACAGATAATTCATTCAGTCAATTGATAAATACATACATACATACATTTAATGAGTACATTGGATAGAAGCAATAAATTACCTGATAGTAGTGAGCAGAAAAAAACCTGAGACGCGCTTCTTAGTACACTGTGGTGGAGTGGGCTTAAAGTGCTCCAAGAGATCGCCTAATGGAGGGGATTTTTCATGACGACATTAGATTTTGCCACCATCTTCTTTTACACAAAGCTTCCAGCATGTCCAGGGTTTTCCCTGTGATGGATAAGTTTGTTCAGGCATTGTGCTTCTTTTGCGCTCAGGTTGCTTCCCCAGGACAGCTTGCATTATGCAACACCACACTGCCTACTATGGACTGGTAGAACTTTTCCAGCAGGTTGCTGCACACATCAAAAGACCTGAGGCTGCTTAGCAAGTACAGTCTGCTCTGGCCCTTCTTCTACAGTGCCACTGAGTTGTTAGACAAGTCCAGTTTGTTGTTTATGTGAAACCACAGGTACTTGTAGCTCTGCATCCACTTCTATGTCACCACTGAATGGTGCCTGGTCTCGAGGTCTTGGCACATCGGAAATCCACCAACTGTTCTTTTGTCTTGCTGATGTAGAGTTGTAGGTTGTTGTTGCTGCACCACTAAATTAAGTTCTTCATGACTTTCCTGTACTCTGACACATCTATTATTATTAAGGCAGCCTATGATGGTTGAGTCATCTCACAATTTCTGTCAAGTGCTGGTATTGTGCTGGAAGTCTGTTGTGTAGAGGGTGAACAGGAAAGGAGAGACAGGACAGTTCCCTGACATGCTCCAGTATTACACACCACCATTTCTGACATATAGTCCCTCAGCCTCACAAACTGCTGTCTGCCGGTCAGGTAATCCATAATCCTGGAGATTGTGGGAGCATCAAGATTTAAAGCCTTGAGCTTTTTCTCCAGTTGTTGAGGCTAAATGTTGTTAAAAGCACTGGAAAAGTCAAACAATATGATCCTGACTGTGGTGCCAAGTGGTAATAGGCTCTGTATGTAGCATGTAGATGAGAGCATCCTCCACACTTGAGAGCACCCTCCACTTGTATGTGCCTGATAGGCAAAACTGCAATTGATGCAAAGAAAGAAGGTGTCATAGCTATTTTATGACCAATCTTTCAAATGTCTTCATGATGTTTGAAGTAAGAGCAGCTGGTCTGAAGTCCTTGGGGTCACTGGAATACCCTTTCTTTGACAGTGGGACAACACAAGATGTTTTTCACATCTGGGGAACTTTCTGCAAATTCAGAGAAAGTGAGAATAATTGCTAAATGACCCTGCAGAGCTGGCTACCACATGTTTTCAGAACCCTGAGGTTGATTCCATCCAACCCAAAAGCCTTGTTCATGCAGAGCTTTCCCAGCTCTCTCTTCGCATAACCCAGGGAGTGGAGGGGTGCTGTAGACCCCAAGTGTGATGTCATTGTAGGTCGTGCAGGTTGCAGATGGCAGTTGGGTTTCTGGAACCTCCTCATCTTGCACACAGAAGCTAGCAGTGTTAGGGGAGGTCTGGACTGACAAGAAGGTTAATGGTTGCAGTAACATAACGGTGTGATGGGCCCTAGCTGGGACTCCCCTGCAGCATATGTTCCAGGGGAGCAAGAATGGGAGACCCAGTACCTCCCCCTGGACACTAGATGGCAGCCTCCCTGGGTTTTAGTGGTGCGCCAGACTCCCGCAGGGCTTCATGGGATTTGAAATTTGGTGCAGCCCTGTTGGGTTCTGCAGGCACCGCCAGGGGGTGTTGCAGCAGGAGCTGCTGGGCCCTTCTGGGCAGTTATTCGCTATACCCGGAAGTGCAGCCGGGTGTCACCAATCACTTCCGGGTGCCTGATAAAAGGAGCCAGAATCGGGAGGAGGAGGAGGACGAGGTGGCCTGGGAGGAGTGCTGGAGGAAGAAGAGTGTGCTTTGCTTTGTGTTTTACTTTGTTTGTTTGTGCTTGGGAATGTGTACTGCCTGTGGGACACAAGGAAGACGCACGCCCACAGGCAAAGAAAAATAAATAGTTTACTTATTTTACGTATGCCTCCGTGTCCAGTCTGTGTCGGGTCAGGCACCTATACAGCGCCTTTTCACAATGGTCAAAAAACTATTTGCCCCTAATGCCTTTCTGTCTAACAGTTCATGTTTCTTTTTGGCTGTCTAATCTGGAAGCATTCTGTTGTCATACTGAGCTAAACATTAATAACAATTCATTAATTTATAGTTTATATGGGGTAAAAGAGAATCTTTCAGTATTTTTTATTATTTCTATTCAAATTCAAACTAGGCAAAAACCTATATACTGTATTTACCATTAACATTAACTTAACACTAGAATTACCAGAGCCTACGAAAAAACTCGTAAATCTGTCCCACCTTAAATCGCTTCTTAAAATCCTTCACAGCTCTCCACCAGCGTCTTTTGTCATCTAAATGTGCTGATAAAAATCAGGCTGCAAGCAGCCGGCTATTCCATCCCCCCACCGACTTAGAACGTGCACAAACTTCTCCCAGCTCATGCCTTGATTGATTTTCTGGGAGTGAAGTGGAGTTTTAGAGTGGAAATAATAGATTGTTGTTTGGAATATATAGGTATATATATATATAGGTTTTTGCCTAGTTTGAATTTGAATAGAAATAATAAAAAATACTGAAAGATTTACGAGTTTTTTCGTAGGCTCTGGTAATTCTAGTGTTAAAAGATTTGGCTCTTACACATTATATTAAATGATTATACAATATTGTATATGCTGCTTGTTTAATTAGATTTTACTATGATGTAAATAAAGTCATCTCTATATTTAATCTTCATTTGGATCTTGATCATTGTTTGTCCGTGAATGAATTAGAAGAAGAAGCAATAGATGGCAGTAGAGAGACAGCTAAAACATAGGCATTGCATTAAGAATCTCCTCCAGGCTTATACTACTGAAGACTGTTGTATGCCAGTCACACCTCAAAACACAGACATTCAAACTAAACAAATTGTTGTGCTTTAAATTAACTAAAGAGATCTTCATTTTGATCTTGATCTTTGTTTGTCTGCGAATTCCACACATGCGTAGACCACCTTCCAGTTTAGTACGTTGTTGTTACTTACGGATGTCAACAATGTGCCGGAATAACGAAAGGGGTGGTGGACAGTGTTACGCTGGTTAGCTCCTGAGGCCTGGTTAGAGAATGAGATTGCCGAAGATAAAAGGTACGGGCCTACGTAACATATGAATGAAAGAAAGACAGTGGGTAAAATGAATGACAATGTAACAGCACGTTCCGGAAATTACTATTGTTACATTGTAGCCGGCAAGTGCTGCACATCTCACAGTTGTACCATGGCTTGCTCACATGTCAGTGAAGTGATCCCTATTTATGCTTTAAAGAGCCTGGATGCCTATGTGTCCCCCTTTTATAACCATTGCTCCGTGTATATTGCCTTACTCTTTAGATTGCCACAAAGCAACCTGCGAGATTGGAGAAAGGTTGAGAAAAGACCATGAGAGTAAACGACAGCGTCGTGAAAACGAGACGGACTGTGAACGGGCAGAAGCAGAAATGCTCCTACACCACCACATAATTACGATTTGAACAGTGATTCCGCGTAGGCCATTCCTATTGAATCAATATCCAAGGGTTTTCTTTTGTAATTTTGTTTCCCTTATAAAAAATCATAATGCTGTGCGACGAAAGGCCCAGTTCACAACTGGCAGCTGCGTTTAAACAGGGAGCCCTTCAGAGACAACTTTAACACGCGCAAAGTAGTTGGGCATACATGGCTAGTATTACATAAACAGGAATCCAGAAAACTAGAAATGATTCACAGAGTTGTTTTGTTCTTTCTTACACCTTAAAATATATTTACATAGCAGAAATTCTAAACCAGACAAGAGTTTCAAGATGCGTTGTTCACACTTTTCTGAAGAAGCACAAGGAAATAGGGAAGAATGAGGACTAGAAATGCAGTTGTGAACAATGGAAACTGAGTGTATGGAAAGAAGAAATACATCAAACTGACATCCCTTCAAAATCAGTTCTGAACTCAAAGAAAGCACTATAACTCATGTACAACCCTCTGCTGACCAGAGGGGTCTTGTCAGGATTGGTCTTTATGGAATGCCTCCAAAAAGCCATTCCTCCAAAGTGAAAGAAAGTTATCTTGTGCCCAAAATTATGAAGGCTGGGGTGCAGAACAATAGCAGGAAGTCATTTGCACTGCTAAGTTACAATTTGAAGTTTATGACTCAAAAATTAATCAGTTTATTCATAGAAGAGCTGTAGAGCACACCATGGATGAGTGTTTGCAGCCAACAGTGAGCCACTGCAGAAGTTCCTTCCATGTTTGGTTCTTCATTTCTGCAAATGTAGTAGGTATTGTGGTCAGAATTAATGGAATCCTCAGTACTGAAAAGTACAAGCAGACTCTCATGCATTATCTAATACCATCAGTACAGCCAAAATCTGCAGAAGGACTACGGCTAGTTTGTCAGGATGTTTTAAACAAAAGAGCAGCATATTTTTTCTTAGAAAACTAAACATAAGATAAGTGGTGGCTGGTCACACCCAATATTCATTTAATTTAAATTTTTACTGTTTACTGCTCTTTATATTAAACTGACATTTAGAATAATTTCCATAGTTTTGAAAGCATCTTTCCTTTACAGAATATTTTACATGTGCTCAAGACTTTGTCACAATACTTTGTATGTTTATATATTTAGGGTGGTCTACAAACAGTTGATGATAGTAAAATCATTTCTACATAAGCCGTATTTTTGTCCTTTAGGGATAGCTTACCTGTGAAATTTCAGCCTGATTGTGAAACATTTAGAGGTCGCTCCATTCTGAACATTTATTAGTATTGTTACTACATACATACTCTTGCACATGGTTTTTAACTGGCTAAATGACTAGAAAACAAAAAAATGAAACAGATAACTTTCTAGTACTAAGGTGGAGGTCCTAAAACATTCTAATAGTAAGTTTCTACTGTATTTAAATCCTTTTTGATGACAAAGTCTTAGCAGTAACAAAGGAAAATAGCCACCTTTACCAGACATTCCTAGACTTCTTAAACTGATAAATGAATCTGAAAAACTGAAGTTGGATGATCTAGTAACAGAAAGAACAAAATCCTTTTCTCAAGTCCTTATAGAAAAAGGTAAAGAAAGCCCCTAGTTGTTTCTCAAGCAACCACCATAGTAGTGGACAGATGATCCAGTCTTCAATGTGAACTGTCGGCACACATGATGATAGTGAAGCAATAAAAGAGGAGAAAGTGTAATTGAAAAATACAATCACGTACTGACAAAGATTGAGGTAAAAAAAACCAGTTTATTCTTTGCCTGGTTGCAAATTTTTCCAGCATCATCAAAGATCATTCTAATCTTGTAAACTACAAATGTGGAAAAGCTGTCTGATGTTCAGTACAAATGCCATAAAAACCGCTAAATGGAATGAACTTTAAATGTTGTTTATTTTTGAAAACATTTTGTGTGTTTGTTATAAATATATAATATGAGAAAGAATGAAACTAGCTTTGTGGAAATGCAAATCTCTTTATTAGGACCATCCTAATAAACATTAGATTACGTTAGATTAGATTAGATTAGGTAAACTTTACTAATCTCAAGGTGAAATATGGATGCATGCAATAGCAGAAGCATGAAAAACAAATCTACAGACATCAATCAACCAATAATGTATATTGTTCAAAAATTGCAAAAAGAACTTAAAATTGTAAAATGAATTTTAAGAGTATCAGCATTTAGTTTGGGGTGTCAGGAGGAAGAATTGCCTGATAACAGCAAGCAGAAAAGATTTCCAGAAGTGCTTCTTCTTCTTCTTGTGTTGGTGTTACCAGTGTTCCTGGAAGGAGGTGTTTCATCTTGCAGGGCACCCTGGATATCATCGAGAGGAGTCGCAGCGCATGGCTCAATGGCAACTCTGGTCTGTACCAGGAACTGAGAAGGAGACAGCTGCAAGGGCTCTGAGAACAGATAAACAGGCGTATGTTAGAGGAAGCTGTGAGCAAGTGACACACCATCTGTGGTCTAGCGACCCACGTCCTGCTTACAGAGGAATCAAAGCATTACTCACATCCGAATCTGTTCCTTGGAAAGTCGCAGTCAGGGCGGCTGATGGAATGGTCCTTACGGATGACACAGCAGTTGTAACCCGCTGGGCTGGCTACTTTGAGCAGTTGTTCAAAGCTGATCCTCTGGCTAGGGCATTGGATATCACTGGGTCCACAGTTCTTGGGGCTAATCCTCCAATTAGCTGTGAACCACCCAATCTCACTGAGATTGCACAGGTGGTGAACCAGCTGAGGGGAGGAAAGGGTGCAGGGATCTGTGGTATCCAGAGTGAAGTTCTCCAGGCTGGTGGTAGGGTTGTCCTCCTGGCATTGCAAGCAATATTTGCTTCCATTTGGGAGACTGGCATCATCCCAACTGACTGGAAAACGGGACTTGTCTTCCCTATCTGGAAAGGGAAGGGTGATCACCTGGATTGCAGCAACTACATGGGGATAACACTGCTCTCGGTGCCGGCTAAGGTCCTTGCTATGGTCATCCTCAATAGGATCTGTGATCACTTGCTCACCTACCAGAGACTTGAACAGTCTGGTTTTATGTCTAAGAAGTCTACCATCGACCGCATCCTGGCACTAAGGGTTCTCATGGAGTACAAATGCAAATATTTGCAGAGTTTCTTTGCAGCCTTTGTCGATTTTCATAAAGAATTCGAATAAGTTGATCGAGCTGCCCTGTGGGACATCCTAAGGGTTCGCGGGATCCCCTCGAAGTTACTGGATATCATGGCTGGCATGTACACTGGTACTGTGAGTACTGTGCAGAGTGGAGGTAGAACCTCTGTGTTTTTCCCAGCTGATTCTGGGGTTCATCAGAAGTGTGTTCATGGACTGGGTGTTGGGCAAGGTCGTGGGGTCCAGCGGCTGTGGAACATCTGTTGGTGAAGAAAGGTTCACGGATCTTGACTTGGCTGTGTTCTTCACAGAGTCAATGGGGGCTCTGATCGGAGCTCTTGAGAAACTGAGCAAGCAGTCTGATTGTCTGGGCTTGTGAGTGTCCTGGATAAAAACCAAGATCCAGGCCTTTAATGACCTCTTGGGCACAGCCATCAGCATTGTGTCTGTTTGCAAAAGCAGTGTCGACCTTGTCGAGAGGTTTACTTACCTTGGCAGTGGCATTCATGTTTCTGGTGACTCTTCCTATGAAGTCAGTAGACGGATTGGGAAAGCATGGGGGGGGGGGTCATGAGGTCGCTGGAAAGGGGTGTGTGACTTGACTTCTTAGCACACCATGGAGGAATGAGCCTGTGGCTAAAAATGTTCATATATATATGAGTGGTGGGCCGTCAGGGCCTGCAAGGTCTTCTCTGCTGGCCTAAAAAAATATCTGAATCACAAACTGATGTTAATTATATTTTGTCCATGAATACTTATTAAATAATTCCAAATAGTCTGTCTGCTTCCTTTCATAGCTTTTCCAATGGTTGTGCTGCTTCCAGACATGTATTTTCGTATTAAAGCATTTAACCAATCACATTTCAGCCATCATTTGTTGCCAGGCAGAGTCAAAGTCAAAGAAGTCTGCCCGGAGGCCTTCACAATCCGTTCTGCAGGCCCTCTAACACAAAATAAATGTCGATTAAACTGTTGCTTCAACCAATCAGATTTTGAGTTGTTGTTAGTAGGGCCCTCTAGCAGGCGTATGGCAACGTCACCATATTCAGACCCATTGATTGGATAGGATGGTGTAATAGCTATTTTGTCACCCCACAATGGCTGAAGGAGGAGAAGAAATAGATTTGGTGGCAGATTTACTTTCAAGGCCATTTTCAGGACGGACTTTTCAAGAAAAGCTGGACATTGTTAAGAAAGGTCGGACAACTCCAAAGCTAGCTAGCCTGTCACAACCAGGAAGAGGATTTGTCTGCCACTTTCAGGTTACCAACTACAAGCGGTACCCCTGGCTCACAGGGTCCGAGGAACACTGCAAATTGTATTGCTGGGAGTGCTTGTTATTTGCCACTGATCGACATGGTGTTTGGAGCCACACTGGGTTTGTAAATTTGACTTCCCTAACCAAGGCAGCAACGAGACATCAAAGCACTGCCGGACACTTACAAGCAATGGTGCTTTCCAAAACTTTTGAGGAAACCAGAGTGGATCTACAGCTCAACGAGCAAATGCGCAGGGAAACGGAGCTCCACAACGAAAAGGTGAAAAAAACAGAGAAATCTTAAAAAGACTGATAGACTGTGTCATTTTTTTGGACAAACAGAAACTTTCATTTCGGGGACACGATGAAAGCGTGGGATCCAATAACAGAGGGAACTATGTGGAGCTTCTTTCTCTCATTGCTGAGAGCAACACTAATTTACATTACCACCTGTCCACCAATAAAGTGTTTAGTGGGATGTCGGGTAAAATACAAAACGGCCTGATCACTGCTATTGCTGAAGTTATGGGAGAAGAGATAAGAAGTGACGTTAAAAAAACACCGTTCGTCTCTATTATGGTGGATGAGATGACAGACGTGAGTAACTCAGCGCAGCTAGCACTGGTCCTGCGTTACGTAACAGGCACAGGTGTCAAGAAGCGATTTGTCAGATTTGAAGATGTTACCAGTGGGAAGCGAGCCGATGACATTGCAGGTTTTATCATCAGATTTTTGTTGGAAAATGAATGTCTGGGTAAAGTTGTGGCACAGTGTTTTGACGGCGCAGCGGTAATGTCTTCTGGATTAAATGGGGTGCAGGCTAAAGTTAAAGAGAGAGCACCTTTGGCTTTATTCATACACTGCTATGCACATCGCCTCAATTTAGTACTGACTCAAGGGGCCTCAAAGCTTAAAGAATGCAAGATATTTTTCGGCCACCTCAATGGCCTTGCTGCATTTTTTTCTAGATCGCTTCGGCACACGCAACTACTGGATGAAATCTGCGTCTCCCTCGTGTGGCACCAACACGGTGGCAGTACACATCCAGAGTGGTCAATACGGTCTTTGAAAAGAGAGATGCTCTAAAGAAACTGTTTCATCACATTCTGGAGCATCATGACGAGTATGATGAGGACACAGTGCGCTGTGCTGATGGATTTAAAGCACGTCTGGATGATTTTGAGTTTTGTTTTTTGCTTCACACATTCAATGGTATTTTTGAGTATTCAGAAGTGCTCTTTTCAATACTACAGGATAAAAAACTGGATGTGCAGTTTTGTCTGGTTAGGGTAAAGGAGTTCTGTGAAACCGTTGAGTGAGATAGAAGCCGGTATGATGAACTCTATGAGGCCACTGAACGCACCGCAGGTGCTCCGAGCGCACGAAGAGGTCAAGCGCCAGATCCTCACGCGCACTACCGCCAACTCCATGGCAGGATTCTGGACAATATTATTTGCCAGACACAGACCAGATTTCAAGACCACGAAAAACTGATGTTTGTCACGCTCCTCGACCCCCAGAAGTTTTGGGAATACAAGAAAAATTTCCTGCATGCAGTTTAACACAGAGCCATGGAGCACTTTTTGATCTGTCTCGGCTAAAAACAGAACTGACTGTAAAGTATGCCATGGATGATTTTGCAGGAAAATCTCCCACTGATCTCCTTGACTTCCTTCATCAGAAAAATCTGAATGAGAGCATGGGGCAGCTGTACACATTGGTATGTTTGACAGTGACCATTCCCGTGTCCACTGCATCTGTTGAGCGGACATTTTCAGCCCTAAAGCGAATTAAAACTTTTGCCAGAAATACGACAGGGCAGGTTCGACTTTCAGCATTAGCTTCAATGGCGATAGAAAGGGACTTTTTGATGGAACCGAAGCGCACAGATAATCTTTACGACAGAGTAATGAATTGTTTTTGAGGAAAGAGAAGTGGATGGATTTTGTTTACAAATAATCCGAATTTTTGGTGAGTAAAATGTTGTGATTTTCCTAAATAATATTGCAAGTTTATGAGTTATTATTGATGTTTTTTATGTGTGTCGCGGCTGTAGCTGCAGTAGAAAGAAACTTGTTCACCCCTGGTTTGTCTATTCAATAAAGGTATTTATTGTGGCTACAGGAGTTATCTATCTGCGATGCAACGGCTCTTTATACTGTATTTCTGCATATTAAGATGGTTTTTATAACCATAAATTAGTTTTTGAGGGGCTGGTTGATTCAGACGGAGCACTACTGAAGGCCTAGGTGTGAAATGCACGGTCCGCCACTGATATATATATATATATATATATATATATATAGTGGAGGCTGGCCCTGACACAGACAGGCAGACACGTTCATTTTACCCACCACACGTTTATTTACACTATTTACAGTCACAAGTGCACCACAAACCCCACAAGTCCCCAAAGTCCTGGCCACACAATGCCTTTCTTCCTCTTCAGGCCGCCCTCTTGCCTCCTCCAGCAAGGTCAGTCCACTCCGCTCCGAATGAAGGGAGGCGGCCCCTTTTATCCACACCCGGATGTGCTCCAGGTGCTTCCCTACAATCTCCTGCTGACACGCCCCCATGAGGCAGAAGTGCCGGATGTATCCCCGGAAGCACTCTGGGTGTCCCTGCTCCTCTTCCCCCCAGCACTTCCTGGTGTGGCGGAAGTGCTGAGGTCCAGGGCTCCAAAGACATGTGGGAGCCCCCTGGCAGTGACCACGGGTCCCTACAGGGTGGAGCTTCAAAGCTCTGTACCCGTGGCCCCCAAAGGAACCAGGACGGTCGCCCCCAGATGGTCTGGGGAAGGCGCAAGCCCTCCTCCGGTCCTCCTGGGCGTCCCGGCCCCCTCTGACGATATATATATAAATCTACAGTATATGTGTACAGTAAATGTGCAAAACAACCTTATTATAAAAGCTGATTTTAAAGTTAAAGATCTCCTTTAACTCTTTATTCATGGTTTAACTGTACAGTTATGTATATGAAATGTCAAAATGCCCACTGGGGGCTAGGACTGGTTGCCTGGAGTCAGTAAGGCTTCACCTTAAACAAGATATTATTTTTAATCAATTTTCTGAATATACTTTTCCTATTACAGTGTTGTAAGGATCCAGAGCCTGCCCCATCAGCATCAAGCATTTGCCTGGAAACAAACTCTAGATGGATTACCAGTGCATTGTAGGATGCACTCACTTGCACATACCAAAGCCGCACACACAGACACAAAATCCTAATAATACACTCCAGTTCAGTACCTGGCTTTACTTTAAAATAGCTTTACCTAGAAGAATCCATGTGATCGTGGCTAGAATGTGTACACTCCACAAAGAATGAATTGAATATCATAAAGAGATCTTTCAAGCAGCATCACTAACAACTAGGCCACTATGATGCTCAAGTGCCATTATTGTATTTGTTAATTTTCCATCAAACTTATTTTCTGGAATGATGTGTTATTTTCCATTTGATGATCTGTTAGTACTTGACACATTTAGGACAAGTGCTGTGGGTTATTCTTGTTGAAGCAGGGTTCTTCTAATCTCACTAATTTAATGTGTCCAGGAATTTCTGTTTCCTCCAAGAATTTAAAGATGTTCAGTAAAAACTGTTGTTTTAACTGGCCAGTGGCACGTGTGTGTGTGAATTTGCATTAAAATGCCCTCCAGTGATTCAATAAAGAGTCATGGGGTATCAAGGCATATCTAGCCAGCAACAGGGCTAAGACGGGAATCAACCATAAAGAAGGCAATAATATTGTTATGCACAGACAAAGTAGTTTCCTTAATGATTAGTTACAGTCAAACAGAATTGATTAAAGGTCATTGTAAGACAATTTTAGAAAATTATTTCGAAATTCATCAAGGCTTACTTTATTATTAACAAAAGTATAAAACAATATACAAAAAAAGAACATTTTTGTAATTTTAATTGATTGTCTACTGTATTGTGAATTATCAGAAAATTCAGTAGGTGCTTGATCACATAAATATTCAGTTAAAAAATATTTTTTAACATATAAATATTAAAATGGCAAATACTTGATAGCAGTAATAGTTATTCTATTCATTCTATACTTTTGTTAACATACAACACCCCCCATTTCTTTATGGAGAAGAAAGGGACTGAAAGAAAATATTTTTAGCTTAGAGAAAAGCACGGTTTTGGTTCTTTAAAACTATTGTTAAACGTCACCTAGATTTCCTTGCACATATATTCTCTAGAGACAAAGGAGCCCGTAATATAAAGGAAAGTTTCATCATGTAATCTCACATGGAATTGTGTGCTCTATATGAACAATGAATATTCTGTATATTATATTTCTTTTAGGTGTGCTTTTTCTAAACACATCCTGCGACGAAATAAAGTGTGCAATTCAGGAGAAATTTGCACTTAATGGATTGTTCAAAAGAGGAGATATAATGTTAGGGGGAACTTTTATTAAAAACTTCAAAACAATACCACCAGATTTGTCTTTCACATCAAAACCAAAGCCCTGGAAATGTGAGAGGTAAGTTACCACATTCAGTCTTTTTAAACCAGCTGAGAAAATACTGAAATTTTCCACTCACAGATTATTTTGTATGTTTTATTTTTTTCTTGTTACAGTTTTGAACTTTCTGTATTTCAAAGAGCGCAGACTATGATTTTTGCAGTCGAGGAAATTAATAGGGATGAATCTTTCCTACCAAACATAAGTCTTGGCTACCGACTGTATGACAATTGTAACAGTTTGCCAATGGGGCTTCGAGCTACAGTATCTTTAATCAGTAGCCTGAGTGATACCTTTACTGAAAACAATTGCAATGACGTTCCTCCTGTTCTTGCAATTGTTGGAGATCCAATATCATCACATTCTATTGCATCGTCACGGATACTAAGCCTTTTCCGGGTGCCAATGGTATAGTACTGTGATCTTTGGGCAAAGCAAATATTTCTTCTGTTTGTTAAATGCAATTTTCTGCTAAGTTCTTTTAATATAATATTACATTGTATACATGACCTAGGAATATAATTTTAAAAAACTGTTTTGCTATCAATATTGTCTATTGTGCAATAAAACATTAGTTTTTATAATCACTAACTCATATGAGCTGATGGCATTGGGGAATTATTTACAATTGACGCTGCTTAATATTTCTGCAATTGATATACTCATCTGAAATATGAGTGTTTCGCATGAATTACTATTCAACTACAATACAGTAAATGCTTTTTAATTTTTATGTGGGTAGGTTTTATTCACTGAAGACAAGAAGTGATATTTAATAAATAATATATTTTACACAATATATTTGTATTGTTGATACTTTTAATGGAATTTACAAAGTACACAAGGTTAAAATGATGTAAAATGTTACATTTACTAGTTAAACAGTCAAATAGACTTGATTAAAGGTCATTGTAAGACTAGTTAAAGTATTAAGCTGAAAACAAACTGCAAATCATACTTTCATAATAATAACTAGAAAAGAAAAACCATATTGAAGGTAAAACACAATACAGATGATCAGCAAAAGTAATCAATCAGTCATCATCATCATCATCCAACTTGCTATATCCTAACACACTCACGGGGGTCTGCTGGATCCAATCCCAGCCAACACAGGGAGCAAGGCAGGAACAAATCCCCAGGAAGGTCACCAGCCCACTGCAGAACACACACACACCCACACACACTAAGGACAATTTAGGATCGCCAATACACCTAACCTGCATGTCTTTGGACTGTGGGAGGAAACCCACGCAGAGTTATAAACACTTATTTACTATCCAATGTTCTGTGTGCAAAAATCAATGTGCCATGACAGTTATGTTTTCAAGACAGTATGGTATGTCTGTAGCAAATGCCAAATGTTTTCTCCTTTAGGTGAGCTATTTTTCAACATGTTCCTGCTTAAGCAATAGAAAGGAATTTCCAACCTTCTTCAGAACAATTCCAAATGATGATTTTCAGGTGAAAGCCATGGTAGAAATAATTAAATATTATAAGTGGACATGGATAGGCGCAGTAGGTACTGATGATGACTATGGGCAGAATGCCCTAAAAGCTTTGCATGAGCAAGTCAAAATGTTTGGTTGCATCTCCTTCTCAGAAACAATTCCCAGATTCAATGACAAAAGTAAAGTGGGGCAAATCATCACAATTATAAAGCAATCCTCTGCTAAAGTCATTGTTGCTTTTGCATCAGAAGCTGAATTGCTAACTTTGGTAAAAGAAATAGTCCGGCAAAATATTACAGGGAGGCAGTGGATTGCCAGTGAATCCTGGAGTACATCTTCATTACTGGCCACCAAGGAAAACTTCAGATCTTTTGGAGGCACCATTGGTATAGCAATTCGCAGAGTACAAATTCCAGGACTGGAGAATTTTTTCTTTCAGGTTCAGCCCAAATTTGACCCAAATAATAATTTACTGATCCAGTTTTGGGAAACTTTATTTGAATGTAGATTTCCAAAAAATGTCACACAAAGCAATTCATCTTTGGTTTTAAATAAAGTATGTACTGGATTGGAAGATATTAAGAGCACTAAGTCAGGATACACTGATACATCTGATATGCGAGCAGTTTATAATGTGTATAAAGCAGTGTATGCCATAGCTCATGCCCTACATGATCTGATGTCATGTAAAGAAGGAAATGGGCCTTTTACCAACAGACGCTGTGCTGATATTAAAGATTTGCAGCCCTGGCAGGTATGAAGTGGGATCTTTGATACTAAAACCTACCTAAAAAAACAGAGATTATATTTTAATATTTTTTTAAATATATCACTTACAAATTATAATGTCTAAAAACACATTCTTTACAAGATTATTATATTGAAACATTTTACTTTGAGCTTTTGTTTATGTCATTATTTCAGCTGTAAATTTGTAACACACCCTTTATTCATCAACAAGAGCTCATATCATTCTTGTTAAAGCAGCAAATTTGCTAACGTAGAGGTGAATATCCACTGTTGGGGGAATTGAGGATCATGCCGATTACACTGACCCATCCACGGACCCAGCCCACATTGAAATGGGTGTCACAGGAACGCTCCCTCAGTGAGCTATCAGATGAAAAAATGTGAAATGAGGCCAGCCTCCTAGTAGTTCTTCTCCTTTTCGATCTTCTCAGAAGTAGTCAAGCCAACAAAAGTCTTTCAATTCACAAACTCTTCAAAATTATTTTAATTTATTATTACAATACCAAACCATTAGCTGATAAAAAGCATTTTTAACACAAAATGTTTAAAATAAACCTAAAATCAGTATTACTAAATGACTGGTTGGCTTTGTAATCTAACAGTTCATGTTGGGCTTTAAAAGTGAAGACAACTATAAAACCCTGCCAAAAATCTGAAATTCCTATACTTGAATTCTAATAATATACTGTTAAAATTAATATTCAAAGGGTAAATCAAGGGTGTTTTTTGAAAAAACACTAATTATATATGTATTTTAACATAATTATTCAGGTTTTTAGGTTTGATAAGGTTTTAAAGTTTAAAACTTTCTTATGCTGTAAATGTCCAAGTAAAACAAACTTTGAACCTAAGTATAAGTTTTGCATTTGTTTGATTAAAAGGAACAAAAGCTTGTTCTGTTTACTGAACGGGATGACATTTACTGATTTTTTTTTTCTTGTTCTTTTCTCCTTGAGCTTCTTCATTACTTGAAAAAAGTTAATTTTACTAATAAGCTTGGAGAAAAGATAACCTTTGATGAAAATGGAGATCCACCTGCGGTTTATGATATAGTAAACTGGCAGCTTGATGTAGATGGTTCTGTGAAGATCAAAAATATAGGCCTTTTTGATGAGTCAGCTGGTGTAGGAAAAGAACTTGATCTGAACAAAGAAAGCATCTTCTGGAATCCAGCTTTTGGATCAGTAGGTCATGCAATTTATTGAATACATTAGATACTGTTCCTACTTAAGAATTAAAGTAAAAAAATAATTATATTTTAATGAAGTCTGATACTAGAACCTAATAAAGAAAAAAATGGTATTGTAATACTAGAAATATCTTTCTATGTTTTATGCTAAAGGCTAAAATAATGAGCAAGAGTATCAATTAATAGATTCATCCATTTTCTAGACAACATATCTTTGTAAGAGTCTCTATAAATAACCCAGCTGAAGGTACTCCACCCCAAAACTATCTATCTATCTATCTATCTATCTATCTATCTATCTATCTATCTATCTATCTATCTATCTATCTATCTTAATGTGGACACCCAAGTACTTGTAGGAGTGGACCATCTCTATATCCACTCCTTGAATAGTGACCGGACATAAATGCTCTTTGGTGCAGCGAAAGGCAATAATCAGTTCCTTGGTTTTGGTGATATTAAGGCAGTTCTCTTAACACCAAGAGACAAAGTTCTCCACGTATACTTTTACTGGGATGATAACATCCCTTCAAGAGAGGCCCACCCAATCAAAAAACTTATTAAAAGGGCAAGCTCAGTTATAGGATGCCCTGTGGACCACCTGGAGGTAGTAGCAAAGGAGAGAATTAAAACAAAACTGTCAACAACAACAACATTTATCTATAGAGCACATTTTCATACAAATGATTCAGATAAAATTGCTTTACAAGATGAAGAAAGAAAAATACAAAAATAAGATTAGGCGATGCTAAGTAACAAAGAATAAAGTAAGGTCTGATGACCAGGAGGACAGAAAAAACAAAAAAAAACAAAATAAAATCTCCAGAGGGCTGGAGAAAAAAAAACAAAATCTTCAGGGGTTCCGAGGCCATGAGACCGCCCAGCAGCCATGGGGCATTCTACCTAACATAAATGATCTCAATCTGTCCTCATGGTTTTCAGGCTTCATGTGGAAGAATTACACAGTGATGGTCATGTGGACATCTGGCCTTCCATCCATCGATGTAGGGACTATTATTATTATTATTATTATTATTATTATTATTATGATAATGATACACATTGTTTTTCTGACACACTAACACTGAATACTTGCAGCCAATGAATTATTCAGCAGAAGTACGTCAAGAGATGCCACTGGAGCTGCTTTATACCAGCAGGGATACAGTACATCTGTAAAATGCCTCATTGTGACTGGAACAGCCAAGTCAGAACTTTTCTTTCGTTTGAATTTTCTTGCTTTGTAGTCATTCCAGTGTGTGATCAGACTAAAGTGTGTATATCTATCTATCTATCTATCTATCTATCTATCTATCTATCTATCTAT
>JANRMT010062854.1:80546888-80584070 GCA_026402145.1 Polypterus bichir lapradei
TATCTATCTATCTATCTATCTATCTATCTATCTATCTATCTATCTATCTATCTATCTATCTATCTATAAAATTATACTGTATATTCTTATCTTCAGATTCCAGAGTCTGTTTGCAGTAACAGCTGTTTGCCAGGCACAAGAAAGGCTACTAGAAAAGGAGAGCCAGTATGCTGCTTTGACTGCATTTCTTGTGCAGAAGGAGAAATTAGCAGTGAGACTGGTAAGTGACACCTTTATTTTGGTATACATGTAAAAATGTATAAATGTCTAGTACAGGTTGGGAAATCATGTTTAGTCAGAAATGCAGTTTAGAGTGACAATGTATCACAGGATGGCACATTCCTGACTTCACTTTGCATTTTTAATTATTTACTTCAAGGGGATTTTTGTAAGAATCAGGAAACATTCTGATAGTGCGCTGTGTAACATAGATATGGTCTCTGTTTTTGCTTTTAGCGTTTTGACACTCACCTTCAGTACTTTTTAAATTTTGATTCTTTAATGAATATTCAATTTAATAATATAACTCCCAAATGGAATTATACAGAGCTTCATTCTGTTTTAACAGTCTATAACGTATCCATTAAAAGTTTATTTAGATGGATATGTATATACTCAGGTTATTTAGAGCATCTTGCTTTAGTTTTCTTTAAAATATTTTCAATGCATATAATCTCAAAGTTATTGAAACAATAAGCTATATGTAGTTGATTCAGAAAATATTCAGACCTCTTCACTTTTTTCACATTTTGCTATGTTGCAGCCAGCAAAAATCTTTAAAATCATTTTTTCCCTCATCAAGCAACACTTAGCGTCTCAGAATGACAATGGAAAAATGTAATTAAAAAATATCTAAAAAATCACATTAACACAAGTATTTAGACCCTTTAATCAGTGCTTAGTTGGCAGCGATGTCAGCCTTGTTTTTTCTTGGGTATGACACAACAAGCTTTGCACGCCTGTGTTGGAGGATTTTCTGCCATTCTTCTCTGTAGGTCCTCTCAAGCTCTGTTAGGTTGGATGGAGACTGTTGGTAGACAAGAATGTCCAAACTCTGCCTGCACCACTCAGGGGAACTCCTGTGTTATCTTTGCTTTGTGCTTAGGGTCATTGTCCTGTTGTAAAGTGAACCTTCAATCCAGTCGAAGGTACAGAACATTCTGAAACTGGTTTTCATTAAGGATATCTCTGTACTTATCTCAGACTAGAGAATCTTGTTTCTCACAGTCTGAGAGACCTTCATCTTTGAACTGCATGTTAAGGCATGTGGTGTTTGGAATCAGTTTTGTTCTGGCTATTTCATGTATTCTTGTAAAGACTATTGTTGTAACCTCCAAGGTGGCATCGCTTTCTCTGAGATCTTTCACTGTAGTGATACTTCTGTCTGGGCACTCTGTCATAAACCCCAGATTGGTGGAGTGTAGCAGTGATGACTGTCTTCCTGGAAGATTCATCTGTCTCAAAAAATGATCTCTGAAGCTCAGCCAATGTGATAATGGGGTTCTTGGTCTTTTACCAAGGCCCTTCTCCCATGATTGTGCAGTATGGCTAGATAGCCAGATCTAGGAAGAGTTGTGATTGTTCCAAGCTTCTTCCATTTAAGAATTATTTAGGTATTTGTGCTCTTGGAAACATTCTGTGCTTAAGGAATTTTTGGTAGCTATTCCCAGATCTGGGCCTTAACACAATCCTGTCTCTAAGCTCTGCAGGCAATTTCTTTGAGTTTGTGGCTTGGTATTTGCTCTGATCCACATTGTCAACTGTGAGACCTTATATGGACAGGTGTATGCTTTTCCTAGTCATGTTCAATCAATTGAATCGATCATATCTGGACTCCAAATAAGGGGTAGAACTATCTCAATGAAGGTCAGTAGAATGGGATGTTCCTGAGCCAAATTTCAAGTGTCAAAGCAAATGGTCTGAATACTTATGTCAGTGTTCTCTTTCAGTGTTTTATTTTTAATACATTTTCAAAAATTTCTAAAACCTTGCATTTGCTTTGTCATTCTGAAGAATTTGAATTTTGCTTGATGGGGGAAAAATTAATTTAAATGATTTTAGCACAAGGCTGCAACATAATAAAATATGAAAAAGTGAAGGGGGTCTGAATACTCTCTAATTCCACTGAATGAGAAGATTGTGTTGTCTATTTAAATTTCAACAGTCTCAGCATATTATACGAGAAGTTGAGCATGTCACAAACTGCATGTCAGAAGTAAAAAACAATTATTTCTATTCATGCCTGTAACTAATTTGAGACTTTTAGTGATTCATTGATTATATACTGTATATCATACAATTTATATGTTTGTGTATACATTTATATTTTAATCTGTTTTTATTTTTGAAGATTCCATTGAATGTCTAAAGTGTCCATCTGATTTCTGGTCTAATTCACCAAGGAATCAATGCATTTTGAAAGACATTGAGTTTTTATCATATGAAGATGTAATGGGAATTACATTGTCTACAACAGCCTTATCTGGATCAGCTTTATCTTTTATCATATTTATTGTTTTCTTCCACTATAGAAACACACCAGTTGTAAAGGCTAACAACTCTGAGCTAAGCTTTCTTTTGCTGGTATCTTTAGCCCTGTGCTTCCTTTGTTCTCTGTGTTTTATTGGAAAGCCTACATCTTTGAACTGCATGTTAAGGCATGTGGTGTTTGGAATCAGTTTTGTTCTGGCTATTTCATGTATTCTTGTAAAGACTATTGTTGTAATAATGGCATTCAAAGCTACGCTGCCTGGAAATAATATGATGAAATGGTTTGGTGTTGTACAGCAGAGAACTACTGTGTTCTTGTTTACTGTAATTCAAGCCATAATATGTTTAATTTGGTTAAGTTTGTCTCCTCCTGTTCCAAATAAAAACAGTAAATATCAAAATGGAAAAATTATATTTGAGTGTGATATTGGTTCAACAGCAGGATTTACTTGTCTGTTAGGCTACATTGGCTTTCTGGCCTGTGTTTGCTTTGCGATTGCTTTTCTTGCAAGGAACCTACCAGACACTTTTAATGAAGCAAAATTCATCACTTTTAGCATGTTGATCTTTTGTGCTGTTTGGATAACATTTATACCAGCTTATATCAGTTCTCCAGGGAAACACACAGTGGCTGTGGAGGTATTTGCAATTTTAGCTTCCAGCTTTGGCCTCCTCTTTGCGATATTTGCTCCGAAATGCATTGTTATTTTATTTAAGCCTGAACTCAATACTAAGAAAGCATTAATGGGAAGAGGATCTGCAGACAAATAAATCTGTTAAAATTAATTTACATAGTATACTGTAAATAAAAATGTGTAATTTGCATTGTTCTATATTTTATTTCTTTTCTCCTATTCATTTTATGATTTCATTCGTACATATTTTACAAAAAAGGGGTTTTAATGCTATGTTTTCCTACAATATAAAAACAGATACATTGTAGATTGTAATTGTCTAGTTAGTTGCATATGTTGCATCCAGGGAGCCATGCTTGGGTTATAAAAGTATTTCAGCATCTTCATCCAAACCACTCTATAGCACAAGACAGACAATCTGTACTTTTCAAAAAGTGGCATTGCCATTAGCCTATGTCCATTTTCTCATGGGTTTCCTCTAAGGACCCCGGTTTCCTCTGTTATGATTAAACACACCAAATTATCCTTAATGGCATTTGGTTGTGGTTGTGTTTGAGTGTATCCAGCACTGAGCTTATTCACGTGTTGCTTTGACAGGTATAAAATGGATATGAAAATGGAAAGAGAGACACATACATGCATTCACTTGGCAGTTCGACACATATGTCTCTCAGCATTATTTTAAAACATACAGAGTTAATTTTCTCATCAAAAATGTTAAACCTGAATCCATCCTTCCATTACATTTTTAATGATTGGGTGTACCTAGTTACTTGTTTCATTGTTGTGTATTTGTTACTTGCTAATTAAATGATAAACCAAATAGTTCATTCACTTCATACATTTCATTTTATTTAAACTTTCTTTAAAATCTGTGGAAATGAATATTAAAACCATTTGACACCATTTACGCCTTAAGATGGAAAACTATACTCTAATTTCTAGGCATACAAAGGAACATTTAATATTTATTTTCAAAGTGCCAAAACCTGGTTTATATTTTATGGTGCAAAGAAAGTATTGTAAATTTAAATGTACAATTTATTAGTTGCCCCCACTCATTAACACAAATAGCCTGATCCTACAAAAATCTTATCATGTAGCTGAACCCAATATGCATATATAGTATCCAGACACAAACAAAAGGTTTTGTTGTTGCTCAACCAGGAATTATACTGGGTAATGCACATCATATCAGCATCCTTGATACAGGAGTGGTTTTTGGTTCTAGCATCTCAGAAATGGCTTCTGTGCTCTTCTGGAATTTTCACTTACTACAGTCTTTTAAATTTACAGAGAATAGTGTTGTTTTATAGTGTTATCAGATCACCTAACACTAAAGGTACCAACTAAGCTCTTAGGTCATTTTCTGAATGGGAGATATAAAGAAATATCAAAATTAGCTCTACAGCTGTTACCAGTAACCTCTTACATTTGTCACTGTTCATATTATATCCCACATATTCAACCTTAAGGACCTCTATGCTGGATTGCTTGCTAACTAGGACTGTCTTTACTACCAACCCTTTATTTCAACCCAGTTTTACCAGAAATAGGGATCTTCACAAAAGAACCCACATCTGCACTATACTAGTTACTTCAGCAGTTCAGGGAATGGGCAATCTAGCTTCTTGTTTTGCCTATAAAGAAAGAATGCATTGTCCTTTAAGCTTTTACTTAAGAACTATATTTGCATCAAAAGCATTAACAGCAAAAACTATACTCATACAAAGAATCATACACACAGGGTGTCTTAACTCTTCATACAGTGAAAGTAGTTGAAATAAGACGCTGATGATAATTCCATTCCCAAGTGTCTTCTACTCTGGCAAATTACGTGTTCTCAGCCAAAGGAAAGATATAGTGGGAAAGGGTGGGCTCCTCTGAAAAATGGCATCTTTTATAATAGCATTAACTCATCCTCCTCTTGCCTAAAAAATGAACAAATGCATACTGGCAACAGAGCATATGGACATTATGTTTCTTATATTGTTTTCAGAAGCTCAAAGTTAATTCTCTGAGACTCAAAGCTAAGTAAGCATGAAAAAAAATTCAAATATCTTCTTAATGTTTCAACTTCTTCAGCACACTTTCAAACAATCTAGATGAGAACAGGCCATTCAGCACAACACAGGCTTCCCCTGGTCTGTTAAGACATAATTGGGAATGCCGACTCTCACAAAGAGCCCAACTAACTCCCGTGCGATATTTTTAGAGGTGGCTGTATAGCAGGTAGCACAATCAACCAGGACTAATATGTACTTAGCTGAGGGATCAAGGTCTTGCTATCGACCCCTATGTGCTCCAAGGGGATGTCACCTAGAGGAATGGGAATCAGAGGAGTGCAGTCTCTCCTAGGAACCTGTCGTAAATGACAATCTGGGCAAGAAGTACAAAAGTGACAAACCAGCTTGTTGATCCCTGACCAATAAAATTAGATTTTAATACTCTCAAACATCTTGTCAGCTCCCAAGTGGGCACCTAGGAGGTGGGCATGAGCTAGCTCACAGACCTGCTGCCTGAAAGGCTGAGGGGCAAGCAGCAATGACCTCACCTCCCCCTCATGTTCTTCTACCTGATAAAGGAGATCATTGTTTAAAACAAATTGAAGCTCTTGTGGCATGAGATGTTGTGTGCCCTGGCATTTACCAGAAGAACTGCATTTTTGGTGAAGTTGAGGGAATCATTGCTCCATTATTCCCATTTACAGGAAGCCTAAGTTCACCTAAATTGAAAATGTAACATAGAGAGGATCAGGGTTGACCTCAATGGGCATAATTTCCAACCAGGACAGTGCAGCATTGACTGATGTTACTTCTGACTGTGACGTTGCAGCCTCCACCACATCACACTGGGTGGCCACTTGACTCCTTGATGCTGGCTGTGAACATGGCATGGAGACAGCTTGGTACAGAGTCTCTCAGTCCATTACATGGTCCAAATGCCTCCCAGGAGTGGATTGTGTGTTACTGCTTTTGATTTCAGACAAGTCTCGCACCAGTATTACTGAATAAGGTGGATTCCAGAGGACCGCTACTGGAAGTGCCCTTAATATATCTCTGTAATTGTTATGCATAATATATGAGGCTGATCTATACCACTTGAGTGTTCTTGTGAATACAGGTCAGACTAGTATTTCCTCTAAGCTACTGTTGCAGCAATACAAATCGGCGAGCACCAAAAAAACTGTTGCTGCCGGAATCAATAAATGTTGTAACCTTGTGGTCCTTTACAAGCACCATTCCTATACAGGGAAAAGACAACGGGTGAGCAACTTAACAGTAACTTCCTCCTATCGTCCAGCTGGAGTCCATAGGCTTGTTGAGCACAGGGCAGTTGGGGATGGTGTGCCCTGCCTCCCTACACCTGAAACAGCGCAGGGTGAACGTGCACTTCTCCTTGGGCCTCAGTACGAGTTCTGTTCCACTGTGGGAGTTCTAACGGTGGGCAACATGCCTGTTCTGAGCACTACAAACTGTGAGGCTACCCTACGGCACTCCAGGGTATCGATCAAGGCCTCTGGGTTTTTGTATGCTTGTCTTCGAACCAGCTGGGTGAGGAATTCAGAAAGGGAGTTTACTAGTAGGTTAGAAGCTCCACCATTTTTTTTTGCATCATTAACCATCACATTGTTTTTCCCCAGATTTCAAATGCATGAGGACAGGACAGCTGCTCGGGGTGAAACCTCCACTCCCTGCATATCTTTACCTGCTGGTCCGGTGAAATGCCGTAACTTTTTAATAACTCAGCCTTGAGTGTGTCATAATTAGTGGCGGCCTCCTGCCCAAAGTCATAATAAGTTTGCTGTGCTTTTCCCTTTAGAAACATGTAGTATGTTGGCCCAGAGGTGCTAGGCAGTGGTATGTTCAGCAAGCTGCGTCCGATACTCTCCCACCTGAACCTGGAGATTCTGAAGTTCCACATCCACAGAGGTGAGGACTGTGTTCAGGTCTTGCTCTTCACACATTATTTCTGCAAAAATTCTGCCAACTACACAAACTTTGGAATAAACAGAAACAGACCATGATAAAGAGTTGAGGAATACCAATGTGGTACCCCCTGTGAAGGCAGGGGGGAACAAGTGAGTGCCAAACCTCAAGCATGAACACATAAACACAGTCCTGGTTTCAAAAAAAGTGATGTTTATTACATAATACCTCATAAAAAAAATAAATAGGTTGTTTCTTCTTTCTTCTCCTTCCCTCTCTCTCTCTATACCATACTGCTCCCCTCCAATTGAGCGTTGCCTATCTCTGCTCTCAGCTCAGGCTCAACAGGATAAGGCAGTGTGGTCCCTTTTATTGAGGACACAGGAGTACTTCTGGTGTCAGGGCTTCGCCACTTGGAAGCACTTTCGGGTTATACAAAAACCTCAAATAATAAGCAGAACCCTCTGGCAGCACCTCCAGACCCCAGCAGGACTGAAATACCAGACTATAATTCCCGGCATTCTCTGCGGGTGTCCGAATGGGTAACAATATCCAGGGTTGCTGCCATCTAGAGTACAGGGGGAGGCAATAGGCAGGAATTACTGCTCTCCTCTGGCCTTCCACATTATGGGTGTCTCATCCAGGTACGGAACACAAACCAACTCCAGCTTCTGATGGTCCATCCATTATTTTATACTGGCTGGTCATGGAGGCATCTTTCTGTCCAATTCAACGTTTCTTCCCTCCAAGCCTCCCATCCAGGTAATAAACCATCCTTTTTCCCAGCCGGGATGCCCGTCCGTCTCCTACATCCCTGTATACTTGAGAATAAGCAAAACAAAACAGCAAATTAGCAAATATGTCGTTACAGATGGAGCTCATGAATGAACTGAATAGACTATTCAAAATGGCGGTTATACAGAAGCGAGACAGGAAGGGGCGGGTCCAGGGAAACCAGAACTGGAAGTGAGGTCATCAGGTGCAAATTCCTTCTGTGGGCCTGCAGAGGGAGAAAGGGGGAAAGTATTAGATGACAGTGCCAATCCCAGGTCTGGTGGATATTTAGTTATCTAAGCCCGTAAGCTGCCTCCCATGCACATGTGTGTGAAAAGTGGTTTAAGTCCTATCTGACTGATACTCAAGAGTTTATTACACTTGGAAACTGCAGGTCCAGCTAAATGTTTGTCACACAAGGAATTCCTCAGGGCTTTGTCCTCAGCCCTTTGCTGCTCTATATCTACATACTTTCCCTTGGCCATATTACTTGTCGCTTTTGACTGGGTTTTCATTTCTACGTAGACGATACTTAGACATATTTCATTGTAAAAAGTAAAAAGTTGTGCAAAGCTTTCTTGACTCACAACTTACATCGGTGAAATTAAAACCTGGATTGAATATAACTCTTTAAATTTAAAATGCAGCAAAACCAAAGCCATGCAAACTGGAACTAAAGCTCGGCTTAAGAACATGAAATCCTTCTCAGTCACCCTTGGTGATGATATTATCAGGCCTTCTATTTCTGCTAGAAATATTGGTGCCATTTTTGATTCCTCCTGTTCTTAATCTACCCACATAAACCACATTAAGAAACTTTCTTACGTCCTGTTTACTCATTGCTCTATTTTTCTAATGCTATGAAACTTTACTATGCTTTTTACATCCCATTTTGACTACTATAACTCCTTACTAGCAGGTGCCATTTAGACTGCACCAGATGCTAATTCTTGCTTGGCTCTGGAGCTTTTGCATAATTCCATCAGCAGTAAACAGAGCAAGTATCCTGAGGCTGTTCACATCATTTCTGGGGACTTTAATCATGCAGATTTGAAAGCAGTTCTCCCCAAATTACATCAGCAACCAGGGGAGTAAAAACACTGGACAAGCAGTACCCAAAAATCAGACAGGCCTATAGGGCTAAACCCCTAGCACACCTCGGCCAGTCTGATCACATGTCCCAGCTTCTGATCCCTGCATATACCCCCCTCAGGAAACAAGCTCCCACTATGACCAGGACTGTTACCATATGGCCTGAGTAGGCCTCCCAAGAGTTGCAGGACTGCCTCCAGAGAACCAACTGGAAGGTTTTTGATCACCAAGACCTGGAGATTCACACTATGGCAGTCCTGGATTACATCCGGTTCTGCACGGACAACGTCACCAGGGACAGACGCATAAGGATCAGGGCCGCTGCTGGCCAAATGGGTGCCCTAAGCAGAAATTTACTTTTGTGCCCCCCTCCCCCAAATATTACGGAAGTAAAAATAAAATAATAAAAAAAACACCTACTATAGGGGCCAAAATAGAACTTTATTCAAATAAAAGTAAATACATAAATAAATTGTATCATTTATAAATTACATTTGTAGCTCTACAGCAAAAAATACAAACTAAAATTACACTTTAAATAAAACATTTATAATAAATAAAATAAACAATAATAAACTGAAATAAAATCAACACTGTCATCTGCTGGAGCTTTCCAAAGTTCAAAATTTACAAAGGCACACTTCTGCTTTTTCTTGAGGCAAAGTCGTAAATGAGCTCTTCATATGATAAAGCCTTTCCTAATTCAGTGTTGATGCTGACAATTGCCAGACCACTCATGCGCTCTTGTGCCATAGATCATGTAAGTGTAACAACTGCATTTACCAGGCCTTTGGTGCCCTTTTCAGGCATTTCTATTAAAATTGTTATGTAAACTGTTAATTTTGTATTAGATTATGTGTTTTAACACTGTTATTTAATGACACCATATGGTCATTATTAATCAATAATCATAATTGTCTCTGTGTTTTAATAGAATGCATTTTAAGTCATTTTGTTTATTTAGATCTGCTTGTATTCATATTAAGAAAGATGCGTTAGTCGTGAAATTATTACCAACATTAAAACACATTATTAACGTCGACAGAATAAAATAAAGTTTCACAGGATTATGAATGTACCTGAAAGTGATGCACGAGCTTCATCTTGGGCTTTTTTTTTCTTTTGTTTCTCGGCGCCGGACTGTTGATGTCTCTTTCCAGGACCAGGCATATTGTTCAATTATTATCATTTTTGGCCAAATAGGCAGCCGTAACAGAGGTGAGGGCGCGCGCGTCATCACGTGTGCTTAGCCTACTCTGCTTTCACCGTAAAATGCAATATATACGTTTATATTTTTGTTTATTTGTATATGTATATTATTAATATTAATTTATTATTATAATATATAAAAACGATTTTTTTGAGCAGCTGGGATGGTGCCCCCTTGGGAGTTGGTGCCCTACGCAGACTGCGTACTCTGCGTATAGGGAGCGGCGGTACTGATAAGGATTTATCCCAACAGGAAGCCCTGGATGACGAGGGAGGTCCAGAGTCTGCTGAAAGCCAGGAATACTGCTTTCAGGTCTGGGGATGGGGCTTTTTACAGTGTAGCCAGAGTGAACCTGAAGAGAGCGATCCGAGAGACCAAAACAGCGTACAGAAGGAGGATAGAGGACCATCTGAGGAGCGACAACACCAGGCACGTGTGGCAGGGTGTCCAGCACATCACCGGCTACAAATCCAGCAACTCTTCGGCCGCTGAGGGAGACGCTTCTCTGGCAGAGGAGCTGATCATCTTTTTTTCCTGCTTTTTGGCAACACCAACAGCAACTCCATCACAGCCGCCTGTTCACAACAGCAAAATAATCACAGTGGAAGACTGTAAGGTGAGGCGGGTGATGAGGAAAATGAACCCGAGGAAGGCTGCAAGACCCGACGGTGTGGCTGGACGGGTGCTGAAAGACTGTGCAGATCAACTGGCTAGAATCTTCACTGGGATTTTCAACCAGTCCTTGTCCCAGGCCACTGTCCCATCCTGCCTCAAGTTCTCCATCATTGTTCCACTGCCGAAAAAATCCATCATGAACAGTCTGAATGGTTTCCGCCAAGTGACACTCACATCTGTCATCATGAAGTGCTTTAAGAAACTGCTGCCGAGTCATATCATCGCCTGCAGGCCAGCAGACCAGCAGACCTGTACCCATTTCAATTTGCTTTCAAATCAAAGAGATACACAGAGGACGCTGTGGCCACAGCCCTTCATGCTGCCTTGACCCACCTGGAGCAGCAGGGGAGTTACGGCAGATTGCTCTTTGTGGACTTCAGCTCAGCATTTAACACCATCCTCCCACAACGACTGGTGTCCAAGCTGGCAGATCTAGAACTTCCATCACTCACCTGCAGTTGGATACTGGACTTCCTGTCTGGTCGCTCCCAGAGGGTCAGGCTGGGTCCCCACACCTCCACTGCTCTCAGCCTCAACACCGGGATGCTGCAGGGTTGTGTGCTCAGCCCACTCCTCTACACCCTTTACACATATGACTGTGCTCCCACTCATCATAGCAACAAGATCATAAAGTTCGTGGCTGATACGACGGTGTTCGGACTTGTCTCGGGCAAGGAGGGTGAGCTGGCATACAGGGACAAGGTGGAGCAGCTGTCAGAGTGGTGCAGAGTCAATAACCTGCTTCTCAACACCACAAAAACGAAGGAGCTTGTTATTGACTTTAGAAAAACCAAAACTGACATCCAGCCACTCCTCATTGGCGGGGCCTGTGTGAAGAGGGTCCTGGTATTCAGGTTTCTGGGCATTGAGCTGGAGGATGACCTGACCTGGAGCACCAACACTAAGAGGCTGCTGAAGAAGGTGCAACAGAGACTGTATTTTCTGAGAATCATCAGAAAGAACCATCTCCCCAAAAATCTGCTTCTTGCCTTTTATCACTGTTCCGTCGAGAGTGTGCTAACATACGGACTGTGTGTGTGGTACGGCAGCTGAACTTCCTCAGAAAGGAAAGCGCTCCACAGGGTCGTCAGGACAGCGGAGAGAACGATTGGTTGTACCCTCCGCACTCTGGAACAAATCTACACCTCCCGATGCCGCAAAAAAGTAATAGACATTTCACAGGATTCATCACATCCCAGTCATTGCCTCTTCCAGCTTTTGCCATCGTGCAAGAGATACAGAGCAATAAAAACCAGGACAAACCGCCTTAAAAACAGCTTTTATCCAAAAGCAATCATGGCTCTGAACTCAGAATAAAACTGCTCCATATCATTCTCCCATTAGGGTTCACCACAGCGGATCATCTTCTTCCATATCTTTCTGTCCTCTGCATCTTGTTCTGTTACACCCATCACCTGTATGTCCTCTCTCACCACATCCATAAACCTTCACTTAGGCCTTCCTCTTTTCTTCTTCCCTGGCAGCTCTATCCTTAGCATCCTTCTCCCAATATACCCAGCATCTCTCCTCTGCACATGTCCAAACCAACACAATCTCACCTCTCTGACTTTGTCTCCCAACTGTCCAACTTGAGCTGACCCTCTAATGTATTCATTTGTAATCCTATCCATCCTTGTCACACCCAATGCATACCTTAGCATCTTTAACTCTGCAACCTCCAGCTCTGTCTCCTGCTTTCTGGTCAGTGCCACCGTCTCAAACCCATATAACATAGCTGGTCTCACTACCATCCTGTAGACCTTCCCTTTCACTCTTGCTGATATCCATCTGCCACAAATCACTCCTGACACTCTTCTCCACCCATTCCACCCTGCATGCACTCTCTTTTTCACCTCTCTTCCACAATCCCCATTACTCTGTACTGTTGATCCCAAGTATTTAAACTCATCCACCTTCGCCAGCTCTACTCCTTGCATCCTCACCATTCCACTGACCTCCCTCTCATTTACACACATGTATTCTGTCTTGTTCCTACTGACCTTCATTCCTCTCCTCTCTAGAGCATATCTCCACCTCTCCAGGGTCTCCTCAACCTGCTCCCTACTATTGCTACAGATCACAATGTCATCAGCAAACATCATAGTCCACGGGGACTCCTGTCTAATCTTGTCTGTCAACCTGTCCATCACCATTGCAAATAAGAAAGGGCTCAGAGCCGATTCCTGATGTAATCCCACCACCACATTGAATGCATCTGTCGCTCCTACCGCAGCCAATGTCACACTTCCCTCGTACATATCCTCTACAACTCTTACGCACTTCTCTGCCACTCCCGACTTCCTCATATAATACCACAGCGCCTCTCGAGGCACCCTGTCATATGCTTTCTCCAGGTCCACAAAGACGCAATGCAACTCCTTCTGGCCTTCTTTAAACTTCTCCATCAACACCCTCAGAGCACTCGGGATGAAACCATACTGCTGCTCACTAATCATCACCTCACTTCTTAACCTAGTTTCCACTACTCTTTCCCATAACTTTATGCTGTGGCACATCAATTTTATTCTCCTGTAGTTACTGCAGTCCTACACATCACCCTTATTCTTAAATATCGGCACCAGTACACTTCTTCTCCACTCCTCAGGCATCCTCTCACTTTCCACAAGCAATCTGGTTAAAAACTCCACTGCCATCTCTCCTAAACACCTCCATGCTTTCATAGGTATGTCATCTGGACCAAAGGCCTTTCCATTTTTCATCCTCTTCATAGCCGTCCTTACTTCCTCCTTGCTAATCCGTTGCACTTCCTTATTCACTATCACCACATCATCCAACCTCTTCTCTCTCTCGTTCTCTTCATTGATCAGCCTCTCAAAGTACTCTTTCCATCTGCTCAACACACTCTCCACACTTGTATGTTTCCATCTTTATCCTTTATCACCCTAACCTGCTGCACATCTTTCCCAGCTCTGTCCCTCTGTCTAGCCAATTGGTACAGGTCTTTTTCTCCCTCCTTAGTGTCCAACCTCTCATATAACTCACCACCTTTTTTTTAGCCTTCACCACCTCTCTCTTCACCTTGCGCCTTATCTCCTTGTACTCTTGTCTACTTTCTGCATCTCTCTGACTATAAAAACGCCTTTTTTGCCATCCTCTTCCTCTGTATACTCTCCTGTATTTCCTCATTCCACCACCAGGTTTCCTTTTCCTCCTTCCTCTTTCCAGATGTCACGCCAAACACCCTTCTTGCTGCCACCCTTACTACATCTGCTGTAGTTTCCCAGCTGTCTGGTAACTCTTCACTGCCACCCAGTGCCTGTCTCACCTCCTCCCTAAACTCAACCTTGCAATCTTCCTTTTTCAACTTCCACCATTTGATTCTTGGCTCTGCCTTCACTCTCTTCCTCTTCTTGATTTTCAATATCATCCTATAGACCACCATCCTATGCTGCTTAACTAAACTTTCCCCTGCCACCACTTTGCAGTCTTCAATCTCGTTCAGATCAACTCTTCTGCATAGGATGTAATCTACCTGTGTGCATCTTCCTCCACTCTTGTACGTAACCCTATGTTCCTCCCTCTTCTTAAAATACGTATTCACCACAGCCATGTCCATCCTTTTGGCAAAATCCACTATCCTCTGACCTTCTTCATTCCTCTCCTTGACACCATACCTACCCATCACCTCCTCGTCTCCACTGTTCCCTTCACCAACATGCCCATTAAAATCCGCTCCAATCACCACTTTCTGTCCCTTGGGTACACACTTCATCACTTCATCCAACTCACTCCAAAAACTTCTTTCTCACCCATTGCACACCCAACTTGCGGTGCATATGCGCTAACAACATTCATCATCACACCTCCAATTTCCAGCTTCATAATCATTACTCTGCCTGACACTCTTTTCACCTCCAAAACACTCTTGACATACTGTTCCTTCAGAATAACTCCTACCCTGTTTCTCCTCCCATCCGCACCACGATAGAACAATTTGAATTCACCTCCTATCCACCTGGCCATACTCCCCTTCCATTTAGTCTCTTGCATGCACAATATATCAACCTTCCTTCTCTCCATCATATCTGCTAACTCTCTCCCCTTACCAGTCATACTGCCAACATTCAAAGTTCCTACCCTCAGTTCCACTCTCTTTACTTTCCTCCTCTCCTCTTGCCTCTGGACACGTCTCCCCCTCCTCTTCTTCGGCCAACAGTAGCCCAATTTCCACCAGCACCCTGTTAGCTAACAGTACTGGTGGCGGTCATTGTTAACCCGGGGCTCGACTGATCCGGTATGGAAATTTGTATTGTTGTCCGCATATTGATTTGGCAAAATTTTACACTGGATGCCCTTCCTGACGTAACCCTCCCCATTTATCCGGGCTTGGGACCAGCATGAAGAAACACACTGGTTTGTGCATCCCCTCAGTATCCTCTGAAGTAATTGGAGGAGATTGTAGGTAAAAGGGTTATCTGGGCATCTCTCCTCTCCTCACAATCTGGATCACATAAGTGGTACAAAAATGGATTGATTACTGTAACATTGACCATGTTTCATCAACCTGGCTGCTCAGCTTTAAACAACCTAATGGTCAGATGCCCAGGTGGCTTAAGAAGCTCCAAGAGTTTAATTTTCAATTTCAGGACACCACTGGAAGCCAGCCTGCCAATGCCTATCTTGCTGCCCTTGTGAAGCCAGTGAGAAGGAGGTGAACCACTTATTGCCCTTACACTTTTTCTGCAGCCTGAAGAAGAATCCATACTGGTAGTCTTGGACCAAACTGAGGTATGTCAAATCCTCAAGTGTTCAGCAGTGTGTTGAGTCCAGTAGCCCATCAGCCTACAAAGAAATACCTCAAATGGGTCCCATGGCAAAGGCAAGTGGTTTGAGATTAACAGTTTCACACGACGCAATGGTGCCCTATAGTGTAGGTAGTTGGAGGCTTCCCAGGTAGCCAGTTCACGGTCCCTCCTGCACTCCAGAAAACAGCACTCTAGGCAGTTCACAGCCTGGTAGAGGCAGGACATATCAGAGTTTTAAAGACCCTCCAACATCTGTGTGCCAATTTATATTGGACTGGCTGCCAGAGGGACAAAGAGTTGTATGTGGGGACATGCACCACTTGTACTACCTTTAAGATGTTTGCAGATTGCTCTTGAGCCCCTTTGCAACATTACCAGGTAGAAGCATCCTTCCTGTAGAAGACTGATGTAGAAAATCCTTGGCACTTCACCATACACTGAAAATGGAAACTGTTTTGTATTAGTTGCCATACATTGGTTTGCTAAGTGACCAGAGGCTTTGCTGTCCCTGACCAGAGTGACACCACAACAGCTGAAAAACTAGTACCTGAAATGTACTGCCGCTTTGGGGTACCAGAGCTCCACAGTGACAGGGGAAGAAACTTTGAAACCAAACCAATCCCCTACATGATGGATTAGTGGAATGCTACCACTGCCTTCTACCACTCAATTTAGGGGCTTACCACTCGGCCATTCTAGTTGATGCACCTCACCAGCCCTGATATTTGACCATGACCTTTGTACCCCATTTACATCATCTTTGGGTGGTCCCCCAAGGAAGAAATTCCTGATGCCCCTGGTCTGGATACATGACTCAGCTCAAGAACTATTCAGAAACAACCCACAAATTCACTAGGCATCTAACTGGGCCCACCAGAAGATGGCTTATCAATATTGGAGATATGGGTGATTAACCCTGGCACAAAAAAGGGGCTATGCCCAAAGCTTGTCAGTCACTGAGAAGCCTTATGTTCTGAGGTGGTACATAGGATGGACAAAATAATAGTACTCTACCAAAATCGACTTTCAAACACAGAATACCAGACGTTCCATCAATCCCCTTGACAACACCAGACCCAGAGACCTTTTGCTTGAGTATTTTCACACTAACACAAGGATTGTACCATGTACTGCAGGGATGCAATTTTTTTTAATGTTCAGTTTAAAACAGCTTGTTTTAAGAGTTGTTGTTAATGAAAATGTTCAATTGAAGTTTGGGAGGAGTTGAATTTGACTACCACCACTGACTGATGCTGTCTGGTGTATATGTTCTGGTACGGGGGCTAAAGTGCCAGGCTTATCTTGAATATAACCAGTTATACTGGCTGTTTAGGATCACTTACGTTTAATAGAAATATGTAAACAAGCTTTTTGAAAATTATTGGGTGTGTCTGCTTACTATACGATTATATCTGCAATGGAGACTATTATTTTCAATTTAATTAAGAGGATTCAAAAATAGACGGAAAGATGGAAATTCATTATTAACAGTTGTGTAGCTTTCTAAAAACTGAAGCTAACCCTTTCATTGTCTATATGTGAGTAAATCAATGCTAAACTTTTGCATTCTTTTGTTTTTTCTCTTATCTCTGGGGAATAAGATGTTCTCTATATAAAGGAAGTTTCTAAATCACAGCATTATAAGTTCTGTTTTCCCTAACTATGACACATATTAAATATATTGCAGTCTTCCTGAATTTAACTGTTCTCTTTGGTTCTTCTGTACAGCTAATATGCAAACTGCAAGAAAATTTTAAATTTAATGGATTATATCAAAAAGGAGACATTATGTTAGGTGGACTTTTTATTGTCAATTTCAAAACAATAGCCCCAGACCTTTCTTTCAAAATGAAGCCTGATCAGTGGAGGTGTGATGGGTGAGTATTACATATTTATTTGTGTGTTAAAGTGGGTACAGAATATATTTAATTTTGTTCAACTATATAATGAAAATTAATATGAAAATGAAATGATTACCATGAAAATGAAAAAGAAATTTGATTTAACTATTTTCAAAAGGGAATTGTTTTCACTGGTTATATATTATACCTGAAAAAAGATGAACTAAAATGAATTGCAGTGATGCATTTGTAAATATAATGTATATTTACAATATTTATTTATCAAGTCAATGGATGTATTATCTGTCCTGTTAGTCTGTATTCTTGTTTTTTATGTTTCTGCTGCTGTATGCATTTGAATTTCCCCATGGGATTAATAAAGTTTATCTGATCTAATCTAATATATTATGATCTGTTCTAGTCTGTACAAAATATGCCCAAGAGCACTAAAATTGTTCTTCCCTACAGTTTTGAGATCTCAAGATTCCACTGGCTTCAGACAATGGCATTTGCAATCGAGGAAATAAACAGGAATCCAAATCTCCTTCCTAATACAACACTGGGCTACAGGCTATATGATAATTGCAATAACTTGCCTTCTGGCCTCAGAGCAACAACCTCTTTGATCAGTGGAGATGATGAGACTGTAACAGATTTAAGCTGTAAAGGGCTTCCACCTGTCATTGCAATTGTTGGAGATCCTATGTCATCACATTCCATCGCAATTTCAAGAATACTAAGTCTTTATCGTTTTCCCATGGTAACATTTTTAAAATGAACTATAAAGTGTACTTTTTTAAAAAGCTATCTCCATGAGTACCTTTTTAAGGTGATGGATGTTCACATACAGGAAGGCACAGCTTATTGATTAAATATATAAACCTTTTAACATGCATAAAATTTAAAGATGCAGTGGATTTTTTACAAATGTCATCAAAAACAGCATAATTATATGTAATAAGGATATGGGAAAATATTTAGGATAAGTTTCTTAATAATATAAAACAAGTAACAACTTAATATTATTTATTAAAACAGACAATTGTTAATTTTCTAAATTAATACATTAAGATAAATTTACAAAAATGTTACACACTGGAATTGGAAAAAAATTAAAATGTGACTAATTAAAGGCCTATTTTTTATTTTAGTATCTAGTGTGGTACTGTTCAGTTTTTTGCAATTGTGCTTAAAGAAAGTACAAGTAAATCACATATTACATGTAACACCCATCCAGGAATATATAATATTTAATGATCTGCCATGTCTTTTAAAGCAAACAGACATAATAATAAATGCATGATATGAAATAATAATTTTATGCTCATAATAACAGTTGTATAATTTACTCAGTGACCTTGCCCCACAGTGGTTGTAATCTGATGTAATTACTGGCAAGGGCGCACTTTGTTTGAAGTTTATTTGTTCTGTGTGTGTCTGAAAGGCTTTCTTGCCTCATCCCAAAGACATGCTGCTAAACCGGTTCTTGCCATCACTGACAGAATACTCAGTTTCTGGGTTCCCAGAGGTTTAAGAAATGGATGGATAAGTGCAGTATTGGATAAGTACATATACAGAATGTTCAAAACTGTCTTTTGCAGAAAAAGAGTTAACACCCCTAGAATGAAATAAACAATAACATTACATATTGCACATTTTAAAACTTGATTCTTTACTTTTCAATTTATTTGATTGCATATTAATCAGAATGAACTTGTGCAGATGTTACCAGTCTTTTAAGATGTCAAGCATTTGCATAAGCTGGATTCTATTATTACTCTTAAATGTATTAATTTACTGCCTGGTTCTCTCTCTCCTTCTCTCTCTCTCTCTCTCTCTATCTATCTAATATTTGTCATTTTGCTTTTTCTCAGGTAAGCTATTACGCCTCATGTTCTTGCTTAAGTAACAGAAAGGAGTATCCATCATTTTTTCGAACAATTCCTAGTGACAACTTCCAAGTAAAAGCTATGATTGAAATAATTAAACATTACAAATGGACTTGGATAGGTTCAATAGCAATTGATGATGACTATGGGCAGTATGCTATTAAAACATTCAATGAGGAAGTAAAGAAATTTGGCTGCATTTCTTTTTCAGAAACGATCCCCAAAGTAAATGAAAAGTTGAAGGTAATTCAAATAGTTAAGACAATCAAGCAGTCAACAGCAAAAGTCATTGTTGTGTTTTCTTCAGAGTCAGGATTGCCCTCCTTAATAAAAGAAATTGTTAATCAAAATGTCACTGGCAGGCAGTGGATTGCAAGTGAAACATGGAGCACTTCTGCAGTGTTTGCTGTCAAGGAGAACTTTCATTCTTTTGGGGGCACAATAGGTATTGCAATTCGAAGTGGAGAAATTCCAGGGCTGAAGCCTTTCCTGCTCCAGGTTCATCCTAACTCTGACCCCAATAACAGTTTGTTGAATCTCTTCTGGGAAAAAATGTTTGGCTGTAAATTACATGAGAATATCAATCAAACCAATGAGACCTCTGCACTTTACATTAAACAATGTACTGGGCAAGAAAATCTAAAAGACACACAAACTGCATACAGTGAAATTGCAAATTTTAGGGCTGCTTACAACATTTACAAAGCAGTATATGCCATTGCAAATTCCCTTCATGATCTTATATCTTGTAAAAATGGACAAGGACCTTTTGAAAATAACAGCTGTGCAGATATCAAAAATGTTCAACCATGGCAGGTAAGAGATACATTTAATGTGACACCATAAGAAATGTTTCAAGTGGGCAGAAAGGAAAGATTTCACAGAAGTTGAAATGCTGATTTTGAACACAGTATAATAAGGCAACACTTGAAGTTATCTTACAGTATTTTAGACTGCATTGTATTCTATTTTGCTTGTAATGCACACATCAATGTTTCTAAAAAGTGCTACTTTACTATACAACAAAGTTTGATGGATATTAGGGGAAAATGAGAAAACTTGCTGTGATATATAACTTGATTATTTTAATAGTATCAGTAACATTCATGGAAATGCTCATATCTTACTTAAGAAACCTTAAATAGCAGTCTGAATGGCATGTGGTACTTTACTTGTTCTTTTTAAAAAGCTGCAGCATTTGTGTTATAGTTATAAAGCAAATTAGGACATAACAAGTTATTAATCCATTGTGGCTCCAAATTAGAATTGGCTCAATATTTGCTTGTATTTTGTTACCATTTCAGTTTCTATGGACAAAATGTATGTAAAATATCGAGCAAAAAGACATGCTAAGCACGGTAGGAAATAACAGATACAAATACTGTATTGTATCTAGGCAGTAAATAAATAAAAAATATGGTTATGAATTTTCAGATCTGCTTAGGCCAATTTAGAGTTGCACACGATCAGAGATGAATTATAAAGACTGAACAAACACTAATCTAATTACTAGAATAATGCCCACACAACACTGGGAGAATGTGCAGATTTAACATAGAACAGTGCAGACAGATTTGTCTAAGATTCAAACTCTGTGTGAGCTGTGAGGAAGAAGCATCACCAGCTTGTGACTAGATTGAAAACAGTACATTTATTAAGTAAATCATAAGCGAAACTACCAAAGACCTCTTAAAGTTTGGTTTTCCTTAAAGATTGCTTCTGCTTAAACATACCAATTTTTGAAAGTGGGCCAAATTTAAGTATTTTTTTAAGACCAGCTCACTCTCTGTGAGAAGATTTCATGTTTTTGTATATTTATTGTTTTTTCGAGGTACTCCATTTTCCTCTCACTTCTCCAGATATATAGCGGATGCTAAGTTACTTAATGACTTTAAACTGGCATGGTTTGACTAACTGCCACTGGTTGTATGAGTATGCCCATCCATGTCTGGTTTCCTGTGCCTGTTACCAAAGGCAGAGGTTCTTATTTTCTGCAACACTGTAGACGAAAAGGAGGGTTATTATTGGAGAAAATTATTGGATTGATGTATACTTATTTTCAGTCTGTTTATAAAAAAATATGCTTCTCCAAAATTTAAAATTGCATGTATTAAGTTGTCAGTCTAATTTTACTGAAAAACATCTCTCTATAAGTCAAAGTCAAAGCAAACTTTATTGTCATCTCAACCATATACAAGTATACAGATAGACGAAATTGCGAAGCTCAGGGTCCACAGTGTAACAACATGAAGTGCAAATAATAAATTAAAAATAGAAATAAAATTTAAATTTAAAATTAAAACACAAACAAGACAAGACATTATGCAAATACAAGACAAAGAAGTAGCAGCAATATTGATGTGTAGTAAGCAGTACGTGTGATAAGCAGCACTGTTTTGTTATTAAATGTTACCATTTAGAACAGGTGAAACCAAAGTAAGTTGTATTGCCAGCTACATGTAATATTAAAACATGTACTCAATTTTTATAAAAGTGAAGTATATTTAACCTTTTTTTAGCTTCTTCATTACCTGAAGAGAGTAAACTTTTCCAATCATTTAGGAGAAAGAGTGTCGTTTAATGAAAATGGCGAGCCTCCTGCTCTTTATGACATTGTAAACTGGCAACCAGCTGATGATGGAAGTGTTAAAGTTAAAAGCATTGGACTTTTTGATGAGTCAGCTGGGCCAGGAAAAGAACTTACTCTTAATACGGAGGACATCTATTGGAATTCTGGGACTGCTGAAGTGAGTTCAATCAAGAATAATTTATATGATGTGTTTGGGAGATATTAAATATTGTACAATATATGTAGACATTTGTTAACTTTCAGCCTGGAATGTTTTCTGTGTAGAGACATGTCTACCTAAAATTTGGAAGGATTTTCTACTAAAGCTGAAATACATGTTTTGTGGTTGATTGCTTCAGAGGAAGTGTATGTGGTTCTGTTTATGATCAAAGAAAGATTATTGGTTTCAGGCTGCATTTCTGATGTGACCCATTGCTGTTGAGGTCCATGTTGCCCTCTTTTTCAATTGGTGTAAAAAAAATAATTCAACTTCAGTTTTGCTATATACATCTAGTATAAGCTACACGGTTTTTATAAGAGCCCCACAGACGATATACATTTTTGTTTAGTGTGTGGTGGATTGATAATTATTTTTCATACTGATAACTGATTTGTATCAATAACTGGAATTGAACTTGGTCCAGTGTGTTACTTTAAATAAAAGTAGATAGTGTCACTTATGGCCAGAAGCCTGTTCTGGCCGGGATGCCAGCAGGATGGAAGGACCAGGGGAGAGAGCAGGGTTAGGTCATTATCTCCCCTGGGACATTAGAGAGCAGCTCCCCTGGGTTGCTTTGACTCCATGGATTCCCGTAGGGCATGCTGGGAGTTGGAGTTCACTCCATGGGGGCTGTGGAAATGGAAGTGCTGCCTGAAGGAGATCACGGGACACCTGGAGCACTTCCGGGTGCTCTACAAAAGGAAACAGCTGGCACTACTCTGGGAGCCAGAGTCGCAGGTGAGTGAGATGAAGCTTGCTGAAGGAGGAGTGTAGGTGAAGGACAAGAGAGAAGGAGTAACAAGAGAGAGAAGGAAAGACGAAGAAAGTGTTTTAGTGCTGTGTATTATATTTAGTGTACTATGTGTTGTGTTGTGAAACTTGTGCCTGGTGTCTGCTTGTGGGTTTGGGTGGCTGTTGAGCCTCCTGCAGGTCACAAAAGCTGTAAAAAAACAGTTTTCTATCCTGTACCTAATGCTACTAGAATAGACTGTGGCTCAATGGGACCCTGACTATAATTAACAATGTGGGGTTTTAAAAAAATGATTAATCAATAATAATTTTTTAAATCATTTGCGCCATAGAGTTATATAATATTGTACTACAGTTTAAAAATCTCAGAACTTCAGTTACCTTTGATGCCTTGCGGTGGGCTGGCGCCGCACCCTGTGTTGGCTGGGATTGACTCCAGCAGACCCCCGTGACCATGTAGTTAGGATATAGCGGGTTGGATAATGGATGGATGGATGGAGTTACCTTTGAATAAGTATAATCAATGTTCAAGTTGTTGCTCTTTTCATTTACTTTATAAACTGTATTTCTTGGCTTTTTTCAGATTCCGGAATCTGAATGCAGTAAAAGTTGTCAACCTGGTACAAGAAAAGCCACCAAAAAGGGACAGCCAATCTGTTGTTTTGATTGTATACCATGCGCAGAGGGAGAAATTAGCAACCAAACAGGTAAAGATCATTTACTAGTGATAAACACAGAATACTGTATACCCATACACAGGTCCAGGAATGGGGAAATAACACTCTCCTATGTAAAGATGTAATGTCAAAGAGGGGTGTAAACCCTGCTTTTCATTTCTGTGTTCTTGCCCAGTCTAGTAATGATACATAGTATAATTGTTTTCATGAATGGATTAGCATCCCAGCTGAGATGGCCACTGTTCCCTTACTTGGCCGGGAGGTCACCATAATAGTTGGGTGGTTTGCAAGAGAGGTATGGCATTCTCTGTCCCATTTGGGAGGTTTTCATGGACAACCAGTGTGGCAGATGAGGCAGTGAGTCTGGCGTCTAGCAGGGATAGATGGGATGCCCTTACCCAGCAGAGAGGACAGTTTAAAAGATGGAGAATCTCGACTGAGATTGTTAGTGTTCCCCTTCCCAGTTACTGAAGCCAGAATGACTGAGGGACAGTGGAAGCCTGCCTCCAATGTTCTTATCAAAGCACACTGGTTAGCCGCTCATTTGGACACCCCAGGGCAGAATGGGAATTTTTGGTTAGTTGGATACAGTGGGTACTGCCTGGGGGAGGTATTAGGGGATGAATCTCCTGTCCCTGGGTGGTTGCACTTGACCAGGAAGTACTTCCTGGAAACAGTGGTTTGGCATTGGAATTATTTCCAGGAAGTCAGAGTTGGGAAAGGTGGAATGGAAAGCTCACTTTGGAGGACTGGTCATTAGAGACAATATTACAATCGCAATTGTTTTTAGTTTGGAGGAATAAATGACTATGTGAAGATATTTCCTGGAATAAAAGTGGCTGTGTCTGGATGTTTTTTGGGGGCCAGTGACAACCCCAGCTGCCACAATGTTTATAGTGCAATACCAAGATAAGATGAAATTGCACAAATGTTTAAGTTTTCCAATGAAGGACATATTCAGCACTTGTATGCCAAAAACATTGACTGCTTTAAGTGTCATTTATATACAGTATATTAATAACAATAAAAAATACTGTTATAATAGAAATTTCACTGCTTATTCTTATAGATGCCATAGAATGTATCAGATGTTTGGCAGAGTTCTGGTCTAATCAGGAAAAGAATCAATGTGTGCTGAAAGAAATTGAATTTCTCTCTTATGATGATGCCATGGGAATCACTTTAACAGCTACTGCATGTTTTGGAGCTTGTCTATCACTTGGCGTCCTGTCAGTTTTTTTGCATTACAGGAACACTCCATTGGTAAAAGCAAACAATTCTGAGCTGAGCTTTCTTTTGCTGGCGTCTTTAACTTTGTGCTTCCTCTGTGCTTTATGTTTTATTGGAGAACCCTCTTATGTGACTTGCATGTTGAGACATGTGGTGTTTGGGGTTAGCTTTGCTCTTTGCATTTCTTGTATTCTTGTGAAAACAATTGTAGTCATAATTGCATTTAAAGCTACGTTGCCTGGTAATAATTTGATGAAATGGTTTGGTGTAGCTCAACAGAGGGGTACAGTTTTTATCCTGGCTTTTATTCAAGCACTAATATGTCTAATGTGGCTGACAACAGCTCCACCATTTCCCACTAAAAACATTAAATATCAAAATTCAAAAGTTATATTTGAATGTGACCTGGGATCAGTAACAGGATTCAGCTGCCTTTTAGGATATATTGGCTTGCTTGCAGCCATTTGTTTCATGATTGCCTTCCTTGCAAGAAATCTTCCAGATAATTTTAACGAAGCCAAGTTTATCACTTTTAGCATGTTAATTTTTTGCGCTGTCTGGATAACTTTCATACCCGCCTATATAAGCTCTCCAGGGAAACATACAGTAGCTGTGGAAATATTTGCCATTTTAGCCTCAAGCTTTGGTGTTCTTATTGCAATATTTGCTCCAAAATGTTATATCATTTTGATTAAACCAGAATTAAACACAAAGAAGGCCCTAATGACTAGAGGAGCTCCAGACAAATAGCAAAATACAACTGCTATGTAAAAATATTAATCAAACTTTTGTCAATTTTATGATACTCTTGTTCCACTATAGTGTTGTGTGGAGCCAAAATCTACTCCAGCAGTATCAGAAGTTAGCCAGGAACCAACTCTGCCGCTGTAGGCACTTGTAAGGCACACACACCCACAAACACATTCAGAACCAATGTTGTCATCATTTTTATCATTATCACCACCACCACTTGAAAGGCAAGTTTTGTGTGTTTATATAGTTTAGTTGTTTGCTCCACAAATCTTTTTTCTTTACTTTTTGCAGTCCTTGGCATCATTTGGGATGATACCTTTTCTTTTTATATCATCTAACATCACATCTAACAGCAATCTCCTTCTGGGCCTCATCCCCTCCACCTCCACCTCTGTGCACTTTTTCCCTCAGTCATCATCTGCCTTTAATCCTATTTGCTCAAATCAGCTTAGTCTGTTTCCATCGAGCACACCATCTAATCTTTTTCATTAACTCAGCATTTATCTTCGTCTCACTCTGTGACACTCCGCACATTCATCTGATCATTTTCATCTCTGTGCTTTCCAAGTTTACTTCAAATTTAGCCTTCATTGTCCACATCTCACTTTCATAGAGCTAACTTCTACTCTCACAGCTTGCATAATCATTTTCCTTATTTGCCAGAGAGACTCCTTTGGAGGTAAGAATTAGGGATGGTTCCCAGAAATTGTTCCATGCACCTTCTATAAAAAATGGTTCAATATGCCGACTGTTCTTCACAACACTACATGCACACAATTCCAACATTCCTTCCATTACACCAGTACACCCACTTCTTCCTGCCCTGCCACCTCCAACCATCACTTAGTCTTTACTTGCATTTACTATTTGTTTTTCATTTCCAAAGTAGCCCCCAAAGCAATCCTTCATACACCTCTCTGCTAAGTGCCTCCATATCTATAGTAAAAAGCAACAGACTCATAAAGGATCACCATAACCTCTTAACATTCACTGTCCTGATCTGCTGTCCTAACCACTGCTAATACTCCTCATATACTAATGTTCAAACTAACTGTATCTCCACACCTAACTATTGTCTAGCTTTTCCTGCACCAACCTGACAATAGAGTTTGCACCTTTTGTTTTGTTTTTCCATTCCCAGGCACCCAACTAAACTGCACATTATCAGGCCAATTCACAGATGCTAATTAACTTGACAAGCAAAATGTTTGACTTTTTGAAGAAACCATAATACCTGAAGAAAGCCCAAATACGTACACCTACAGAGAAAACTCTGAAAACTTCCTGCAGAAAGTATGGGCAGGCAACATCACCAACCACTGCATCATTGGGTATTTCCAATTGTATGTAATTATTATCATCTAAACTTGAGACTTTCAAATATTAAAAAGACAAATATTTCCAAATATATATCAGGAAATTAAAAATCAAACTGACAAAATATGAAATGACTAGAGAGCAAATTGATCCATCTACAATGGACACTGAATAACTTTAATACTTAAAAGACGTTTAGAAAGATTTAAAAATCACCTTTCCTCTTTGTGGAACATAACACATTTTTATTTACAAATGTCCAGTATTTCTTCTGTTAATGGATGTCTAGGTGGATGATTAGTTTTATGCAGGGGTAGGGGGTTGTATAATTGGTCAGTTCCCACCCAATGAAAAATCACTAAGAATAGATATTTTTTTAATGTGGCATTTAGTTGCCCTTCCTACATGTCTAAACACCCACCCCAGATAACATTCTACTAATACTACCGATTTTATGTGAAGAAACATAACCTGGAATATAAAGTAAATGTACAGTGATTTGACTTAGCCTTTATTTATTGATTAAAGGTCATACCTTATATTCTTGTCCATCATTAAATTAATCTTTTAGTCTTTGTTTTTTTCTGTCTATTCAAACATTAGCAAAAATAAAAACCACTATATTATAATGTTGCATTTTGCCATGTTTTGTAACTACTTATACTATACTATACAGTATATACTAATTTGCTATTAAAATATATTATAACTTTATTGTTTCTGCTTACTAGTGGTCTTATGAATGTTACACTGAATACCCATTTGAATAAAATAAAATGAATGGAATAAAAAGCAAACATAAATCACCAACTTGTACCTCATCATAATCTCAAATAAATGAATAAGAACACAACCTTGAAACCAAATGACAAGGAAGATGACAAAATCTTTCAAACTGAGGTTGAATTTTGGGACAAAATGTAATTAAGGATAGAGGTCTTAAAGTTACTGGCAACATATCAGATTATTTAAAACCAAGTATATCATACCTACACTCTTAGAAATAATGGTTCTTTAATGACATTTTATTGCTGTTTACTGGGTTGTAAAGTTCCTCTTTGAACCAGACAAGGCACCATTCCATTCTGGGAAGGGTGCTATGCAAATGAAGTTGGGTTTTTTGTTGCTTTGAAAAAGTCCTAATACAGGTAGTCCCCAAGTTACAGACCTCTGACCTACGACTTACAAACGGGGCCGCAGCTGCAACGCATGCGCCTCAGTAACTGCCGCTCCGTCACCTTCGGCCCGGGGATGCTGCAAGCGGTGGCTGGATGGAGGCTGGAGGGGGGCAATTTCGCTGCTTGTGCAGTGTAGTGTCCCTTGGGCGGTTCCCAGCGGCAAGCTGTGACCCGTGGTCCATAGTCACCAGGGCCACAGCTATCGCTCATGTGCAGGACGGAGGCTTGATGGGGCGGTACGTTGCCTGCCCACCATGCCGCTGCAGCTTCTGCTCCTGACTGTATGCAGGCTGGATGGATTGGAGCGGGGTGTTTCACTGCCCATCCACCACACAAGGCTGCCCCGTTCGTTCTTGGTGGGCAGCTGGTGATGCTGCAAATGGTGACCCGGTTGTGGCTGAGCGGAGCCATTGAGGGTGAACGGGGCAGCGGGGGGGTAGCATTGTAGTGTGCCTCGGGTGGCTGCCTGTTGAATGGGGGTGGTGGTAGGCGATTCACTACCTGCCTTTGGCTGCACCGTGTTCGTTCTCAGTGGGCGGACACTGCAGGCAGCATACTGTAGTGGAGGTGACTGTGTGGTGGGTGGGTGGTGAACTGCCCCTAGCCGCCCCATTCATTCTCAATAGCAAGCCTAGTAGGAAGTTGTCTCTTGTCAGTACATCAGACGTGTTGACGACGGGTGTCTTCCTGTTGTGATAGCGTGTACAGTGCTGTGCAGAAGAGCTCATCTTAACCTTTTGTCTTCACCTTTCAAGAATGTCTCTGAAACACAAATCTGATGCAAGTGCTGGTGATAAAGAAGAGAAAAACCATCACAATTGACAATAAAGTAGAAATAATAAAAAGGTCAGAGAGAGGTGAAACTCCAACACTCATTGGCAGAGCAGTTGGTTACAGACGGTCAACAATAGCATTTATTAAATTTATGTACCTGTTCTGACTTACATACAAATTCAACTTAAGTACAAACCTACAGTCCCTATTGTTGTGCCTTCTATGGAAAAAACACACAAGACCATTTGCTTCTCCAAATTCCCAAAACTCTTTACTCACTCACGTTGTCTTACAGTGCGCATCCTCCAATTGTCACAGGAGCAAATCAACAAACAATCCCCTCTGTGTATTTTAATGACCCTCCCAACATCACATTTTCCCCCCTCCCAAACGAGAAGAAGAAAAAAACAAAATTATCTATGTACTAAAGGTAGTCACATAGTCTTGCAAATAGGCTGGTCATTGTCGGACCCTAGGAATCAGAGCGTTTGCAGCAAGAATCTCGTCTGAGTGTGTTGGCAGGTCATCTGGACAGAGCCTTCCAGGTGAAGTAGGAGCAAAAACAGTAGAGGGGGATGGTACAGGAAGGCTTGGGTTCTGAGGCTCAGGTAGATGTGAATTTTAAATAATCATATTTCTGTCCTCCAGACATGGCTGAAAAGTTGAATCAGCTGTTTGTGATGAATGTGGCAAGGGCGAAAGAACTTTCCTGAGGCAGCTAGCATGCCATCTGGAACCATCCTCCAGTAAAAAACCTGAAGGGCCTAAACAGCACCTAACACGGATTGGTGCCAACCAAAAGGGCAACAACTTATTATGTCGTTGGGGTCTTCTAACACGTACCCAGTCATGCAATTGTATGTGTTGAGAACGGGCACGGTGAGTTTTATCCACTCTCTTTTTCATTCTGGCTTGTTTACTGTTAACTGAGGCTTGTAAAGCTGAGGGAAGTTTGGTCATGGTGCAAGGGCTCAATGTGTCCAAAGGAAGCTGCAGCTCCCATCCTAGCATCAGGAAAGCTGGGGAAACGCCTGTGGCAGAATGTTGGGTTGCTCGATAATGAAGAAGAGTTTCCAGTACTGCTGTGTGGAAGGGAAACCCCTGCGTCAGGTGTGCATGAATACCATTTTTTAAAGTCTGATTGAAGCGTTCTACACCACCATTTGCCTGTGGGTGATAGAAAGCAGTACGAATATGTTTCAGTCCTGTTTCTGATAGGAATGATTGGAACTCATGTGCAGTAAAGTGTGGGCCAATTCTATCCTCACCTGTTGTGCACTCTGACAGAAGAGAACAAAGCAAAAGGTTTTCTTCAATTTCATTGTCTTTCAAATACCTTACAATAACAAGCAAAGCAGTAAAAATTAGTAACATCTGTGCTTTCATGAACTTGAATAGGAAATGTTTGCTATTTTTCATTCTATTTATTATTGTCATCTCAATATCGTAAGACATATCCTGAATTCTTGGTGAAACTGAATTTTTCAAAAGATGGATAGTATTCATCTTTCAAACATGTTCCTCTAAGAGCATACACAGACCGGCATCTTCAAGGAGAAATTAAATTCTCAACTATAATATGATTTTAGCAATATAATAACTATTACAGTATGAGGTATTAACTGCATTTCTGTTATTTTTATTTGCTGACGACAAGCACAAAGCCACATTATAAGGTTTCAATAGAGGTGGAAAAAAATTGCACCACCCCGCAACATTAATTTCACAACTTTTGTCTATTTACCTTTTTAGTCCTTTTTTCCACATACGCCCTGAACATCCTGGTGAATACCCAGGTTGGGAACTGCTACCTTAGACAACTGGTGGATCTCTCTGGTAGTGTCTTAAATTGGTTTCAGTCTTATTTAACTGGTTGAAAATTCTTAGCTGTAGTTCAGGGATCAACAATATTGTACTCTATATTGGGCAACACAAGAAACTATTCTGTGCCTAATATTATTTTCAATCTACATGCTCCCCATAGACCAGATCATCTTGAAACACAAGGAGAACTACCACAATTATGCAGATGACACACAGCTTATCTATAGCAACTGATGACCCAGAAACTGTAGATCCTCTGCTCCAATGTCTGTCCTGTATTTCTGAATGGACAAGTAGTAATTTATTTATGCTTAAAAAGGAAAAAAATTTATAAATATTAGTTGTTGACAAAAAAGTAAATATTGAGAGATTTAGAAATAATAATCCCTGGGCATTAAAAATAAAGGAAAAAGTAAAGAATTTAGGTGTAATCAAGGACTCTGATCTAAACTTTAAATTGCACTTCATATTCATATTAATAGGACTGCATTTTTTAATTAAAGAACATTGCAAAAGTTAATAAGTTTTGCAGGATGCTGAGAAATGAATTCACACTCTTGCTTTTGGTTCACAAGATTAATCCTAAGGGCTGGTTTATACTTTATGCTCACATTGCTTACGTGCAAGCATCATGGCTACCACACGTTCCCAGTATTGTTTTGACACGTCCTCTGAGCATGTCATCAGAAATTAAAATGACATATGCGCTAGTTGCAGCACCAGCAAAAACAGGGGACGTGTGTGTGTTGAAGTTTTGGTGAGTGATGTCTCCATCGTTGCTTACTACCGAACATGTAACAGCAAGCCATACTGCAGTTCCAATAGGATCAATCTGTGTGCTTCAAAGTTTGATTAATGGTTTGATGCAGTGAAGCAAATTGTCAGACTTAAATGCTGACATGCGAATGTGCTTTTCGTCATCTTTCTCGCATAGGCAATACAAGCATTGCATATTCCCCATCATAATGGCATGATACACTTAAAGGTCTCAAACACCTTTGTATGGCTGTTGCTGTTTTTTTCTTTTTTGCACCTTCGCAATAGCACGAGAATGCAAAGAATTTTTATTTTTAACATCTTTGTCCCTCAATTTACAACACAGCGAAAACTAACGTTTTCTCACCATGATGATGTCTAGCAATGCCACCTGGTGGAATTCTCCAGATTTACTTAAAGTATGTGTGCAAATATAGACAGTACACTGCTTGAGTAGCAGCAGGGTCCTCAAGCATACGCATCGCATAGCGTTAAGTATATCCCCAGCTTAACAGGACTACCTAAGAAAGACATCAACTGGTTGCAGTTAGTTCAGAATGCAACATCAAGAATCTTTCCTTTAAAATTGATTTTAAAATAGTATTAAGGGTATATAAAGCTTTAAACAGACTTGCTTCTTTTTATATTTTGGAGTGTCTGTCTTCTAACATTACCAGTCATAACATTAGATCTTCAAATAGTGGTTTGCTTATTATTTCGAGAACTAAGCATAAAAGAAGTGGTTTGCCCTTATGCACCAAATATCTGGAAAATATTACTGATAGAGATATGCTAGGCTAATTCCATAGAATATTTTAATTAATTGTTTAAAATCTATTTTTTAAATTGTTGTTTCATTGCAGTATGTTAATTCTTTTTTTAGCTAAATATTTGTAAATACAGTGGTACGTTGTTATACGTCCACTTTAGAATAAGTCCAACTTGGTATACGTCCTGTTTGGACGCGAAAAATTTTGCTTGGTATATGACCTTTGTTTGGAATACGACTCGCGTGCTAGAACAACGCACTCTACCCTTGTTTACCTCTCTCGAGACAAAGCCACGACTGCCCACGAGAATCAGTACGCCAGTTGCTAACATTCCGTGAACAACCTGCGTGCTACCCTTGTTTACCTCTCTCGAAACAAAGCCACGACTGCCCACAAGCTTCAGTATTCCAGTTGCTAACATTCCGTGAACAACCCGCGCGCTACCCTTGTTACCTCTCTCAAGACAAAGCCATGACTGCCCACGAGTGTCAGTAGGCCAGTTGCTAGCATTCAGTGCACAACCCGCGCTATAACTTTACTGTATATGAATTTTCACGCGATTTTGTGTTTTTCGCATAAATTTGAATTGATTGTTGAAAAGTATGAAGTTGGCATGTGTATCCGAGACATGGCTGCTGCATACCGTATGCCGAGAACGACAGTATCTACGATTGTGAAAAACAAAGACGTTATTAAAAAGTAAAGTGAGGTTAAATTTTCATTTATTTCATCTAATTGCTTTTGTATTTATGTATTTTAGTATTAAGCAATGTTTAAATTATTTTATACAACCCCATCAATGTATAATATGCCAATAACAACAGGATTTTTTTTTCATGGGAAAAGATTCATCATTTTCCCTTTATTTCTTATGGGAGAAATTCGTTTGGTATACGTCCTGTTTGGTGTAAGTCAAAGGATCTGGAATGGATTAAGGATGTATACCAAGGTACCATTGTACAATTCTTGCTCTGTCTGCAATGAAAGATTACCAGATGATGTATACAGGACTCCATTTTATGTTGTACAAGTCCACAATCTTTTATTGCTAACTCAAAATCTTAGTTATTGTTTTATTAATGACTGACACCACAAACCACTCAGAAATGTGAATAGGCTGATATTTGTTTTGGAGGGGATGTGCCAAAATGCATTGTGTGACTATCATGATACAATGCAATTACTGCAAAGAAAAAACTATCAGCTATATGCTTATATTCTGTTATCAGCTTGGACATTTGAGTAAAATTTTTTTGTAATATATTAAAATTATTCAAAAAGTGACATTCGACTTGACAACCTTAGCATATATACATAGTATATATTACAGTAATTGTTGCGTCAGGCTCCTTAAGTGAATAAGATAACAATTTTTGAAAAGTCTAAATTAATTTGTTCGTCAAGTTTTGTTTTTTTATTTCCAACTGTATTTAGAAATGTCGTTATAACAAAAATGTCAGCTCTTTCCTAAACACGAATGCCGAGGGATCTAGTGTTATCTCTGTGGTTTATTAGGGTGGTGCACAAAAGGCAGCCGATCGAGAGCCTTTGCCAGTGCTCAAATTATTGAATTTGTAAACTTGTAGTCCATTTTTTTCATTAGAGAAATATCTACCTGTCACTTCATGCTGGTATTCTATTCAGTGGAGCAGGAGAGGGTGCAGAAATCTCCCATAGAAATACCACCCTATCAAATCAGCTTTATGGCGCAGAAAGGCGAGTACTTAGTGCAGTTTGAAAACATTATAGTGTTTCCTTTTGGGAGCAGGTGTTTTAGGTGGTTGAATGAAGTTTGATGCCTTTGACCATAACAGTATCCAAATTGGACTTAAAATTACTGCCTGTAGATGCATGTAACAATATGGCAACAGTCAAAGATAGTGCTCTAGAGGAAGACTATGGGAATTACGTTGCAATCTGAAACAAGGCATTTTAGTATATGGATAAGGTGGCTGGTTAGTAATATGAAGTTTGCCATTTTGCAATTTGTTTGCAGCGGGCATTGCTGAACTTTGAACATGACAGAACAAAATTCATCAGCTGTAACAAAATATCAGTTAGATGGAGAATATAATTTATTACAAAATGCCATTTGTATTAGGCAATGCTTTTTTTGTTTGTTAAACTTTTTTTAATGTAAAAAATGAAATGTGCAGGTTATTCAGGTGTGTGGATTATATTTGTGTACAGAAGGTCTATTTCTGAAAATGCGGTAATCTCTACTTTTCTCTGCTTTCTTAGCCACTTTTTCGTGGTTGTACCACCACCACTTGACACTGCCTGTAATATTTGAATGAAAGCAGATACTTCACCTATCAACCAGACCTTCTACACTGGATATTCTTGGATGAAGGTTAAAACAAATGAGAACTACTTAAGAATATTTATGTTTGGTAGAATATCCATTGGTGGCTGGGCAGTGTTTTGGCTTTGTAACCCCTTCAGATTTTGTTTTTTTTCCTACAGCATTGTGCTCCAGGCCTTTTTTGTAATTATTTTTGGTCCTCCCTGGCCACGTAACCATAGCATCGGACTTATCATTAGACAATTGAAAACAAATCTATGAATAAAGTCTACTTTATCTATCACTTGTGTGTTTGTGTTATGTGAGTGAATATTGATTTATCCTTATTTACTATTTTTGGTATGAATTTATTCATCCCTTGTCTTTCCTATTTTATATTTGACTTTCTTTTGTTGTATAGCACTTTGAACTAAATTCTTTGTATGAAAACATGCTATAGAAATAAATGTTATTGTAGTAAGTGAATAGGAGTCTTATTATTCTTTGCTCCTCTTCCTTTGCCTTTAAGGTAATAATATCTTTCTGCTTGAAAGAACTTACAGCACACATGGAAGATGTCCTATTGCTTCCTCTCTTGTCTGTCCATATTGACTGTACTTATTACTAGTAAAAAATATATCTTTTACATCAGCACTCAAGGCAATTGAGAGAAGAGAGTGGCTGTTTCTTTAGGAAAACATTTGAATTTGATGACTGCATATAGCGCGAAACTGACCTCTCTGTACTATTCTTTGCTCTGCATATCCTCGAGTACAAAAGAAACACCATGCACCAAAATGTGGAGATCGAAAAAAAAAAATATGGCCACTGATTACAACCGCAAGAAGGTATGCGAATGAATATGCTAAAAATGCTAACTTTTACAAGTTCTATAAATTTACTCTGGCTGTTAGAGCAGCTCACTACTCAAAACGGTAAATCTGGGAGGCAGCCAGGATCGATCCGGAGACCTCTTGATTACAAGTCAGCAGTTCTTACCGCTGCACCACGGAAGCTGTCACATTACACTTGCACCTTTTGTGAAAGTGTTTATTTGATATTTGAAGTTCAGTCTTCACAAAGTATACAGGTCATGTCTACATTTTGTCATTTATTACTAAAACATGAAAAACGTTTCTGTTTTAACGATGTGTTTACATAGATTTTTGTAGACACGGAACACACATGAAATGTATGACAAATTTACCCTCTACAACTCCAGAACTTCACTCCAAGATAAACACTGAGCACTGAGAACGTTCTTTGCGAATTGAGCTGCGGTGGTGGGTGAGGGGATGGGATAGCAGGCTACTTGTGTTGATCGACACATTTATAAGACAAAAGATGCTGACAGAGAGGTGCAAAGGGATTTAAGGTGGGCCGGGACTACGAGTTTTTTCATAGGCTTTGGTAACTCTAGTGTTAATGATGGAGCCATAAGGCCACATCTCCCTCTAGTGGGCAGCACAAGTCCCTATTCTCAAGAGCACCAATAGCCATTGAAATAGCCAGGTATCTACTAAGAGGTATGAAATTTTCCTTTAGGATTCAATAAATACATTAAGTATCCCAAGGGGAGTTTTCTAGCTTTCCACAACAATCCCACTGTCTCTACAACAGTGCAGACCCATGATTTTAACAACTACAAGACAATGTCTATATATACAAAGACTAGCAAAATACCCGCACTTCGCAGGGACGAAGTACTGCCTTAAAATTTTTATAAAGAAGAAAATTAAACCACACCTTGAACCTGTCCCAGTCATTCAATACATAAGACACACTGTTCCTCCGGATATCAAGAGTGAGCCTGATCTGGCAGTGCAATATGTAACAAAGAGAATGGAAAAGGTAGGTGCCATCTCCGGGCATGGAAACCACTCGGTAAGTGACAGTTCTTTGATCGATGGTGATCACCTCGATAGACATGTTAATGGCAGTGCGGTTGGAATGATAAAGGAAATGGGTACCTGAACAATGTAAAGTAAGTCTAAAATACCTAAACAATAACTATAATCGTAATAAATGAACAATATAACAGCGGAGAAGCCGTGGATTAAATAAAATGGCTGTAGTTATCAGCAGGGAGACGTGAATCCCATGGCGAAGCAAGGAAGGGAATGTAGAGACCGGAGCGACGGACGGCCTTATATAGGCAGGCAGCCAACAACGTGGGAGGCGTTGGGATGGGGGACCCAACACCGCCTCACACGGTGACCGAGCTGCAGGCTATGGACGTATATATGTACGTAAGTAGAATTCAGTTAGCGTTGGGAACCCGTACCAAATTCCTTGAAGATGGGCCCATAAGTAACAAAGACCGTTGAAAAGTTCAATATGGCGGCCGACAGTGGCATCATACTACCGAAATCAGCACCAAATTTCAGCCTTCTACCTACACGGGAAGTTGGAGAATTAGTGACGTTGGAAAGTTTAATATGGCGGCTGACAGTGGCGTCATACCACCGAAATAAGTACGTACATTGGTTTCGGTTAGTACAGGGAAGCCGCCTACCAAATTTCATGAAGATGGGGCCATGAATAAGAAAGTTCAACATGGCGGACGTTGTTGACCGTTATGACCGTTACATGTAGAATTTTGAAATGAAACTTGCTTAACTTTTGTAAATAAGCTGTAAGGAATGAGCCTGGCAAATTTCAGCCTTCTACCTACAAGGGAAGTTGGAGAATTAGTGACACTGGAAACTTCAATATGGCGGCCGACAGTGGCATCATACCACTGAAATAAGTATGTACATTGGTTTCGGTTAGCGCAAGG
>JANRMT010062854.1:80584256-80710877 GCA_026402145.1 Polypterus bichir lapradei
GAGTGAGTGAGTGAGTGAGTGAGTGAGTGAGTGAGTGAGTGAGTGAGGGCTTTGCCTTTTATTAGTATAGATAGATTCCTACTCACTAATGTTAGTATTTTAATGCAAATTACCTGAAATAAAAATTTTCTGGCCTAGCCACACCAACGAAATGATACTCCTTTATTCAGGGATTTCTTACCCTTGTCTAGATTCTTTCTCTTTTCTATTTCTCCTTGTAATAATAATTAGTTCAGAATATATAAAGTCAAACATATTAAATGACTCTTGCTTATTTTTGCACAAAACTTTAATGGTAGTAACTTCATGGAACCAACTACTGTATTAAAAGTCAAATTTGAACGTTGAAGACTTAATAGATACATAGATAGATAGATACTTTATTAATCCCAAGGGGAAATTCACATAATCCAGCAGCAGCATACTGATACAAAAAACAATATTAAATTAAAGGGTAATAAAAATGCAGGTAAAAACAGACAACTTTAAATAATGTTAATGTTTACCCCCCGTGTGAAATTGAAGAGTCGCATAGTGTGGAGGAGGAACGATCTCCTCAGTCTGTCAGTGGAGCAGGACAGTGACAGCAGTCTGTCGCTGAAGCTGCTCCTCTGTCTGGAGATGATCCTGTTCAGTGGATGCAGTGGATTCTACATGATTGACAGAAGCCTGCTCAGCGCCAGTCGCTCTGCCACGGATGTTAAACTGTCCAGCTTCATTCCTACAATAGAGCCTGCCTTCCTCACAAGTTTGTTCAGGTGTGAGGCGTCCTTCTTCTTTATGCTGCCTCCCCAGCACACCACCGCGTAGAAGAGGGCACTCGCCACAACCGTCTGGTAGAATATCTGCAGCATCTTATTGCAGATGTTGAAGGACGCATAGTCGGCTCTGTCCTCTCTTACACAGAGCATCAGTATTGGCAGTCCAGTCCAATTTATCATCCAGCAGCACTTCCAGGTATTTAGAGGTCTGTACCCTCTGCACACACTCACCTCTGATGATCACGGGGTTCGGGAGAGGCCTGGGTCTCCTAAAATCCACCACCAGTTCCTTGGTCTTGTTGGTGTTCAGGTGTAAGTTGTTTGAGTCGAACCATTTAACAAAGTCCTTGATTAGCTTCCTATACTCCTCCTCCTGCCCACTCCTGATGCAGCCCACGATAGCAGTGTCGTCAGCGAACTTTTGCACGTGGCAGGACTCCGAGTTGTATTGGAAGGCTGAACAGGACTGGAGAAAGTACAGTCCCCTGCGGCACTCCTATGTTGCTGACCACAATGTCAGACCTGCAGTTCCCGAGACGCACATACTGAGGTCTGTCTGTAAGATTGTTCACGATCCATGCCACCAGGTGTGAATCTACTCCCATCTCTGTCAGATATATAGTTAACTTTATTTGCATTCATGATTATATTTACAAATTAATATAACTAGAATGTTTCCATCACCTCACATTTGAAAGAAATTTAATTAAAATATAATAAATGTATTCAATATTACTCTGAATCCATTTTTTCTGGTGTGTCTCTGTGAATAATGGAGGAAAGCATAAAACAGTTAAATTAACCTGTAATTGATATATGTCAAATGCTGTGACATTATATTATTGTTTTTAATTCATATTACCATTGATAAAAAGAAACTAGAAAGAATACTAATACTGACAAATGCCTAGAGACTCGGGGAAAATAATTTTTTTTCTCTAGTGAATAAGTTTTTGTCATTACCAGTGTATGCACCTAAAGCTTCAAGTATAAAATCTCCAAGGATTCATGCAAGTAGAAAGAAAACATGCTTTCAAAAAATGATTGTTATTTTGGTAATATAAAATTCTACTGGGGCATTAATATAAATTTAGCAATAAAATCAATTTTCATCTAATTACCATTTCTTTTACATTTGTATTATTGCAATATATAGAGTAGACTTAAAAATAATATTAAAGAAAACGCTAATTTCCAGTCCCACTGCATACAAGAAGGCATATGTCATTACTACATTTTGTTGTTTATAAAAAGGTAAGTGTCAGAGTTACAACATAGTCTGGCCTTTCAGTATTCTTAGACCACTACAAGTCACCCTTCATAACACAGTGCTGTACTGAGTCCTCCTCAGCATTTTTTATGTGGTACTGTTTATTTCATACAGTAAGTACTGAAGCTTATGATTTGTTAAATTTAAACATCAATATATTTGTCAACACAGAATACCTCTTGAGAATTTCAATGTTTGTAATATAAATTTCGTTCCTTGGTATACAGCAGCAGCATATCTTAGACTTGTGTGATAATGATACACTTTTTAATTGCAAGTGGAATACTGTGTTTACCGGTTTTTTGTCTTCAGGAAACCAAATGCAAAATATGGGAAAGGTTTCAGCTGAATAGCTTATATAAAAAAGGAGATATTATCTTAGGTGGAACATTCATTTTAAACTTTAAAACAATACCTCCAGACTTAACCTTTACTTCTAAACCTGATAATTGGGAATGTGATGGGTAAGTTCTTTGGTTCTTCTTGTATATTCATTTTTTACCTCAAATGTAATTTATTTTTCATGCTTTTGTCAGACACTAGGTTTGACACTACTCTTTAAATCAGAAAACCCAGAGCAGAGTACTTGTTAATATCTAAAATTTCTCCTGTACATTATTTTCAACAGTTTTGAGATTTCTGTTTTCCAGCGGGCACAGGCAATGATCTTTGCAATTGAAGAAATTAACAAAAACCAGACATTTTTACCAAACATAACATTAGGCTACAGATTATATGATGATTGTAATAATGTGCAAGTGGGCCTTAGAGCTACCTTAGCGCTGACCGGTGGCCTTGAAGATGACATCACTAATTATAACTGCAAGGAATATCCTCCTGTTCTGGCAATAGTTGGAGATCCGTTGTCTTCACATTCCATAGCCACATCAAGGATCTTAAGTGTTTTCCAGATCCCCATGGTAGGTTAATGCTAAATAAAACTGAAGGGCAGTGGTGCAATGCATGTCACATGGTGGACAGAAAAATGGGAAGATATTAACCATTCAGAAATGAAAGCTGTTCTTTTGCACAAACCTAACATAGCTAAAGTACTACAGACTGCTACTAATACAGAAAAATATGTGGAAATGCTCTTTTTTTCAGGTCAGCTTTTCTGCTACATGTTCCTGCTTAAGCAATAAACAAGATTATCCAACATTCTTCAGGACAATTCCAAGTGATAGATTCCAAGTAAAAGCTATTGTTCAAATAATTAAACATTACAGATGGACTTGGATTGGCGCTATTGCAACAGATGATGATTATGGGCAGAATGCTCTCAAGGATTTCATTAAAGAAATACAAATGATTGCCTGTATTGAATTCACAGAAACTATCCCAATTGTTAACGAGAAGGTAACATTTCTTAAGATTGTCTCTACTATTAAAAAATCAAGTGCAAATGTCATTGTTGTGTTTTCATCTGAAGAAGAATTAAGCGCTTTGGTTAAGGAAGTTGTGCAGCAAAATATCACAGGACGGCAATGGATTGCAAGTGAATCATGGAGTACATCAGCAGTCCTGGCTGTCAAGGAGAACTTTGTTTCCTTTGGTGGCACAATAGGCATTGCAATCCGCAAAGGAGAAATTCCAGGTTTTAAAGAATTTCTTCAACAAAGTAATCCTAATTTAAATTCACAAAATAATCTAATAGTTGAATTTTGGGAGTCTTTATTTCAATGTAAATTTATGAATGCCACAAATCAAAATAACTTTTCTTCAAAAGTGTGCACAGGATCAGAGGATATCAAAACAACAAAAACAGTCTATAATGATGTAACTGATTTAAGGCTGCCTTATACCGTCTACAAAGCAGTATATGCTATAGCACATTCACTTCATGACTTGATGTCATGTAAAACTGGTGAGGGGCCATTTCTTAACAACTCCTGTGCCAACATCCGAAATGTTCAGCCATGGCAGGTAAGGCAAAATATAAGTAAATTAACAAATGTCATACAATTTTGACACTTACAAATATCAAATTTCTAATGCTTTTTGTTATATTGATGATAAAACTTCCTCAAGATGATTGCTGTGCATTTTTCTATTCATGCATACACTAGTTGTAATATGTGTAGAAGTTTATTATGCAGTTGCCACTGCTGCATCACAGATGTAGAGTCCTGGGTTTGATTTTGGGCCCAGCCACTGTATGTGTGGAGATTGTGACTCTAACCTTGCCCTCTGTGACTGAGTGTGCCCACTGATGAACTGCCAGCCTTTTCAGATTCAGTTTCTAATTTATACTTTTTGCTGCTAGGATAGGCTCCAGTCCTCTTTAATCTGAACAGAATTAAGTTAGTTCAATGACAGTTGAAATCATTTCCTTATTTATTTTACATAATAATGCCATTAAAACTAACATAAATTATAATAAATGCCTGTTGAATGTGGCTTTCTGTATCTCCATGCTGTATCAGTCCTCTAGTTAACTAAATGTTTCTAGGGGAAAGTTACAAAGGTCTTAAAAATTAAACTCATAAAAAATTCTTCTAATTGTGAGTAGTTATTTCTTTTTGGTTTTGTAAACACAATAAAAAATATGATTAGAATGTTTTAATCTTATCATATTTAATACAAAATTGAAAAGATTTTAATCAAAATTTATGAAATTACACAATTTATTTATGTATACAATATCGTTCTAAATCAATTTAACACAAACATATTTGGTCAATCTAATATTTTTAAACATATGTAAAGAAAACATCAATACATATTCATTAACTTACAAATAACTTATCTAGTTTTTTGTCACTTTCTAATTTTTTCGATCAAAACTTTGTTTGGTGGCCTGTTGTTTGCACACTTTTTCCTTATGAATCATCCAGCAGTAGACTGCCACCTTACTGACATCTCAGCGTCCTCGAGTGCCTTCTTTCCATGTCCTTGATATCCTGATGGAATCGTTCTCATACCGCGCCAAGATTTTCATGAAAAATTTCCAAAAGCAAATCCAAAAAGTTAACTTTAAGACTCATTTGCAACCCAATGCCCTCTTTAAATTTAGCCTCAGACAAACCTGGAAACTTTTCACATAAATACATCAAAGAGACTCCATCTTTTGACATGGCTGCTTCAGTTAACCAAGCTTAATAGGAAGCAGCACTTTTTCTGGATCTACCTAGCTAGGTCTGATGATGTGTTTGGCTCCAAGCTGTAGCTTTTTTCTAACTAGCTATTCCTTCTGAGCCCAATGTAAAAGTTTGGCTCTGCTGTCCTATTCACAGAGAAAATATTAAAAGTTTGTGTGCCCTGATTGCTGACCCAGACTGATATACAGAACTTTAAGGTCTCCACCACATATGAACCTTATTATTGAATGAAATAAGTCTTTTGTTTTAACCACCAATTTTAATATTAGAACATATGACAGCCAAACAAATTACAATTCAAATAAAATATTAATATTTAGTTATTATAGTAAGAAAACAGTAAAAACGCCTAAAAATGACAATTAAAATATGTTTTTTGGAAAAAAATATTATATGATGGAGAAAAATGATTTTCATTTGAATTCAATGGCCAAAAATATACAAAGGTCACATGAAGTAATGCCTGCGGTGGGCTGGCGCCCTGCCCGAGGTTTGTTTCCTGCCTTACACCCTGTGTTGGCTGGGATTGGCTCCAGCAGACCCCTGTAACCCTGTAGTTAGGATATAGCAGGTTGAATAATGGATGGATGAAATAATCCAAGTACTTTTTTTTTGTATCTGTGTTATTTCAGCCAATGCCTTTTTATGCACAGCTAAAGGATGAGATTGCTGCATGCATTTATCTACTCTTTCAAAGTAAGCATTTCCAAGATCAGCAAAATTAAAGTTCAACGATAAAATAAATTATTTTAGTTTCATCCAGTGGCACTTTGAAACTGTACACATGCTAAAAAAGAATGCATGTCAGCAATTTAAAAACGTTTTCATCATAGTAGTTTGAATGAGTACACATTTGCCCCCCTTATTTTGACAATTTGCTTGTAAATGTTGTAAAACAAATTGCTTTACGACATCATGAGTAAAGATGGATTAATGTGAATAATTAGCTGTTTTTATGAGTGATCATAATTTACTTATGATAAATTCTGAAGTGCTGCCTTAAAGATTTGGCAAGAAGCTTAATGAGTCCAGATCTAACTAAATGATGATTACTGAACTAAACACATTTTCAATTAATTACACCCATCTGTCCATTAAAATAGCAATTTAGTGTTCAGATTTTTTTAATTGTGTTTTGACAATACAGGCGCATCTAAAGACCAGTAACCAGAAACTTTCAGTCATTGGTGTAATTGGTTTAGGACGGGAGAAAGAAACTTTACACACTGCTGTACCCCATTCCTGATCTTCCACTGACAGACTGACATCTTGTGCAATTAAACCTTGATACATATGAAAAGAAAATTAAGAATATGTATCTCACCTCCAAAATGACTAGACAAATGTGTGGGAAAGGCGCTATATAAACATAATATTAATTATTATTATTAATAGTAGTATTAGTATTAATATTACATACCTATTCTATGATATTGTGATGCTTTCATATCAAGACCAACAAATTGACACTGCTGTCAGTAGGTGCAATATAAATATGAACTGCACTGACTTTATGGTGAACAATATATTGTTTATGCCTGTGCCTGATTATCACATCTTTTATTTCTTTTAATGAACTATTTAGACAGACTAGCTTTAAGGCAAATGCTAGGAGACATCATATATACTTAAAGTGAGCACAATTTTAAACTCAAATGATGATTGATGAAGACATTTTCTTTATTTCTGCAAGCAATATGACTGTGAGTAGCGAGTAACTGCAGTCTATTAAATTCAAAGAGTAAGATGATAAGTAGGTTTGAAAAATATTCCACTGTAAATAAAAAAACAGTTAGGCACCATCGAAACCTACTTCTCCTAGTCAGGCAACTGTTGGGCAGTTTTTTGTTTTTTGGAAACCCAGACTGCAAACTAAACAAACATTCAGCTATTTATTAATTTATTGAATTGTCTTAATTAAACTCAGGGTAGGCAAACTTAATAAGGCAACTACTAGGTTAGTTATTACATAGTTAAATATCCATTTTTGTTGTTACATTGTGTATAAGTACATTAGGATAATAAGGATTCCTTCTGTTTTGTTTAGAGCCCTTCATATTAAAAATTATTTTAAATAACTGCACAATACAGCTGTTATCTGACCAAACAGACTAAAAAACACAATGTTATGATTGTTTTAAAATAATTGATTTTTAAATCATTCACACTTATTGAAAAGAAGCACTTTGAAGATGTGCTTAGTGTTTGTGTGGGTGTGTGTTTGAATATGTGCAGTGCTGGAAAGCTGTTACAGCAAGAGATGAGGCCAGGCACTTCTGGGATATTAGTTTCATATTCCTCTTACTTGATCTCCTGTATTTATAAAGCAAGTCACTAAAGCGTGTTGTAATTATTTTCAGACACCTCATTGTGTGCAATGCTGAGCACCATAAATGAGCTCCGCAGAGACAGTGAAAAAGCTCAGAGGACCTGTTTATTTTTCGTGTACGCACACTGCCTCTCATTGTGAACAGACAAGACACATATAGATATATAGTATTGTTGAGACCTGCACGAATGGCAGCAATATTGAAGTGTGCACAATGAATAATTCTACACTGCTTTTTTAAAATATGATTTTTCTACTTTTGCTTATCAACCATTTTAAGGAGAAAATACCATCCTAAAGTTTCTTTACCAATATAAGATTTTAATTTTGTTGACAGTCACTTTACTCTTGTTCATTTTCCCTGTGTTTAGTCATTAAATATATAGAAAAAAAAAGTTAATAGAATAAAGGATGTCATAGAAAATTGTGCAGACTTACTCCATTTGTTTATATATTATAGTAAGGCGTTGTCAGTTAAAACTCATGTTTTATTTTAGAAATACTAAACAGAATAAGCAACATTGATAAAATAAAAGATGCAAAAGAAGCAAGCTATTAAACTGTAGATGCTGGTAAGACACAAGTCACTATCATGGAAATTTAAAATTTGAAGCTTTACAAATATTATAAACATAGGGTGGGTTTCTGCCTTGTGTCCGGTGCTGTTGGGATAAGCTCTGGCCCCTTAATGAATCTGAATTGAATTATGCGTGTTTCAGAATGTTAGTTATGGTGGTAAACATACTGTGTGCAAGATACAATTAAACGGACTACCTGGATGTCCATCCTGATTTACTGTATATGCAACTGAACATAAAATGTACTGAGCTTTAAGTGCCCTTTGCACAGAAGTCAGTGAATATGTTATTATACCCTATTTTGCTAAACAATTATGCTAAAATAAAAAGATTATATGGGTTATAAAACTGTATATGGAAACCTGTATATTACTTTACTCTAATGAACTATAATTTCATCACACAACTACAGTTTCTGTGAGCAAAAGGTTTAGCATACAAAGCATTTGCCCTCAGCCACAGTGCATACCACACTTCATCTTGCTGTTTAGAATTAAAAAATGTACAACAAATAATACTTCAGAAAAAATTTAAATTTAAAAGCTCACTTTTTTTTAATCATGTTAGCTTATACTTCATTACATTTTAACCAAATCATTTGCAAAAATACATTTTCCAAATTTTAAATATAAAATAAAATAAAAATGTGCCCATCAAGGCAGATCACACTCTAAAGGTGCCATAGTTAAGACTATATGTTGCCATTGCCACTGATTTATTTTGAATGTCTACAGGTGCCGGTCATAAAATTAGAATATCATGACAAATTTGATTTATTTCAGTAATTCCATTCAAAAAGTGAAACTTGTATATTAGATTCATTCATTACACACAGACTGATGTATTTCAAATGTTTATTTCTTTTAATTTTTATAATTATAACTGACAACTAATGAAAATCCCAAATTCAGTATCTCGGAAAATTAGAATATCAATTAAGACCAATGCAAAAAAAGGATTTTTAGAAATGTTGGCCAACTGAAAGGTATGAACATGAAAAGTATGAGAATGTACAGCACTCAATATTTACTTGGGGGTCCTTTGGCCTGGATTACTGCAGCAATGCTATGTGGCATGGAGTCAATCAGTCTGTGGCACTGCTCAGGTGTTATGAGAGCCCATGTTGCTCTGATAGTGGCCTTCAGCTCTTCTACATTGTTGGGTCTGGCGTATTGCATCTTCCTCTTCACAATACCCTATAGATTTTCTATGGGGTTAAGGTCAGGCGAGTTTGCTGGCCAATCAAGAACAGGGATACCATGGTCCTTAAACCAGGTACTGGTAGCTTTGGCACTGTGTGCAGGTGCCAGGTCCTGTTGGAAAATGAAATCTGCATCTCCATAAAGTTCGTCAGCAGCAGGAAGCATGAAGTGCTCTAAAACTTCCAGGTAGACGGCTGCGTTGACCTTGGACGTCAGAAAACACAATGGACCAACACCAGCAGATGACATGGCACCCCAAACCATCACTGACTGTGGAAACTTTACACTGGACCTCAAGCAACGTGGATTCTGTGCCTCTCCTCTCTTCCTCCAGACTCTGGGACCTTGATTTCCAAAGGAAATACAAAATTTACTTTCATCAGAGAACATAACTTTGGACCACTCAGCAGCAGTTTTGTCTTTAGCCCAGGCGAGACGCTTCTGACGCTGTCTCTTGTTCAAGAGTGGCTTGACACAAGGAATGCGACAACTGAAACCCATGTCTTGCATACGTCTGTGCGTGGTGATTCTTGAAGCACTGACTCCAGCTGCAGTCCACTCTTTGTCACTCCCCCACAGTTTTGAATGGGGTTTGTTTCACAATCCTCTCCAGGGTGGGGTTATCCCTATTGCTTGTACACTTTTTTCTACCACATCTTGTCCTTCCCTTCACCTCTATATTAATGTGCTTGGACACAGAGCTCTGTGAACAGCCAGCCTCTTTAGCAATGACCTTTTGTGTCTTGCCCTCCTTGTGCAAGGTGTCAATGGTCATCTTTTGGACAACTGTCAAGTTAGCAGTCTTCCCCATGATTGTGTAGCCTACAGAACTAGACTGAGAGACCATTTAAAGGCTTTTGCAGGTGTTTTGAGTTAATTAGCTGATTAGAGTGTGGCACCAGGTGTCTTCAATATTGAACCTTTTCACAATATTCTAATTTTCCGAGATACTGAATTTGGGACTTTCATTAGTTTTCAGTTATAATCATCAAAATTAAAAGAAATAAACATTTAAAACACATCAGTCTGTGTGTAATGAATGAATCTAATATACAAGTTTCACTTTTTGAATGGAATTACTGAAATAAATCAACTTTGTCATGATATTCTAATTTTATGACCGGTACCTGTATAATAGTTTTGCTGTTCTATCGGATTCCCTGTAGTTTCAGCATCCATTTATTACTATTGAGCGAGTCGTCCTAGACAGAACCTCCATCCAGAAAGGTCAGCCCATTTTAGTTGCTTTGTTACAGTATTTCAATAGGTTGCAATATAATTTTGGTGAACAGAAAGAACCCTCCACATCACAATGGCTTAGATGTAGAGCTGTTACCACTGCTCATGGGACCAGCTTAAATCCATCATATTTGCAAAGGATGCCATGTAAACTTCCTAAATTAATGATGAACATTATTCTTTTTAATTAGCTTTCTATGTAAACCTCACTTCCTAAACTTACTGCCCCTGTCATTGTCAAATAGATGCATACTCACGTAGTCCATAAAAATAAGGCCTACACCTTTATTATGCCACTGGCAAACTTGACATTTCACAAATGCAAAAAAAAAAATGAATAGCTATGCAAATGAAAAAAACTATCTGTGACTGAAAATGAACGATATTAGTGTATACATGAAAATAATGTGTAACTGTAAACTGTTTTTTCATATATGCTTAAAAACATTTATGAAAATGTTTAAGTATATACAGTATGTATGAGAGACAAATACTCTTCTTTTCCTTGTCTTGTAGCTTCTGTACTACTTGAAAAAAGTTAATTTTGTAAACCATCTTGGGGAAAGAGTAACTTTTGATGAAAACGGAGATCCTTCTGCAATATATGATATAGTCAATTGGCAGCTAAGCAATGATGAATCAGTGGATTTCAAAATTGTTGGCCTTTTTGATGAATCACAGAGTGGAAAAGAGCTGTCACTTAATGAAAAAGACATTTTTTGGAACTTTGCTACTGGAAGGGTAGGCTAAATTTCTTTACTTTCAATTTTTTTTAGAAAGTTTCCCAGATTTCACTTGTGTTAAAAGTACCAATTCTCATATAACTGTACAATATAAACTGTGGCCCTAATGAATATTGTACCTCAGTAAGTCATCAAACAACATGTATTATTGAAAACCATCCCATTTTCTTAAATAAAAAATATCTTACAAATAAAGGAACATTCCAGCAATTTACTCTAAACATACATTATGTACATATTTTAATGTAATCATTTTTTTTTATAATGCTGAGACTGGGTAGACAGACTATAAATTGCTACAAAGTTGTATTGAAACACAATCCGGGCCACACCATTTAATACTGGGATCAAAAAACAAATGGCATATTATGGCACAAACTTAAAAATGACTCAAGCACCCAAAGAACAAGACTCTCTTATATATAGTAAAGGGTTCCATCACACTGGTGCGCTGTCCTCTTTGAGTGTCAAGTCATATTAAGACACAACCATTTCATTTACTGGCATAACAATGAAAGGGGCGGAGCCTGCTCTGGGGTCCATGGGCAGGGTTAGGTGTCTTCCTTGGGTGTCTTTGCGGAACTGCAGGTGAGAGAGGTGATACAGTGTAGCAACAGTGCCTCATTTTGCCCCAGTGGTTCCACTTACCTCAGAAGAGCCAGGAAGGTGATCCCAAGGTGCACATGTGTGACACAGGCTACCTTTTGCTCAACCCTGAAGGTCAAGTGGTCCTAGCTGAGAGGTAGTGTGTCCAAGGGAGAACATCAGCGTTGGCATGGAGTGCCCCACATCCAAGCTAAATCATGTATTTTTGTGGCTGTAGGTTTAAAAAATGGTGGGTAATCCAGGGTTTGGAGTTATATTGGGAACACAACCACTGCTGAGAGGAGTGGATGGTCACCAAGACAAACTCCTTCTCCAAAAGGTAATACATTAACTGGGTTACAGTTCATTTGATGGCAAGGAACTCTTGCTCAGATACCGCATATTTTGTCTCTTGGTCCAACAGTGTTCAACTAAGGTATACTGAGGGTGTCTGGCTCCGTTGATGACCTAGTGAACACAGCACCCAAGCCAGTGTCTGAAGCATGGGTCTGGAGGAGAAAAGACAGGGCAAGGTTAGGCTAATTAATGTTGAAATCAACATAATGGTCATTTTCAGGTCACAGAATATTTTTTCTGTCACAGGATTTCATGCCACCATATTCGAGGCTAAATTCGTGCAAGGTCTTTCAAGAAGCATTCATTTTCGAGAAGCTTGGTACAAACCTCTGATATTACCTGGAAAGATCCAGAAAGGCCTACATTTGTCTTTTGGTCTGTGACCACAGACAGTTTCGAATGGCAGCAACCTTGGAGCACTATGGCTTGACACGTCCTCCACCCACCACGTAGCCTAAATCCTTAACCTTGGTCAGCCCAAAATGACACTTTTTTGCGTTCATTCGCAGACCTGCATCAAAGATGGTGTGGACAATGGCCAAGACATGCTATATGTGTTGCTCCCAAGTGCTGAAATAGATGACCACGTCATTGAGGTAACCAATACTATAAGCAATGTGAGGACTGAGCAGTCTATCCAACAGACATTAGAAGATGGCTGTGACCCCATGCAGCCCAGAGAGTAGGACAGGGTACTACCAGTGTCCACTGGGAGTGCTAAATGTGGTCTTTTTTTTCATTGAGTCAGTCAGGTGATCTTCCAATAGCTCTTCATCATGTCCGGGGTCAATAGGAGCCAAGCACTACCTAGGCGTTCCAGAAGGTCGTCCAGCCTTGGTATGGAATAGGCATTGAAGTGGGAGACCAGGAAAGGCAGACAGAAATCAATGCAAAAGCACTAACTCCTGTCGGACTGGGGAAACAGAATGATAGGTCTACATCAGGGACTGTTACTTTCCACAATGATACATTTAATTTCTAACTCAATCTCTGCCTTTTTTGCCTTTGGGAGGCGATACAGCTGCTCGCTAACTAAGACCTCTGGCTGGGCATATCATGGGACGATCAGCGTAGTCCAGCCCGGCTTGGCATCCACCACAGACCCCGAGGATGATTCTCTTGCCACTGGTGGGTTTGCTGTCTCTATGACTGGAGTGGTAGCATCTACCATGTGGAAAATGCCCTTACCTGCTCTTTTGCATGTTGAGGAATCACCTTCAGGCAATGGGGCACTGTCCAGGATTTGCTCCCAGGTGCGATAATGGTACAGCAGGTCGTTGTCACTTTTTCTCTGTGGCCGGTGTCTGCCTAATGTTATAGCGGAGGGCATACATGGCAACACATCACTTACCCTGACAATTATGCCATGTGTGACCATGTAGACAGACCACAAATTGCCAAAAAGGAGGCAAAATTAAACCTATTTTAATTTTGAGATAAAAAAGAGTGCCCTAAGGCTCAATCTAAATACTGACCATAAAGGCCCAAAAACAAAAAACTCTCTGGTCGGGAGTAAAGGGTTCCATCACATAAAAGCTCTGTCCTCTGTGAAGGTCCAGTCATAATGAGATGACACCATTCTGGGACTGCTCATTTTTATGGTGTCTGCCTGCTCTGGGTGCTATAAGTGGGGTTAGGCTTCATCCTTGGTTGTCTTCTTGGAACTGCAGCTGAGAGAGAAGATACAGTTAGCAACAGTGTCCCCTTTTTTCTCAGAGTGGGGCCGCTTACCTCATCAGAGCCAGGAAGGTGATCCCCAGATATACGTGCATGACAAATTACTGCGTTGAATGAGTCATCACACATTAGGTATCAAAGTATAGTGGGATGTGTTCACTCTATTGGCTTTAGAGGCAATTGCAAGGCAATCACAATTGCAAACTGCCTGAAGCAGGGGCCTGAGTTACCTCGAAAGCTTGCTTATTGTAATCTGTTTGGTTAGCCAATAAAAGGTGTCATTTTGCTTGACTTCTCTTTGCATCCATAATGGCTAACACGGTACAACACCCTACCACTACACACTGTCATATTGTTGCACTAGGGAGAACCAGACTGGTTGTCAACACCAATAGCTCTGAAAGTGTATGACATCCTTTCTCCTCGTGGATTGGAGAAATCAACACTCTTGCCTGAATCATATTTATTTAGTCTTGGGTCTTGTCTGAACCTTATTTGCTCTGTAAGTGTCCAGGGTGGTTACCATAGGTATCACTCACTACAGCTGCTAATAATAATATCACTGCAAGTTCTTATTCTGATTCCAGTATTAATTAAATACATATACATCATATATTAAATAGTTGTATTCTTTTCTTTTCCAGGTTCCAGAATCTGTTTGCAGCAAAAGCTGCCTACCAGGTACAAGAAAAGCTACCCGCAAAGGGGAACCAATTTGTTGTTTTGATTGCATTCCATGTGCAGATGGAGAAATCAGCAGTCAGAATGGTACAGTTAACCAGCTCATCTTAATTCATTGTTCCAAAGTATCATTTCATTGTTAAATAGCTAGCACACTTGCAATGATCACATTGTGTTCAATAATGCCAGAGGAAAAAAAAAACATCTAAAGCCTAGCATAACAGTTTTTTTGAGTGGTCTTTTAATTTATGTTTTGACTACAGAAATGTCACTTTTTATAGCTTATATGCTTGAAATATATCATTATGGTCTTTTTTTAATTCTGCTCCTATACCCAATTTGAAATAGAGAACTGGCTAGCATAGGTGAACATACAGTATATGCATATCCATCCATCCATTTTCCAACCCAGTGAATCCGAACACAGGGTCGTGGGTTTTTGCCAGAGCCAATCCCAGCAGGAACCAATCCTAGGTAGGCTGCCAACCCACCGCAGGACACACACAAACATACCAAGCACACACTAGGGCCAATTTAGAATCGCCAATCCACCTAACCTGCATGTCTTTGGACTGTGGGAGGAAACCCACGCAGACACGGGGAGAACGTGCAAACTCCACACAGGGAGGACGCGGGAAGCGAACCCAGGTCTCCTAACTGCGAGGCAGCAGATCTACCACTGCGCCACCGTGCCACCCAGTATATGTATATTTATAACATAAATAATGCTTTTTTAATAAATAAATGAAAAACACTGATCTTTGCAAGTTAAAATTATCTGACATACATCTTTCTTAACATTACTGAATATCATTCTAAAAGAAATCATTTTTTTTCTTAGATTCCACAGAATGTTTTACCTGTCCACCTGATTATTGGTCAAACCATGAAAGAAGTGAATGTATTCAGAAAGAAATTGAATTTCTTTCATATGATGATGCCATGGGAATAACACTAACAGCAACTTCAGCACTTGGGGCCTGTCTATCACTAAGTGTGCTTGCAATCTTCATCCACCACAGACACACCCCGGTGGTCAAAGCCAACAACTCTGAGCTCAGTTTCCTGTTGCTGGTGTCACTCACATTTTGCTTCCTCTGTGTTTTATGTTTTATTGGAAAACCTTCAGAACTAACATGCACAATAAGACATGTGGTGTTTGGCCTTAGCTTTGCTGTGTGCATATCTTGCATTCTTGTCAAAACTATTGTTGTAATTATGGCCTTTAAGGCTACACTTCCTGGCAATAATATGGTCAAATGGTTTGGTACTTCTCAACAGAGAGGCACTGTGTTCTTCACAGCCTTCATTCAATCCATTATATGTTTAGTATGGCTTACAACTGCTCCCCCTGTTCCAAATAAAAATACAAAGTACCAAAATTCCAAAATTATATTTGAATGCCATGTGGGATCTTTGATTGGTTTTAGTTGCCTTTTGGGATATATTGGCTTACTGGCTTGCATTTGTTTTCTGTTAGCTTTCCTTGCTAGAAACCTACCAGATACCTTCAATGAAGCCAAATTCATCACATTCAGCATGCTCATCTTCTGTGCGGTCTGGATAACGTTTGTACCTGCTTATATCAGCTCTCCTGGAAAACATACTGTAGCAGTGGAGATATTTGCAATTTTGGCCTCAAGCTTTGGTCTTCTGTTTTCAATCTTTGCTCCCAAATGTTATATCATTCTCCTTAGACCAGAACTAAATACAAAGAAAGCATTGATGGGGAAAGCAAGTCAAAATATGTGAATACATGTAACTACTCTACCTGTAAGGCTTGATTATTTTTAAAATAAATGAAAATATAGTGTTTAGTGGATCAGATTTACAAATCTGCAGATTCTTTTGAGAAAGCTAAAGAGCAGCCTTATTTTATTTTCAAAATGAATGTTATACAAAAATCTGGTTTTGCATTTATTTATATACAGTATAAATGTATATAAAATCAAAAAAATCAAGTCAATATCATCGTAACTCACTTGTAAAAGCTCAGCCTAAAAATTGAATTGGGCTAGAAATACAATGAAGAGAACTGGGCGCAAAATTATTGAGATGAATTATTGAGACTGGTGACAACGTTGGTGTTAATTTAGAAAATTTGAAACGTAAGCAATAAACCAGACACAAGGATTAAAAAAACATTTTTCTTATCAAGACCTGCTGTAACATCTGAACTTTTGAGCTAAAAACGGTTTTTAAATTTTCCTGTCAAAATATGTTAGAAGATAAGAACTTTTATACTAAAGTGGCTTTGTGTCAACATCTGCTTAAAGATTTGAACCTCCAGAGTAAGCAGTTTTTATTTTTTTTCTATCAAGATTTGCTCAAAAGATTTGAACTGTTTTATTACTCAGGTATTATACTTTGAAATAATTAACAACTTATTTAATCCAAATAATGCTTTTAAGATAATTGTTAATGTCAAGCCTATAATGCATGTAAGTATAAAGTTAGAACTAAAAACATATCAATTGTGCAATGAAATGTTTATTTTAATTATGTGTTATGGGTACTGCTCACTTTAAAAAAATATTACACCATCCTAGAAGGAGAAGTTACAGGGACAGACAGAAATTAGTAAAAAGAAGTTACTGAACATTTCTGGACAAAAAAATTTCATATAGGCTTAAAGAGATTTGAAAGACACACAGATCATCTTGAAACAGAAAGGTCTGAATCTGTGTCATTGTTGCTGAATCGTTGTATTATTACTTACATTCTGCATTTAATCTTTTATCTTTGTATTTTATTTTTGTGTGTAAATAAATAAGCTAAACTCTTTGAATATTCATTTGGTCTAGATTCTTAAATTTTCCTGGTCTCTGGTTCAAGTGGTGAGGGGGGATGTCAGCTTAGGGGTTTCACTGAAGAGTTGAGCAGGGTAAGTGATGTTAAACAGTGGTATGTAAAACAGCTGCCTGAAACAGATAACTGAACCTGTTTCAAGTGTCAATACCAGGTGCTACAACCAGAAATCTGCAACTAAAGGGTGAGTCTTAAGGTCACCATTTTTTTATAGTTTTATTTCTGGTTGGGCAGGTATGAGTTCATTTTTCATAATCATGGGATGGTCAGATCAGGTCAGGTTGGGGAGCGTGCACTGGTACAGCAGGTTGCTGCACCCACTACATGACAAAACAGCTCTGGATCCTGATTGTCAACCCCCCAGGCAGACATGCGGTCCAGTCCCACCCTCCGGAAATGACCATCTATCTGCCACAGCCAGGTGTTAATGTTGTGGCGAAAAATTCATCATCAGAAGGCATTTTCTTTCTGCACCGTGCAGTCCCCTGTCCCCCGGATCAGAGCGTTCTCTATTAAAAACCAAAAACTCAAATTCCCATTATTTTACTGCACTCTCATTCATACACATACATGAGCTGTACAGTCTCCACACATTCCATTTAAGTCTGTCTGTTCATCCCTTATTCCTACCTGTTCATTTTAGAAAGGCCAAATGCTGCTTGTCTCCGTTGGAAGGGCGGATGCTCTCTGAAACTTTACACAAATTAGTTTAGCGAAAATATCGCTTATCTTATAGGTGGCCATCATCTGTGCCCGTTTCGTAGAGCATCGTCCCTGCCTCTGGATTCACGCAGCTGCCTTGTTATTCTATCACGTCGGGAAATCACCAATATGTCGTGGCAAAAAATTCATCATCAGAAGGCTTTTTACCTAAAAATAAAGGCTATTAGGACTCGGGATAGACAGACAGAGTTTTAAGGCTTTATTGCAATAAATCAACACAAAAAATAACAAGGACTCAACCCAATACGGCCAAATTGAGCTGAGCCTTGAACATTGCCATAATCAAAATTTTTATAACAATTTCTTATCATTTTAACCTTGTTCAATGAGCTCATTCCGCACCTGGCTATACTGTCTATTGTTTATTTCAGTTTCTGTTTTTCTTATTCCTGATTGGTTCTGCAACTGGGCAGATGTCCTCTATTCCATATTTGGTCTTTCATGGTGTCACTTCCTTCTCTATTCTTTCATGCTATGCTACAATGGTGCCCTAAAGCTAAGTTTTAATGAAAAGAAATATGGTATATGTTTTTATTTAATCATTTGCTTGGCATACTTGATTTGTCTTAATTTTTACACTAAAGCTAATTTCTAATATATTCTTCTAATATTTTTGCTAAAGCCTGAATTTACTAAGATTTTCTCTTCATGCATTACAGTGTGACCTTGCTTACAGCAAAAGCCTTTTGTTGCCTTTCTGCTGATTCACCAGTCCAGCTGGTTTCGCTACGTGACTTCCAGAGCCATCTTCTCTGTGTTATCGCTTCCTTAGCTTCCTAGCCTTGAACACAGGTGTTCTCAACCTCTTATCCTGTTCTAGCTGGTTTCTGTACGTCATGTTTTGTTCTTTTCACTGTACGTTCCCAAACTAGTAATTTCTGCTGTAAGCTTAAAATAATGCAATATAACTGATTTTTAGTTAACTATTTGTTTGACCTATCTTATTTGCTTAACATTCTAATTTATGCTTAATCTAATGTTTTAGAAGCTTTTAATTACCTTTTATGGCTCTTTATGTTAATTTGCTATTCTCTATGCTAATATAAAAAAATTTCCTTCTACATTAAGTGGTTGTCCCCTTGGCCTGGTCCAGCCAACCTCAACAATGAGGTTATTAAAAAAAAAAGGCTGACTCATATGTATCACTGATGCCAGATAATTTGACTAGTGACTTTAAACTGGCCTCTTGTGAATGTGTGCTTGTGTCCAATGAAGGGCAGGTTCCCCTTCCAGAGTTGGTTTGTAACTTGCAGCTAAGCCATGTCCCTCAATGAAATGCCTTTTGTGGACTAATTCATTAAACATGTGAGTAATGACATGACAGGTGGCTTTTTTGAAACAAAGAGAGACAAGGTGACTTTGCAATACAGCCCGCATTAACGGTGAGTACTTGTATTTAAGCTAGAAACTCCTAAACAGAATGGCACACTTCCTTAATGTGTTGATTAAGACAGAAATGACAATGAAATGATGTCTCCCCAACTCTTGCAAAGTCATATATGTGACAAAAATGAAGTTGCCCTGAATCGCATACTGCTCATTTATCAATCCAAGAGTATCTTGTGTGCATAAGAAAGTTGTATATACATATGAGATAAGCAACACTACTATGTACATTTTATTGTGTGGTTCACAGCTTCTCTGACATCCAAACTATCTTAAAAAATTGGATTTACAGTACAAGCTGGGACAGATGTTTCCTTGATGCTTTAATGTAATGAAAGGTGGTTTCCCTTCACTGTTTTTAGTTACTCCTGTGAGAGATGGCCAGCAGCTTATCCCAGCCAACACATCCTGGCCACTAGATGGAGTCCTTCCTGTAGCATAGAGGTGCCCCGGATTCCCGCAGGGCATCATGGGAGATGGAGTTCGACTTCACAGCCCTGCTGGGTGCTGTGGGTGCCATCGGGTGACGCTGCAGGGAGACACAAGGATTTCTATTTTCCCAATAGCCCGGAAGTACTCTCAAGTCACGGGGATAGAAGAACAGAAGTACTTCCAGGCTGAAGAAAAATATGAATCTTCAACTGACCCAGAAGTGTTAGTGAATTACATGGACGGTAGGACAGGAGCACTTCTGGGTCATGGACTATTAAAGGACTATGGGAAACCCAGCAAGCTGAGCCGGAGTTGGGAGGTAGAGTGATGGAGCTGCTGGGAGGAGAGGAGAATCTTTATTGTTATTGTTATTGTATTATTATTGATTTATTGGCTTATGGTGGTGATTGTGGTGTCTACTGTGGCACAATATCAGAAAAAAGAAATTAACAATATTTCTGATACTTTTACCTGGCATCTGGACATTTGTCTGTGGGGTTTCACGGGGCAACAGCAACCCCTAGTGTCACACTCCCCACCAAAAGATCTCTGCATGTCACTGTGTGCTACTTTTGGACTAACTGGTGTATTAAAACAGTCAGCGACTTACAGAATGTGCACTTACAATGTACCTTATACTTTTGCACCCACACTGCCCAACATGGCGTAGTGTTTTGTGTAATTATGTGTGCACTTTTATGGATGATGTAGCCTATTGTGTCCGGAAATCATTTATTGCAATTTGAGATGCAAACAGCCATATATCACTGTTACCGTGGCACTTTTTCACTGTTCTTCTCTGTGGTCTGAAACCACTTAAAAGTGTTTGTAACCTTACATCCAAGTCGTGTCTCATAAAGAATTGCGATTACAGTTTAATATTCCTTTTTCCACCTAAAACGCTTTGTTGGCGAATTTCATGCATGCACAATTAAGTGGTTTTGCATATGTAAGCCTTAGATACTAAAGTATTATACTGATTTTTTGTTATTATTTTTAATAATAATAATAATAATAATAAACAAAGACTAAAGCTGGCAGAACAGCAACCTCACAGATTCAGTGTAATGTCGATGTCTACACCCAGACATTGCCTTTGTGGAGTTTGCATGTTTTCCTCAAGTCTGTGTGGAGTTTCCTAATCTACTCACATTTCCATTGTGGAATATTGTAGGTTCATCTGTAATACCAAATGATATCTGTGTAGGTATTTTCCTACATGTAGGGCCACAGGACTGGTGCCCTGTCCAGGGCCTTTTCCTGATTTCACCCATTGCCGATGGGAAATGTACCAGTCCTCCTATAAGCCCACACTAGATTAAGAAGGTTTGAGCAGGTATATGTATGTCATAAAATTAGCAGGTACTTTAATATTGTTATTGACAAGATACTATTTTGCAGCAATGAAGTGTGACAGAATTCCAGCAAAGCAAAATAAGTAATGGATATTAAAAGAGATGAAACTATGTTTAAAACAAATAAAAGTTTTTGTGCTGAAATTACAGTTATAAGCATAAATATTTAATAAATATTGTAACAGACCAATGCATGATGGCACTGACAGGTATGCAAATACAAGATGCTCAGAGCGCTTGGTGTGGGTGGGTTTGTGCACAGATGAGCACTCCGTCTGCTGAATAAGGCTGAAGATCTGCCTGTTGATAGTATGCAAAGTAGCAGCCACAGATCTCATTTTTGATCTCCCATTGCACAGTGTATTCAGCACTGCTTATTATTTTTTTGTGTATGTGAGCCTTGTTAAGCATGTTTGATCCATGCAACGCATGTTTGGCTACTTAGAGTGCAAACCTGTGGTGTTCTGTTTGTTCTGGATATTTGCTTATGCACTATCATGCATGTTTCTTATGAATCAAAAACACAGTGGGCTTTGTTATCCCAAACCCCCTGTCCCTCTCCCACTGATGATACTTTCTATGGTCCATGCTCTAAGGTTGCATCCAAACTATTTAAAAAATGGATATAGTGCACAAGCAGACTTGTGACTGCAAAGCCTTAATCTAATGTAACAAACTATTACCTGGAAAATGTTCCTTTTCAACCCCCAAAAGATCACTGTATATTACCGCAGGCTACTTCTCGGTGAACTGGCTAATTTAAACAGTCAGCATCTTACAGAATGTGCACTTACAACATACATTACACTTTGCGCACACACTACCCAATGTGATGTAGTATTTTGTTTAAGTTTATTTATATTACTTGAGCTCCTAGATGCCATCTGCTGGTGAATGTGGTGCAAGTACATTAAAACAACAGAAAACAGCTTGCATCGTTTATGCCTCATCTGCGGCATGACAACTCACGCTTGAAATAGCTGCAAGCTATCAAGTAACCAGTAATGTAGAGTACTATTCCTTGCAAAAATCATCCAAGAAAATTAATAAAAACAGATCATCAGGAAATCTGTTAACATACATTACACTTAATTGGTACTTTGTGTATCTACCATGGATCTAAATAACCATTTGTACATCGTCTGAACATGGAAAGGAACAGATGTTGGATGCAAGTTTGTTGAATGGTATGAACTGCAGCCTCTATACATGCCCAAAGTTCATCCATGGTAACAGCTGGAAGTCATTGGGACATCAGTCATCATCTGACTACATTCAGACATGGTTAGTGGGTGACAAATCCAGTGACTGTGCAGGCCAGGGAAGAAGTGGCATGTGGTGATCATCCAGGGACTGCAGAACTAACAGATGGTTCTGCAAAATGCAAGCCTTCAAGAACATTTCACTATGGTGGCTTCACACAGTGGTCTGTCCATAAAGCTGCATTAAATTGAACAGGGACTTACACAATGTGATGACAGTCATCCTTCCATTGGTGGCGTTCTTGGCACCATTGTAACCTCAGATGCCTGTGGTTGCGGGTCAACGATATCCAAAGCAAATGGTGGTGATTGAGAAAGTCCTACTGTTGCAAATAGAACTGAACAGAGCATGTGGACACCCGTCAACATGTGACAAATCCCAGCTTTTGGGCTGGGGTCTGTAATATGACTGTTTGATCCATCCCTCCTATGCACATGAGATGTTTGTCCTCCCATGTGTTTTGTGTCACGATGCTGCAGACCTCTCACTTCATAGTCGGGCTCTCCTCTACCAACTGATACTATACTCCTGTCACTGTACTCACATTCCATCTAACATAAATGCTGATGTCAGAGAAAGATCATCTCCCTTCCCACACTCCCATAACTTTCCTTCACTCAAAGTGCTGAACATACTGTATGTCTTTTCACTGGGGCGTGTTTGCTGCCTATGAGTACATTAACTGCCAGAAGTCACTCAGTGAGGTTCCCTTGTCAAACATCTTTTATACCCAATGTGGGAAAGTTCAGGGGGCATAACTCACACACATCACTTGCATATGTGCTGTTTGTAATCATTTTCAAACTCTACCATGGCTTATCCATCCTGCAAGTTTTGGACCAATATGCCACAATTTTCCCATTGTTGCACTTTTAATGGCCAGCAAATATACATTTATTTTAACAATTCTAGCACAAACAAAACATAAAGTGTGTAAACTCTGGGAGAATGTGCTTTAATTAAATCTTGTCAGGACACTTTAGTGGCACTGAAATTAAAGAAACCTGAAGTAGATCAGGAAGTACTTAATCTATTGTTTTGGGGCAGTTGAACAATCATGACATTTTTAGAAAGATAAATGACTACTTCATTATCTGTTGGGTATTTAGACTGCTTTTGTAATGGTACACTAAATAGTCTGCACTAGAAGTTTTTACAAGTAACTCAGTCTAGGTCATGGGCTTTATCTCATGCTACATATTTAAACTCTGTAATTTACAGAATCAACAGTTATTGAAATATTTGCAGTAGATGGAATATCCCCTGTATTATTTATTGTCTTTGTCTATTCTGAAATGAAATAATTGGTATTATATCTGCAAAAGAGAATTTAATGGTGAACTTAATTAGGATTGAAAAAGGGATGAATAGAGGGAAATTAATTATTAACAGTTATATCTATGTCTATTAACTGAAGCCAACCCTGCCATTGTCTATATTTGAGTAAGTCAGTGACAAAGTTTTACATCCCTTTGTTTTCTCTCTCATCTCTGAGGAATCAGGTGATGTCTATATAAGGGAGGTTCAAAAATCACTGCATTATAAGTTTTGTATTCTCTAACTATGACACAAATGAAATATGCTGCAGCCCTCCTGAGCTTAACTGTTCTTTTTCGTTCTTCTGTGCAACTAATATGCAAAATACAAGAAACATTTCAACTTAATGGATTATATAAGAAAGGAGACATTATGTTAGGTGGAATTTTTATAGTCAACTTCAAAACAATAGCTCCAGATCTTTCTTTCAATTTAAAACCTGATCAGTGGAGATGTGATGGGTGAGTATTACATATTTATTTGTGTGTTAAAATTGGCACAGAATTTAATCAATTTTGTTCACCTATATGATGAAAATTTAAATGAAAATATAAATTAAAATGTAAAAAAAAATTTTCAATAGGCAATTGATTCATCTAGTTATAAGATATATGAAAATGATTAACTAAAGATGAACTTAAGTGAACTAAATTGATACATTTTTAGTTATACTGTACACTAAAGCATGACAACACATCATGGGGCAAATCCGAAATCCTACGGAATCCACAGTAGTGTACTGGTTGCATGGCCAACTGCCTCCTCCAGCCACCAGCTAGGGATCAGAGAAAGAGAGAGAGAGAAATGATCTGTTCTAGTCTGTACAGCATATGTCACATAAAATTTCACAAAACTCACTGAAATTGTTCTTCCCTACAGTTTTGAGATCTCAATATTCCACTGGGCTCAGACAATGGTGTTTGCAATAGAGGAAATAAACAGAAATCCAAATCTTCTTCCAAATATAACACTGGGCTACAGGCTATATGATAATTGCAATAATTTACTTATTGGCCTCAGAGCAACAACCTCTTTGATCAGTGGAGATGATGAGACTGTAACAGATTTAAGCTGTAAAGGGCTTCCACCTGTTGTTGCAATTGTTGGAGATCCTGTGTCAACACATTCCATCGCAATGTCAAGAATATTAAGCCATTTCCATGTTCCAATGGTACAGTTTTTTTTAAAGTTAACTATGAAGCATACTCTTTTTACAGGTTATTTCAAAGTGTACCTTCTTAAGCTGACAAATATTCACAGATAATAAGAAATTGGTTATTGATTAAAAATGTAAACATTTTCTTATATATAAAGTTTAAAGATGTAGTAGATTTTATAAAAGTGCTATTGAAACAACATAATTATAATTAATAAGGATATGAAAAAGTTGTTTGGTCCAGTTTCTTAATGTAAGAAGCAACAATTTAAACTTAGTAATATTTATTAAAATTTCCAGAGTGAATATGTTAAAATAAACTTACAAAAATGTCACCCATTTCAACTGTAAAAATGAAAACATCATTATTAAAAGCCTATAATATTTACTGTGCTAAGCAGAAAGCTCAAATTTTTAATGGTGTTGCTTAAAAAAAATGCTACTATATATATAAATCACATATTACATATAACGCTCATTCAGGTATGTACTGCATAATACTTAAAAATCAACTGTTTTGATATAAAAATCATTATACATGTCTGATATGAAATATTATTAATTAAAATGCTCATAATAACACTTGCATTAGTTACTCAATGACACTACCTCAAAGTGATTGTAATCTGATATAATTCCTGGCTAGGGTGCACTTTGTTTGAGGTTTAAATGTTCTGTGTGTATTTGAATGGACCTGTTGTTAAACTGTTTGACAAAACTAAATATGCCCAGTGAATATGCAACTTGAAAGACTGTTATCCTTGTAAGACTTGGTTCTTGCCATCTCTGCTATAATACTCAGTCTCTGGATTCCCAGAAGTTTAAGTCCTGGAAGGATAACTGCAGTGTGAGACAAAGACATACACTGAATGTTAAAAGTTGTGCTTTTTTTTTTTCAGAACAGAGGCATAACACCTACCATGTAACAAAGATTAAAATTACATATTGCATGATTCAGTAACTGATTTTCCTCTTTTCAGCTTATTTGATTGCATATTGATCAGAAAGAAACTTGTGGGAATAAATGTTTACCGATCTCTTATGATGGCAAGCATTTGCAAAAGATGGATTCTGGTATTACTCTGAACTGTATTGATTTACTGCACATTTGTTAAATTATCTATCTATCTATCTATCTATCTAATATTTGTCATTTTGCTTTTTTTTAGGTAAGTTATTATGCCTCATGTTCTTGTTTAAGTAACAGAAAAGAGTATCCATCATTTTTTCGAACAATCCCTAGTGACAACTTCCAAGTAAAAGCTATGATTGAAATAATTAAACATTACAGATGGACTTGGATAGGTTCGATAGCAACTGATGATGACTATGGGCAGTATGCTATAAAAACATTCAACGAGGAAGTAAAGAAATTTGGCTGCATTTCTTTTTCAGAAACGATCCCCAAAGTAAATGAAAAGATGAAGGTTCTTCAAATAGTTAACATAATTAAGCAATCAACAGCAAAAGTCATTGTTGTATTTTCTTCAGAAGCAGTATTACTCTCCTTAATAAAAGAAATTGTTAATCAAAATGTCACTGGCAGGCAGTGGATTGCGAGTGAATCGTGGAGCACTTCTGCAGTGTTTGCTGTCAAGGAGAACTTTCATTCTTTTGGGGGCACAATAGGTATTGCAATTCGAAGTGGAGAAATTCCAGGGCTGAAGCCTTTCCTGCTCCAGGTTCATCCTAACTCTGACCCCAATAACAATTTGTTGAACCTCTTCTGGGAAAAAATGTTTGGCTGTAAATTACATGAGAATACCAATCAAAACAATGAGACCTCTGCACTTTACATTAAACAATGTACTGGGCAAGAAAATCTAAAAGACACACAAACGGCATACAGTGAAATTGCAAATTTAAGGGCTGGATACAACATTTACAAAGCAGTATATGCCATTGCACATTCCCTTCATGATCTTATATCTTGTAAAAATGGACAAGGACCTTTTGAAAATAACAGTTGTGCAGATATCAAAAATGTTCAACCTTGGCAGGTAAGAGACAAATTTAACGTTACACCTTAATAACTGCTTCAAGTGGGCAAAAAGGAAGGAAAGATTTCACAGAAGTTAAAGTGTGATTTTGAACACAGTATAATATGACAGCACTTGAAGTTACCTTACAGTATTTTGGACTGCATTGTATTCTGTTTTGCTTGTAATGCACATAATGTTTATTCTGAAAAGTTCTACATACTATACTGTATAACAAATTTTGATTAAAATTCATTGAATATAATTTGCAATAAAATGTTTGCTATGATGTATAACTTCAAAATGTCATTAAAACATTTAACTGCCATATCTTACTGAAGAAAACTTAAATAACAATCTTAATGACATGTAATGTTTTCCTTGTTCACTTTAAAAAGCTGCAGCATTTGCAACATGATTAAAAGGCACATTAAGACATAGTAAGACATTAATCCATTGTTGCTTTACTTGCTGTGTTTTGTTATTTTTTATATTAATCAGTGCTGTGTATTAAAAGGTCAAAATATGTACTAAATATAGGCCAACAGAGCATGTTAAAGATGGCTGGAAATAAGATACTATTGTTTCTACTGAGCCTAAGCAGTATATTAATAATAAAAAGTATGGTATGCATTTTCAAATCTGCTTTGGCCAATTTAGAGCTGCAAGGAATCCATGAGAAACCTAGCAGTATCCATTTAAAGTTGGAAAAAACATTGTTTTAAGAGCCAATTCGTCCTAGGGCACACTGACACACACACATTTACACATATTGCCCCAAGTTTACAGTTGCCCAAGTGACCACACACAAATGTCTTTGACATGAAAATTGAACTACCCAGAGAAGTATTTTCTTAAGATCAGCTAACTATCTGTGTCATGATTTCACGTTTTTTCTAAATATATTGGGTTTTCTAAGTACTCCAGTTTCCCCCCTCATCTCCAGATATGTAAGGTATGGTGACTCTAAACTGGCATGTAGTGACTAAGTGCAGCAGGCTGTACGAATGAGTGTGCCCATCCATGATTGGTCCCCTGTTCCTGTTGTCATTGGGAGAGGCTCTTACATTTTGCAACACTGTACTGGAAGATTAGAAAAAGGGGGTTCAAAAAATTATTGGATGGATGCATATTTATTACCACAATTTTATAAAATATACTGTTTCCAAATTTAAAACTGCCTGCATTATTTTGTAAACCAAATTTAAATTAAAATCATCCTACTCTAAGCAACACTGTGATGTTATTAAAGGTTAAAATTTATAACCATTAGAAAAAAAAAACATGCACTTTTATTAACTACATGTAGCATTAATTGTATATACAACCTTTTTAGCTTCTTCATTACCTGAAGAGAGTAAATTTTACTAATCATTTAGGAGAAAAAGTGTCATTTGATGAAAATGGAGAGCCTCCTGCTCTTTATGACATTGTAAACTGGCAACCAACTGATGATGGAAGTGTTAAAGTTAAAACCATTGGAATTTTTGATGAATCAGCAGGGCCTGGAAAAGAACTTAGTCTTAATACACAAGAAATTTATTGGAATTCTGGGACTGAAGAAGTAAGTAAAATCAAGAATAATTTATATGAACTATCAAACATTAAATACTGTACATTATATCGAGACATTGGCTAATTTTCAGCATGGAATGCTTTCTGTGTTGCCTGGGTGTTATACACTGTAAAAAATGTCAGTAAATTTAACAGTACAAATACTGTAAATGGTGAAGGTAAAAGACCTTTTCTGAAAAAAAGGAAAGTTACCTTATGTTCTACTGAAAATTACCTGTATATCTTAAACAATAAATTTCATTATTTTTTACAGCCAAGTTCTGTAAAATCAATATTTTTCTACCTTCAAAATATGCTAAATACCGTTTATTGATGCATTACAGTTATACTGAAAAAAATCGGTTAATTTTACAGTGTAAAACTGTTAAATAATGAAGGTAAACAACCGTAAAATGTAAAACGGTAAATCACTGTTTCAGTAAAACCGGTTACAATATTTGCATAAGGACACGCCCCTTTTTACAATATTGTTCCTGGTGAACCGCATACCTTTGAATAGTAGGGAAAAAAACTTAACCTAAGTTAGCAGACTTATTTTTCCCCATGTGCTGAAGGTTTTTTGAGGTTATGGAAGCTGATTTATGGTGGGTTGTATTCGATAAGTAGGACACCATACACCACAAAAGAGAAAACTTTACTTGCCCTAACTTTCTTAAATGTTGAATTGTTTTCAATGTGTATAATTAAATGGTACATGCTTGCTATTGGTTGTTGTTAATTAATTGATGTAAACTATGTACTGGGGTTTGACCCTGCCACTATATATTGTTTATTTGTTGTCATATTTATTACACAATATGAATTTCTGATTATGGTTAAACATTCTTTTCTGTTGGAGGTTGTTATGAAGACCAAATAGTTTTTACTACAGAATTATACTGTAGACCTAAAAATATTGTCACCTTATTTATTACAGTAAAATTTTGGCAACCCAGCTGCCAGTATTTTACCATAAATTTAACATTATTTTTTAAAGTGTACCGTAGACTAAAACATATTGTTACCTTCTTTTTTACGGTAAAATCCTGGCGACCCCAGCTGCCAGTTTTTTACCGTAAATTTAACATTTTTTTTTTTTACAGTGTATGAAAGTCAAAAAAGTGGCCATGTGGTTGATTGCCTCATAGTAAGTGCATGTGGTTCTGTCTGTTTGAGATCATTGAAGGACCATCCCTTGCAGGCTACATTCCCGATGTGAGCCATATCTAGTGGATTCCATGCTGCCATCTCGCTCAGTTGGTCTAAAAGATACAGTATAAATCAAATTCAAGTTTACAATATAGAGCACATATATGTTACATGGTCCTGTAAAACCCCCACAGATTATATCAAATCTTGTTCAGTGTGTGGTGCATTTGGAGTTATTATACTGATAAATGATCTGTGTAAATGATCAGCATGTATTGATCAAGCTTAGTCCAGTTAGTTACTTTAATTAAAAATAATTGGAAATCTGTTTCCTGACATTGTACCTGATGTTGTCAGAATAGACCGTGGTTTATTGGGATCCTGACTCTTAACTAAAAATATATGTATTTTTTAATTAATGAATTAATATTCTATGTTTTAAAAATAATTTTCACTCTAAATTTATATTATGTTGTACTATAGTTTAAAAATGTTCCTCTTTTCATCTACTTTATAAATTAATAGACTGTGGCTCAATGGGACCCTGACTATAATTAACAATGTGGGGTTTTAAAGTATTGATTAATGAATACTAATTTTTTAAGTCATTTTCACCATAAAGTTATATAATATTGTACTACAGTTTAAAAATTTCAGAACTTCAGTTACCTTTGAATAAGCATAATCAATGTTCAAGTTGTTGCTCTTTGCATTTACTTTATAAACTGTATTTCTTGGTTTCTTTCAGATTCCAGAATCTGAATGCAGTAAAAGTTGTCAACCTGGTACAAGAAAAGCCACCAGAAAGGGACAGCCAATGTGTTGTTTTGATTGTATACCATGTGCAGAGGGAGAAATTAGCAACCAAACAGGTACAGACGACTACTAGTGATAAACATGGAATACTGTATACTCATACACAGATCAAGGGATAAATAAATAACCTTTTTCTATATGAAGATGCTATATCAAAGAGGGGTTTAGAAACCCATTTTTTCCTTTCTGTGTTCTTCTCCAGCCTGGGATTAATGTACAGTACACACATTTATAGTGCCATAGCAAAATATAATGAAATTGCATAAATGTTTAGGTTTTATACGATATAAGCAAATATGCTCACCATAAATGGATGTCATTTTCAGTGTTTATATGCTAAAAAGATTTTAGATTATGACTGTTTTATAACTTACTGTATTTAACAGCAATGAAAAAATACTGTTCTAAAAGAAATTTCAATACTTATTTTTATAGATGCCATAGAATGTTTCAGATGCTTGGCAGAATTCTGGTCCAATCGGGAAAGGAGTCAATGTGTGCTGAAGGAAATTGAATTTCTCTCTTATGATGATGCCATGGGAATCACTTTAACAGCTACTGCATCTTTTGGAGCTTGTCTATCACTTGGTGTTCTGTCAGTTTTTTTGCATTACAGGAACACTCCAGTGGTAAAAGCAAACAATTCTGAGCTGAGCTTTCTTTTGCTGGCGTCTTTAACTTTGTGCTTCCTCTGTGCTTTATGCTTCATTGGAGAACCCACCTATGTGACTTGCATGTTGAGACATGTGGTGTTTGGGGTTAGCTTTGCTCTTTGCATTTCTTGTATTCTTGTAAAAACAATTGTAGTCATAATTGCATTTAAAGCTACGTTGCCTGGTAATAATTTGATGAAATGGTTTGGTGTAGCTCAACAGAGGGGTACAGTTTTTATCTTGGCTTTTATTCAAGCATTAATATGTCTAATGTGGCTGACAACAGACCCACCTTTCCCCACTAAAAGCACAAAATATCAAAATTCAAAAGTTATATTTGAATGTGACCTTGGATCAGTAACAGGATTCAGCTGCCTTTTAGGATATATTGGCTTGCTTGCTGCCATTTGTTTCCTAATTGCCTTCCTCGCAAGAAATCTTCCAGATAATTTTAACGAAGCTAAGTTTATCACTTTTAGCATGTTAATTTTTTGTGCTGTCTGGATAACTTTCATACCCGCCTATATAAGCTCCCCGGGGAAACATACAGTAGCTGTGGAAATATTTGCTATTTTGGCTTCAAGCTTTGGTGTTCTTTTTGCAATATTTGCTCCAAAATGTTATATAATTTTGATTAAACCAGAGCTAAACACAAAGAAAGCCCTAATGAATAGAGGAGCTCCAGACAAATAGCTGGATAGAACAGTTAAATAAATCCTTTCTACTTTCAAACTACACTTATTCCACTACAGTGTCATGAGGAGCCAAAATTTACTCCAGTAGTATCAGGAGTAAGGCAGGAACCAACTCTGCTTTTGTAGGCACTTGTAAGGCACACTCTCCCACAAACACTTACTGGGCCAACGTCATCATCATCATTATTATTATCATCACAATTTGAAAGGCAATTATCCGTATTTTCAAAGGTAAGATGGTTGGCCACGAAATCTTTTTTCCATACTCTTTACAGTCCTTGGAATTTTTTGGGGTGAAAATCATTCTTTTTTATATAATCCAACATCACCTCAAACACATCTTATTTTCTCATCTTCTGTGCATCACCTCCTCCCTCTGCACCATCCTTTGCTTTTCACTCCATACACCAACCGCCTTAGACTGTTTCTCTCAGCATAACATCTAGTTTTTCTCTTAATTTAGCATTTATCTTCTTGTCACTCTGCAACTACATCTATCTGATCATTTTTTATCTCTGTTCTTTTCAAACTGACTTCAAATTTCTTCATCATGCACATCCCACTGAGCATGCTACTACTCTCACAGCTTTCATAAACTTTTCTCATCAAGGACAGATAGACTCATTTGGATTAGAGAATAGAGGACCACTCCCAAAATTTGATCCAAGCATCTTTCATCCTCACTGTCACTGCTCTGCCCACACTTTCATCTGCACTGAAAATGTCATCTAAGTAGCAAATCTTCCTAGTTTCTCCAAAAAACTCAATTGCCAGCATCTAAAATTACACTTACTACATCAGCATTCTGCACTCATTTCACACATTTTCTACAAAGATTGCATATGCTACCTGCAGACTGCCCTTCACACTACTATATTGTTTTCACATGCAGTTCCAGTGCATCGGCCTAAGTTCCTTTCAATACCTTTACCCCTCAAATTGCACACCAGTACATCCACTTCTTCCATGCATACTTACCTGTCACCTCCACCTATCACTTGGTCTCTGCTTGCAATGCATTTAGCAAGCTTTTCACTTCCAAAGTAGCAATCCATGCACTCTCTGGTTAATGCCTTATTTTAAATTACTGTAAAATCAAAACATTCACTATCCCCATCTGTTGCCATCATCGGAGACACCACTTCCCCTCACCTAACATGTAAATGCCCACCTCGACATCTCTCATGGGACCCTTTAAAAATCATTTTCCAGATCTTCACATGCACAATGCAGTTTTTTTCTCTCCGTCTGATGATTTTTCTGTACCTGACTGACAATATAGTTTGCATCTGTTGTTCTCTCACCTAACATGAAACTAAACTGCATTTCACAATAGCAATTAACCTGACGATGTTTGAATTCTTGAAGAAACTATGATACATGGAAATAACCCACCTAGGTAGACCCAGGGTGAATTTGGAAAACTCCCCACAGATAGTGTAAATCTCTGGAGCTATGAGGCATTATTAACAAACACTACATCGCTGAAAATTTCCATTTTTAAGGAATGTAATCAATATAAGGAAATTAACCTATTAATAACTACTTTTGTCTAAACTTGAGATTTTCTAATGATAAAGTGATTTTTGTTGAAGTATATATATGAGGAAATAAAAACTAAAGTACCGTAAAAGAATGTGAGATGACTAGGTCGCAAATTCTTCAATCTGCAATGAAACTCCAGTAGCTTTAAAAAAGTTTACAAAGATTTTGGTATCAGTTTTACTCTTCAACACATTGTTCTTTAAAAAATGTCCAGTATTTCTTAGTGGATGTTTAGGATGAACATTTGATTTATGCAGGGATGTGTATATGTAGGGGGTTGAGGAGAGGCGGATTTTGGTCAATGCCCAAAGAGAAAGATTGTTTGTCCACTCAATGAAAATTTGGTAAAAATAAAGTTTGTCTTATTTTGGCATTTAGTTGCCCTTCCCTGCATATCTAAACAGCAACCCCCTAATAATGCCACTGGTTTTATGTGAAGAAACACAGTCCTGGAATATACAGTAAATGTATAGTAATTCAAATTAACTCAAAGACTTTAACAACCATTGTTTAGTAATAAAATCTCACACCTTCAATCCTTCTCCATTACAAAATTAGATTTTTTTTTGTTAGTCCTTATTTTTGTCTTGCTGTTGAAATGTAAGGCAAAATCAAAATGTTGCATTTTGCCCAAATACTGGATTTTGCCATTTTTTTTTGGTATTACTTACATAGGTTTACTACTTTGTTATTAAATTCTATAAAATATATATGATACCTTTATTACTTATGCTAATAATTGAATTAATGTTTCAATGAAATAAAACTAATCAATTTAAAAAATAAAGTTTTGGCACATGTGAAGACAAAAGGAAACAGAGAAAAAGAGTTGGTGCTTTGTTGGTGAATCATTTATAATATATTTACTTTAGAAACCCCACCCAAAGAAAAGAGAAAAATGAAGACATAGGGAAAAAGGAAAAAAATACTATTTTTATGGTAAAATGTAAAAGAGTCAGTCACAGGGCCAGCAGGCTTTTTCTGAAATAATATTAATAAACTCATGTTTTAGAAATGTTTTCAACATATCCTCTAGGAAAGGCTTAGAGATGATACAGAAAGTCACTATTAACACTAGACTCCTTGAAGCCTATGAAAAAACTTGTAATCTCTGGCCACCTTAAATTCCTTTGCACCACTCCATTAACATCTTTTGTTTTGCAAATGTGTCGATCAGCGCAAGCAGCCTAATATCCAATCCCTCAGGCAAAAAGTTCTCCCAGCTCAAGTCTGTTTATCTCGGTGTGAGGTGCCTGGAGTTGTGTAGGGTAAATAATATATTGTTATTTGGAACACATACATTTCATGTGTGTTCCATGTCTACAATGATCTGTGTAAATGTAGGATGACAGGAAATGCAAGACAAGAAAAGTTGAGCACATTGAACAATGCGGGGAGGCTGTGAACTTGCAATTGCTTTTGTGATAGACAAGCAATCCTCGACAGATGTGTCACTGCATGCTGTGTGTGCTGCAGAGTTAAAACAAATCACAAATGACATTTACTAGTCATATACAATGCTGTGTGAAATGTGTGAAGCATCAGCTGCTGTAACAAAAATCTTTACACTGAGCACTTCCGCCTTCCGCGGATTAACAACAACGAGATGTGGTTTATTCTCTACAAAACTCAAATTCAGATGCTGCCAACCATTTCATTTTAATCTAGTGTTTTCCACATTCTTGGTGGTAAAGTGTTGAGAACTTCTCATGTGAATTCTGTTTTCTGTTGGCAGGTGACATCATTTTAGCTGTTTATAGTCTGAGTACCTAATCTCAACCTCACTGGATAGCATTTAACAATAGATTGATTGACTCACATAATTTGACAGTGTACTAATCATTGCTAATATGATAATTTTGTATTAGTATTCTGATAAGGCAGAAAAAATATTTGATGAATCAGGAGATTGAAGAGACATCAAAGATAAAGTGAATCTCAAAAACTGGGTGAATAAAACAAGAATATATTTTAATCAGAAGCAGCGTGAGATAAAAACTATAAGAAGCAACCAAAGTCCAAAATGTTAAAAAGAAGTAGTTAAAGAACATACAAAAAAGTTATAAATCCTAAATTTTCTAGATAATATGAAAATATCCAGAATCTTGGATGCTGTCTGGAGTGTTGTGCCAGCTTAGGTACCAATTAGCTGATGACTCATGAGACTTGAATTCCAGAACATGCCCTGTAGCAACAAGCTGTCATGAAATAGCAACAGGGGGAGCAGCAGAAAAAAGAAGAACTCAAAATTGTGGCAACCATGATGTGAAAATTGCGTTGCAAGAAAAAATCAAAACTAAATGATAAACTAAAACTATTCCAAAAATTAACAATTGTATCAAATGAAATTAAAATTTAGTATCATTCAAAACACCAATACAAATAACAAGACTAGGAGAAAAATTAATCAAGCTCTTTAAAATGAATCCAAGGAACAATCAAAAACTTGAATTTATGATAATCAACAAACTTCAAATTCAAGTCAATTTTGACCTATATGGATCAGAAGCCTATTCCTATATGAGTAAATACAGAATGTTCTGTAAAATATGCAGAACAAAAACTAGAGTCATATGAATGAATCAGCTCTGAAAGCTTTTGCCCTCTCCACTTTGGTAATTAAGGAGGTTCTTAAAACAAAATTATTAACTTTTGATAAACTATGTATAATATAATTGGGCCATCCAACCACAACTCTCCCTTCCAAGCAGCAGGTGTCCCTATACTCCAGGGCAGCAATAGCTGTTAAAATGGCAGGCATCTAGTAAGGTGCCTGTAATTTCCTTTTGAGGATCTTTATATACATTTAGTGGCCTAAGGGGAAATTTCTAGTTTTCTAAAACAAACTCACTATGTCAACAACAATGCAGGCCCATGAAACTAACAACAACAGGACAGTGTCTAAATATGCAAAAATTCCTTTTCATTTGTGATTGTATTTTAAGGTTACTTACCTAAAATAACCATTCTCTGGCCTAGCCACACTAATGAGATAACATTCCTTTACCCAGGGGTTTCTTATACAGTGATACCTTGAGATACGAGTTTAATTCGTTCGGTGATTGAGCTCGTAAGTCAAAATGCTTGTATCTCAAATCAGTTTTCCCCTTTGAAATGAATTGAAATGAGATTAATTCATGCCAGCCCCCAAAAAACCACCCCAATTTTTTGTTAAATGTTTTCAACATAAGAAAAATGTATTTATAATGAACAAATATTGTATACAAGCAAAAAAAAACCTAATACATAAAAGAGAATCTAAAGAAATAAACAGATGTTGGCGAAGCCAATTAGCGAATTGTAATGTTTTTTTCTTTCACTTCATTTTTTCTTAGTTTAATTTTCTTCTGCACTAGTGTTTTTTTTTTTTGCCACGCTTTCACTTTCATTCACAGGGCGTTTCAATAGAAACCTGTCCAAGGAGCTTTGTTTAGTCCTCCCCTTTAGAATGTTTCTGATATTAGTTCGGCAAGTGTCATTAAATAGCGCGGCTACGCGATCAGTTGTAACTTTTTCAGGGTGTTTCTTTTCAATAAAGTCAAGTGTTAGGCAAGTGTCATTAAATAGCGTGGCTGTTCGATCAGTTGCAACTTTTTCAGGGTGTTTCTTTTCAATAAAGTCAAGTGTTAGGCGAGTGTCATTAAATAGCGCGGCCCGTGAGATCAGTTGCAACATTTTCAGGGTGTTTCTTTTCAATAAAGTCAAGTGTTAGGCAAGTGTCATTAAAGAGCGTGGCTGCGCGATCAGTTGCAATTTTTTCAGGGTGTTTCTTTTCTTTAAAGTTCGAAACTTTTCCCCACATTGCAAACACTTCCTTTATCTCACTTTAAGAGATAACCTCCTCCGCGATAATGATCTACTGCAGAACCTCCATATGTTGCTGCGTCTGTAGTTCCGTCAACTCCTCTGTCGTCAGTTCCTCTGAATGTGTGGCGACAAGCTCTTTGATGGCTCGTATTTCGAATTTTGGCTCGTAACTCAAGGCAAAAAATCGACTTAGTGATGGCTCATATCTCAAAAAACTCGCACGTCGGGGCACTCGTATCTCAAGGTACCACTGTACTATATTGGACTCTCTCTCTCTTCTGTCTCTAACCATCTAATGATAATTCCTCCCTCAGTTTAGGATATATAAATATGTAGAATTGTAATGGTTTTGCTTATTTTTGCACAAAGTTTAATGTCACTAACTTGTGGTTGCAATTATTCTAAAGCATTTCTTTTAAAAGCAACTATTACAAGTCAACTTTGAACACTGTTAACCTACCCAGTATATGAAATGATTGATAATCTAAGAACTTTCTCATCTACTAAAACTGTAATTTAATCATGATTTCCATTACTTTGTAAGATTAATAATAACTACTCTGTAGGGCCCTTGAGAAGGCCCATAATGTGAAAATTGCTCCACACTGTAAAAAAATAATGTTAATGGTTGCCAGAATTTTACCGCAAAAAAGGTCACAATATTTTTAAAACTACAGTATAACTGTGTAGTAAATAACTGTTTTTTCTTTACAACACATTTCAACAGAAGGGAATGTTTAACCATAACCTGAAATCCATTCACTATAATAAATATGTCAATCAATAAACCATTAGAAAATATTGTCAGGATCAGTACCCAGTTTGCATCAGTAAAGTAACAAAAACGAATAACAATCATGTATCATTTAGTTATACACATTGAAAAGAATTCAATGTTTAAAGAAGTTATGGCACATTGTCTGGTGGAGAAGTAAAGTTTGGTTTTTTGGTGTACGGTGTCCTACAGGTGTGCCACCTTACGAATACCACCATAAATCAGCTTCCATAACCTCAGATAAGTGCTAACTTTGTTTAAGTTTTTTTCTGTACTGTTCAAAGGTATGTGGTTCACCAGGAAGAATATGGTAAAAGGGGGCATTTCCTTATGCAAATATTGCAATTTCAATGTTACTTAAACAATGCTTTACCATTTTACACTTTACAGTCATTTATCTTCGCTATTTAACAGTTTTACACTGTAAAATTAACAGCGATTTTTTCAGTGTAACTGTAATGTATCAGTAAACGCTATGTGGCATATTTTGAAAGTAGAAAAATATTGCTTTTACAGAACTTGGCTGTAAAAAATAATTTATTGTTTAACAATAGAATTCCTGAAGCCTATGAAACAACTCGTAATACTGGCCAACCTTAAATTCCTTCACACCCCTCCATCAGTGTCTTGTTTTGTAAATGAGTTGATCAGCACAAGCCTTGACAGCTCAGCTCATGGGCAAAAGGTTCTCCCAGCACAACCCAAGGATCCTTATCTGAGTGTGAGATCTGGAGTTGTATGGGGTAAATAAAACAGTATATCGTTATTTGGAATACATGTATTTCATGTGTCTACAAAGATCTGGGTAAGTGTAAGATGAAAGGAAATGCGAGAAATGCATTTACATGTAGCTGTCAATGAGTTAAAAACCCAAGCTCAAATGTCAATCGACAGGGAGCTTACATGTATTCTTGAATGTTGCAGAGGTAAGAACTGCTGCCTTATAACCCGATAAGTAAATGAGTTTTTGCATAGGCTTCAGGAATTCTAGTGTTAAGACACACAGGTAATTTTCAGTAGACCATAAGGTAGCTTTCCATTTTTTAAAAAAAGGTTTTTTACTTTCACCTGTAAAACAAACAAAAGGACACAAGCATAAAGGTTTGGGGATTTGTACCCCTTGTACTGTAACAAAAATAGGTTTTCCTTTGACATAAACAATCTCAAATCATAAGACAAAGATGGCGGGTTTGGGGGGACAATATAACAGGATGGACCGGAAATCAGACGTGATGGTTGCTGGGAAGGCGTGATGGATTGTGGGAGATTGACGTCATCTTTGGGGGACCAGAAGGAAGAAAGGAACCCGGAAGTGGAGACCGTTGCGTGCTCCGGGTTTTATGGCGACGTCGCTTCGTCTTTTCTATGGAGAGAGAGGTTAGTACGCTGTCTTTGTCCCCCGGTCGGGTTTATTGCGGTGCGCGTCGAGTCGTTCAGCCGTTCCTAATGTGCTCATGCGTGACACACCATATAGAGTATTTTTACCATTTAAATTTACCAACATGTTTTTATAGCGCTAGGGTGCGGTACAATGACTGACTCTGTGCTCTAAACCCCAAAGAGTATTAACAAAGTATATCAGATCAAATCAAAATAAATATTAAAAAATGCAGTTTATATCAGTTTAAATAGTCATTAAATGTTTTCTTGTTAATACTGCATATATTGAATACAGATATATGGGTTTGTGTGAAATTAACTTTGCTTTATTTTATGCTGTATGAAGTGTATTTTAGCAGAGCAGTTCAGTGAATACATTCTTTGATCTTATATTTTCTTTTGAATATGAACAAATGACTTCTAGTAATAAGTCTGAAGGAAAAACTACAGCAGTCAAATTGACCTGTCATTTCTAAATATAAAATACTGTGACATTATAAAAGATCACTGAAAAATGCCAAGAGATTTAAATAAAAGTGATCCTTTACTGAATGTTTTTTCTGTAATAATGTGTGCGTGCACCAAAAGCTTCAAGTATAAAATCTCCAAGGGTTCATGTAAGAAGAAGGAAAACATGCTGTTTTAAAATCAGCTTTCAGTAAATGATTGTTATTTTATTAAACTAAAATCCAATTTAGGCATTAACATAAATTTAACAATAAAATGTATTTCCATTTCTTCCATCAGCTTATGACTTGTTAAATGTATACATCAATATATTTGTCAACACAGAATACCTCTTGAGAATTTCAATGTTTGGAATATAAATTGTGTTCCTTGGTACAGAGCAGCAGCATATCTTAGACTTGTATGATAATGATACATTTTTTAATTTCTAGTGGAATACTGTGTTTCCCAGTTTTTTGTCTTCAGGAATCCAAATGCAGAATATGGGAAAGGTTTCAGCTGAATAGCTTATATAAAAAAGGAGATGTTGTGTTAGGAGGAACATTCATTGTAAACTTTAAAACAATACCTCCAGACTTAACCTTTCGTTCTAAACCCGAAAACTGGAAATGTGATGGGTAAGTTCTTTGTTTCCAGTGGTACTTTCATGTTTCTATTTTATTAATGTTCTTTTATCAGACAGCCTACGTTAGACACATCGAGTCAAATCAGCAAACCCAGAACAGAATATTTGTTAATGTCTAAAATAACTCTTGTACTTTACTTTCAACAGTTTTGAGATTTCTGTTTTCCAGCGGGCGCAGGCAATGATCTTTGCAATTGAGGAAATTAACAAAAACCAGACATTTTTACCAAACATAACATTAGGCTACAGATTATATGATGACTGTAACAATGTACTTGTGGGTCTTAGAGCTACCATAGCGTTAACTGGTGGCCTTGAAGATGACATCACTAATTATAACTGCAAGGAATATCCTCCTGTTCTGGCAATAGTTGGAGATCCATTGTCTTCACATTCCATAGCCACATCAAGGATCTTGAGTGTTTTTCAGATCCCAATGGTAAGTTAATGCCAAATAAAACTGAAGGGCAGTGGTGCAATGCATGTCACATGGTGGACGTAAATGCTTTTTTTTGCATAAACTTTACATAATTAAAATAGTAGAGACTACTAGGAATGTAAAAAAAAATATATGTAAAAATGCTGTCTTTTTTTAGGTCAGTTATTTTGCTACGTGTTCCTGCTTAAGCAATAAACAAGATTATCCAACATTTTTCAGGACAATTCCAAGTGATACTTTCCAAGTAAAAGCTATTGTTCAAATAATTAAACATTATGGATGGACTTGGATTGGTGCGATTGCAACAGATGATGACTACGGGCAGAATGCTCTCAAGGATTTTATTAAAGAAATACATACGATTGGCTGTATTGCCTTTACAGAAACTATCCCCATTGTTAACGAGAAGGTAACATTTCTTAAGATTGTCTCTACTATTAAGAAATCAAGTGCAAATGTCATTGTTGTGTTTTCATCTGAAGAAGAACTAAGTGCTTTGGTTAAAGAAGTTGTCCAGCAAAACATCACAGGAAAGCAATGGATTGCAAGTGAATCGTGGAGTACATCAGCAGTCCTGGCTGTCAAGGAGAACTTTGTTTCTTTTGGGGGCACAATAGGCATTGCGATCCGCAAAGGAGAAATCCCAGGTCTTAAGAACTTTCTCCAACAAACTTATCCTAATTTTAATTCACAAAATAATCTAATGGTTGAATTCTGGGAAACTTTATTCCAATGCAAATTTCAAAATGCCACAAATCAAAATAACTTTTCTTCCAGAGTGTGCACAGGATCAGAGGATATCAAAACAACAAAAACAGCCTATAATGATGTAACCGATTTAAGGTCTCCTTATACCGTGTACAAAGCAGTATATGCCATAGCACATTCACTTCATGACTTGATGGCATGTAAAACTGGTGAGGGGCCATTTCTTAACAAATCCTGTGCCAACATCCGAAATGTACAACCATGGCAGGTAAGCCAAAATATAAGTAAATTAATGAATGCAATTCAACTAGTTAACAAAAGGTTTATAAGTGAAAATTATTGTAGCCAATACCTTTTTATGCAAAGCTAAAAGTGGACAAAAGTATTTATCTACTCCTTAAATACTTAATCTTGAGCAAGCAGGAGGTCTCATATTACTAAGATCAGATATTGAAAATCTGATAATAAAATAAATTTGTTCAGTTTCATCTGGCTCTGCTTTGAAACTGTACACAGTAAAAAGAATGTATAACAGTGCTTTAAAAATAATTTCTTCCCACCAGTTCAAATGAAGACACATTTGCCTCCCATATTTTGGCAATTTGCTTGTAAATACTGTATAAAACTTAGTATACAGCATAATGAGTAAAGATAGCTTACTATGAATAATTAGCAGTTTTTGTGAACAGTCATAATTCATGCATAATTAACTTAGAAATTCTGCTTTAAAATTTGAAAAATGGCTTGATGTGTCCAGAATTACCAGAATGAAAATAAATCGGCTAAAGAAAATTTTCAATTAATTGTAGCCATCTGTCCATTAAAATAGCAATTTAGTGTTAAGGTTTTTTTAAATCATGTTTTGATGAGGAAGGTGCATCTAAAGAGTTGGGAACAGGAAACATAAGCTTGCAGTCATTTGTGTAAGATTAAGATGGGAAAAAGAAACTTTACACACTGCTGTATTCTATTCCTGATCTCCTACTGACAGACTGAAATCTTGCACAATGAAACCCTGGTGTGTATGAAAAGAAAATGAAAAACACATATCTGAGCTCCAAAATGACTATTATACATATGCACCGTTTTTAAAAAGAGGATACAATTCTAATTCTTCTTTGCCAATAGAAGGTTTTTGGTTTGTTGAGAAAGAGTCATTTTACTCTTATTTACTTTACTAGTATTCATTCGTCAAGTATTTAGCAAAAGACACAGCGAGACGCAGACAATAGTATAGACATGTTCCACTTGCTCATAAATTATAGTTATGTATTGTCAAGTAAACTCCCAGCTTTGTTTTAAAAATATTAAACAAAGTAAGCAATAGTGATAAAATAAAAGAAACAAAAGAAGCCAGCTTGTACTGTAGCCAAGTTGTACTGTAGATGCTGGGTAAGACACATGACACTATCATGGCAATTCAGCTTTACAAATATTATATACATGTAAAAACAGGGCTGTTTTCTGGTTTTTCCCAGTGTTGACAGGATAAGCTCTGGCCCACCATGAATCTGAAGTGGATCACGCATGTTTGACAATGTCAGTTAGTTATGGTAAACATACTGATGAATGGTGCTGTGTGGAAGGTATAATTAAATGGACTACCTGAGTGCCCATGCTGATCTGCTATATATGCTAGTGAAAATAAAATGAACTGTAGTGTCCTCTTATAGAAGTCAGAGAATATGTTATATTTTGATTCTGTATTATACTAAATTATTGTATTATAAAAAGATTATTATTAAATATGTGTTAAAAAGCAATGTAAGGAAACCTGTATATTATTTTACTTATATGACCTAGTTTTTGATTACACCACTACAGTTTCTGCGAGCCAGAGCTTTAGCATGCAGAACATTCATATTCAGCCACAGTGCTTAGTACAAGCATTTTATCATACTGTTTAGCATTAGAAAGTAAGAGTTTGCAGCAAATACTTAACTTAAGGATACATATAATTTGTACATGTTGTAATCAGAGGACCATGCAGCTTTTGTAAACATTTTATTATTTTTGTACTGTAGCACCTGACATTCACATTTGGATGGAAAAATCAATACGTTATCATAGCCTAGGAAGCTTTAGTGCTTAATGCTCAAAATTAAATATTCTACATCTAGACACAGCTAATTTCTAGCTACTGATTTATTTATTTTCATGTCAGCTTATACTCCATTAACTTTTAATCAAATGTGTCAATCATTTATAAAAAAATAGTAATTGATTTTCCCACTTTTAAATACCTGTATAACATAAAGTTAAACTGTTATTGTTAGTCTGGACATGGAGAAATGGGGATCGTTTAATACTATGATAAGTAATACATAGTTTTCACTTAAAATGTCAATACTTAGAAGTACTTAGATGCTATTTAAACTTTTTTGGGGGGATGCTTTTTACATTTGTTTTAGTCTTTTTTCTTCACTCTATTTCTGGTGCTCACTGCGTTACAAGCTGATCATTTCATCAACAATGCCACCAGTAGCATATTCTTATTCTAGGGATGTCGTTGTCATTTATATACTTAAAATCATCTGCAGAAGTCAGTTTCACAATTTCTTTGTGTGAGCAAATACTGACTGCTAGTTTTTGATTAAAAAAGAAGCTGAAACTGAAAATCAGGTTTTAAAAGTGAATGCCTAATTGTTTAAAATACCAATCAAGGTAGATAGTACTTCAAGAGTGCAGTGGTTAAGACTATACTTTAGAATTTGCCATTGACACTGACTCTTTATAATATCTACTGTTCTGTTAGATTCTCCGTAGTTTCAGCATCCATTCGTTATTATCAAATGAGTGCTGCTAATCAGGACATCCATTCAGAAAGATCAGTCCTATGTAGTTACTTTCTTACAGCACTTCAGTAAACTGCAACATAATTTTGGTCAACAGGAAGAACCCTTCACATCACAATGTATTAGATGTACGCTGATTACTACTGTTCATGACACTAGGTTAAATTTCTTATATTTACAAAGCACACCATATAAACTTCATAAATTAATGATGAAATATGTTCTTTCTAATTAACTTTTGATGTAAACGTGTCAACCCACCAAACCAAATGCTGTCACTATTGCAAAATAAATGCATACTCATATGGTCCATAAAAGTAAAGCCTGATTCTTTATTATGTAACTGGCAGACCTGAGATTTCACAAATGAAAAAAAAAGAATTGCTATGCAAATGAAAAAAACAAATATGTTGCTGAAAATGGAGCATATGAGGGTATGCATACAAAGAATGTGAAACTGTATAAGCAATGTTTTATATATGTGTTTAAAAACAAGGATTCATTTTTGTTTAAGCAAAGTTTATGTGTGCCAGATTATAACATTGTCCTTAGTGATGCTTCATATTTAGCAAATATTATTTCCTTTTCCTGTAGCTTCTATATTACTTGAAAAAAGTTAGTTTTGTAAACCATCTTGGAGAAAGAGTAACTTTTGATGAAAATGGGGACCCTCCTGCAATTTATGATATAGTCAACTGGCAGCTAAGCAATGATGAAACAGTGGATATCAAAATTGTTGGCCTTTTCGATGAATCACTAAGGAATGGAAAAGAGCTCTCACTTAATGAAAACAATATTTTTTGGAACTTTGCTACTGGAACGGTAAACACAATTTCTTTACTTCCAAATTCTAACATTTTTTTCCTAGACTGCATTTAAATAAAAGATTCAATCTGTTACATATATCATATAGCAATAATAATAACGGGATCTATATTGTGTAGCCTAAATGCATACTCTATTTCATATAGTTATCAATTAACGTGTACTATTGTAAAGTCTTCAATTCTCTTAAATAAAAACTATTTTAGACTGTAAAGGAAAATGGCATTTCTGTATATACTCGTGGATAAATTCTCCCGCGGATAAGTTGGGACTTGATTTTACGTATAATTTCAGGTATTTTATAATGTCAGTCGTATAAGTTGAATGCGGAAAACTCATGCTATTGCTACAAGGGATTATGATATGCTAATGCTGACCTGAGAGAGTAACCACAGTGCACACGGCCTTTTTTTTCTATGTGGGTGCGGCAATGCGCTGTATCAGCGCATGCTGTTAACCTCTCTCTCTCTCTCTATTGTGCCTGTTCGTTAATACCCGAACTATTCCGAAGTGACGTTTGCACTTTTTTGTGTTGTTTGTATCTCACACCCTCATACACCTTTATCGTAAGAGCATCCCTTTTCTACAGAACAAAATATAAAGCTGGTTTTCAATTAAACGTCGTTGAAGTAGCAAATGAAATTGGTAACTGCGCTGCTGCAACAAAATTTGATGCGTCTCAGAAACTGGTGCGAGATTGGAGGAAGCAAGAAGATGTAAAAAAACAAATATATATATATACAAGCAAAATACCCGCGCTTCGCAGTGGCGAAGTACTGCATTAAATTTTTTATTAAGAAGAAAATTAAACCTTTTTAAACTGAGGGAAAATATGCCAATAATTATTTGTTAAGGATCTCTTTGTATACCACATTGTGAGTTCGGTGCTCCGGTTGTAATATGACCAAGCTGTGCGCTGAGCTTACTCTTGAGCATGCAACGTACAGTTGGCCATGTGAACAGTAATCTTGTTTCAAATTTCACAGCTTGGATTGCTGCTGTCATAATCGGTTTGAGTTTCATGGTTTGCTTCAATTACGACAGTATTTGCAGGACTTGTGTTGAAGTGACATTTGGCATCTGTCAAGCGTTGTAAGCAACTGGTTTCATCGATAACTTCACATCCAGCTTTTGAGAGTTTAAACATTCATAAACATCAAAGTGTCCACTACTGAAATTGTCACCTGTGAATCTAAGATGTTTAAGAGGCATTGGCGGTTGTCGAAAGGTGTAAAATATTTGACCATTTCAGTACACTTGAAAGTGACAACCGAACAATTCAGCGGCAGCCATCAACTCACATGCAGAACCATAGGTGAAGGGCTTAAGCATTTAACTCTTATAGTGCTCCTGTGTAGTATAATTATCTCCTGTACCGTCATCAGTCCTCACCTTGAACCTGTCCCAGTCATTCAATACATAAGACACAATGTTCCTCCGGATATCAAGAGTGAGCCTGATATGGCCGTGCAATATGCAACAAAGAGAATGGAAAAGGTAGGTGCCATCTCCGGGCATGGAAACCACTCGGTAAGTGACAGTTCTTTGATCGATGGTGATCACCTCGATAGACATGGTAATGGGGGTACGGTTGGAATGATAAAGGAAATGGGTACCTGAGCAATGTAAAGTACTGTAAGTCTAAAATACCTACACAATAACTATAATCGTAATAAACGAACAATAAAACAGCGGAGAAGCCGTGGATTAAATAAAAAGGCTGTAGTTATCAGCAGGGAGATGTGAATCCCGTGGCGAAGCAAGGAAGGGAATGTAGAGACCGGAGCAACGGACAGCCTTTTATAGGCAGGCAGCCAACAACGTGGGAGGCGTTGGGATGGGGGACCCAACGCCATCTCACTTGGTGACCGAGCTGCAGGCTATGGACGTATATATGTACGTAAGTAGGATTCAGTTAGCGTTGGGAACCCGCGTACCAAATTTCTTGAAGATGGGCCCATAAGTAACAAAGACCGTTGAAAAGTTCAATATGGCGGCCGACAGTGGCATCATACCACCGAAATCAGCACCAAATTTCAGCCTTCTACCTACACGGGAAGTTGGAGAATTAGTGACGTTGAAAAGTTTAATATGGCGGCTGACAGTGGCGTCATACCACCGAAATAAGTACGTACATTGGTTTCGGTTAGCACAGGGAAGCCGCCTACCAAATTTCATGAAGATGGGGCCATGAATAAGAAAGTTCAACATGGCGGACGTTATTGACCGTTATGACCGTTACGCTTAGAATTTCGAAATGAAACCCGCTTAACTTTTGTAAGTAAGCTGTAAGGAATGAGCCTGGCAAATTTCAGCCTTCTACCTACACGGGAATTTGGAGGATTAGTGACATTGGAAACTTCAATATGGCGGCCGACAGTGGCATCATACCACTGAAATAAGTACGTACATCGGTTTTGGTTAGCGCAGGGAAGCCATCTACCAAATTTCGTGAAGATGGGGCCATAAATAAGAAAGTTCAATATGGCGAACGTTGTCAACCGTTATGACCGTTACGCGTAGAATTTTGAAATGAAACCTGCTTAACTTTTGTAAGTAAGCTGTAAGGAATGAGCCTGCCAAATTTCAGCCTTCTACCTACACGGGAAGTTGGAGAATTAGTGACGTTGGAAAGTTCAATATGGCGGCTGACAGTGGCGTCATACCACCGAAATAAGTACGTACATTGGTTTTGGTTAGCGCAGGGAAGCCGCCTACCAAATTTCGTGAAGATGGGGCCATAAATAAGAAAGTTCAACATGACGGACGTTGTTGACCGTTATGACCATTACACGTAGAATTTCGAAATTAAACCAGCTTAACTTTTGTAAGTAAGCTGTAAGGAATGAGCCTGCCAAATTTCAGCCTTCTACCTACACGGGAAGTTGGAGAATTAGTGACGTTGGAAAGTTCAAAATGGCGGCCGACAGTGGCACCATACCACCGAAATAAGTACGTACATCAGTTTTGGTTAGCATAGGGTAGCCACCTACCAAATTTCGTGAAGATGGGGTTAGCCTTTTACCTACACGGGAAGTTGGAAAATTAGAGACGTTGGAAAGATCAATATGGCGGCCGACAGAGGCGTCATACCATCGAAATAAGTAAGTACATCGGTTTCGGTTGGCGCAGGGAAGCCGCCTACCAAATTTCGTGAAGATGGGGCTATAAATAAGAAAGTTCAACATGGCGGACGTTGTCGACCGTTATCGACTGTTATGACCGCTACGTGCACAATTTCCAAATGAAACCTGCTTAACTTTTGTAAGTAAGCTGTAAGGAATAAGACTGCCAAATTTCAGCCTTCTACCTACACGGGAAGTTGGAGAATTAGTGATCAGTGAGTGAGTCAGTGAGGGCTTTGCCTTTTATTAGTATAGATACTGTATATACATATATATATATATATATATATTATATATAATAAGTGTCACATTTTTGATCAGGCGTATTAGTCACGGTCTGATTTTATGATGGATTTTTCGGGTTTCAGGACCCAACTTATACTTGAGTATATATAGTAATTTACTCAGAATTAGATATCAAATTACAGTGCAGTGTTTTGTTGGTTTCTGAGGCACTTGCAAGCTGACCCTAAAGTCACATAGGATACAAATGATAAAACTACCAAATAAAAAGGTATTTATTAACAGAAAAAGTAATAAAAACAGCACGGAAAATGGAACAGTACACAAAAGGACAAACAGCAAAACCTAAACCTCTGTGCATCTTAACTATACAAAAGGAGTCTCTGATTAAACCTGCAAGGTAGCTGGTCCACTTTACCAACTGTAATTCAAAATCTCCTGCTCAACATCCAAATAAGCCAGTCTCCTTCTCTTATGCTAGCCTTCATTTTTGTTTGCCAATTAAGCTCTTGCCTCTAATAACAAATTCAAAATTCTAAGCTCAATGTTTCTCCGGTTGGAAGAGCTTTAAATCCTGGTCATGAACTATAATTTCTCAGTAATCCATCATAAATATTTGCCGATTTTTCCAATTACCACTTAAAATATCCTAGTGCTGACTGAATTGAGATCCCTCTTGTGACATCATGTGTCCTGTGTGCTTCCCTAGTGTTGTACTGGTGAGAACCAGACTGGTTGTCATCAGCAATAGCTCTTAAAGAGTATCCTTTAACCTCATCAACATTATTGCTTGAATCAAAATTATTTAGTCTTGGGTCTTTTCTGGCCCTGGTTTGTACTGTGAGTGACCCTGCTGAGCAGCACAAGTATCACTCTCTACAACTGCTAATAATACTACTGCAAATACTATTATTATTACTGACTACACCATTAATTTTATAAATACATAATATACTGTACAGTTGTTTTCTTTTCTTTTCCAGGTTCCAGAATCAGTTTGCAGCAAAAGTTGCCTGCCTGGTACAAGAAAAGCTACCCGCAAAGGGGAACCAATTTGTTGCTTTGATTGCATTCCATGTGCAGATGGAGAAATCAGCAGTCAGAATGGTACAGTTAACGAATTGATCTTAAATTATTCTCCCAAAGTATCATTCGAATGTTAAATAGTTAGCACACTTATGATGATTACTCTGTGTTTAATAACGATAGAGAAAGAAAAACATAGTTTCTTTTTGACTGGTCTTTTAATTAAAGTTTTGACTACAGGACTTTCACTTTTTATAACTTATATGCTTGACATATTTCATTAATGGTCTTTTTATAATTCTGATCCTATACCCACTTTGAAGTAGAGAAATGGCCAGCATAAGCAGTGGGGGTTGATCCCCTGCTGAATTTGTAAGTTTGCTCACTTACAAAGAAATGAACAGTCTCTAATTTTTATGGTAGTTTCATTTTAATGGAGAGAGACAGAATATCAACCAAAAATCCAGAAAAAACACATTACATAAAAGTTATAAATTGATTTGCATAACATTGAGAGAAATAAGTATTTGATCCCCTACAGCCCAGCCAGGATTCTGGCTCCCACAGATTGGCTGTGTGCCCATGTGGCACACAGATTACAATTAATCAATCAGTCAATTACAGCTACACCTGATCTCAACTCGTTATATGTATAAAGCACATCTGTCCACAAAATCAATTTCTTTCATTCCAACCTCTTCACCACCATGGGCATGACCAAAGAGCTGTCAAAGGATGTCAGGGGCAAGATTGTAGACTTGCACTAGGCTGGAATATCATCAGCAAGAAGCTTGGTGAGAAGGTGACAACTGTTGGTGCGATTATTCGAAAATGGAAGAAATATAAAATGACCATAAATCTCCCTTGGTCTGGAGCTCCATGCAAGATCTTGCCTCATGGGGTGAGGATGATCATGAGAAAGGTGAGGGATCAGCCCAAAACTACACGGGAGGAGCTTGTTAATGATCTGAAGGCAGTTGGGACCACAGTTGCTAAGAACACCATTGGTAACACACTATGCTGTAATGGTTTGAAATCTTGCAGTTCCGTCTTAAGTTTGCCAGTGAACAGCTGGGCCTGTACATGTGCCTTCTTGAGCAAGGAGACCTTGCAGGCACTGCAAGATGTCAGTCTATTACGGCATATTGTGTTACCAACGGTGTTCTTGGCAACTGTGGTCCCAACTGCCTTCAGATCATTAACAAGCTCCTCCTGTGTAGTTTGGGCTGATCCCTCACCTTTCTCATGGTCATCCTCACCCCATGAGGCAAGATGTTAATTGCAGATCCAGATCAAGGGCATTTGATGGTCATTTTATATTTCTTCCATTTTCGAATAATTACACCAACAGTTGTCACCTTCTCACCAAGCTTCTTGCTGATGGTCTTGTAGCCCATTTCAGCCTTGTGCAGGCCTACAATCTTGTCCCTGATGTCCTTTGACAGCTCTTTGGTCTTGTCCATGATGGTAGAGAAGTTGGAATGGAGGAAATTGATTCTATGGACAGGTGTGCTTTATACACATAATGATTTAAGATCAGGAGTATCTGTAATTGATTGACTGATTGATTGATAGTAATCTGTGTGCCACATGGTCCCACAGTCAATCTGTGGGAGCCAGAATTCTGGCTGGGTTGTAGGGGATCAAATACTTATTTCCCTTAATGATATGCAAATCAATTTATAACTTTTTTATAATGTGTTTTTTTTCTGGATTTTTGGTTGATATTCTGTCTCTGTCCCTTAAAATTAAACTACCATAAAATTGGAGACTGTTCATTTCTTTGTAAGTGAGCAAACTTACAAATTCAGCAGGGGATCAAATACTTATTACCCCCACTATATATAATGTAAAAAACACTATTGTCTGAAATAAATGCAGAATGCATATCTTTTCAAGTAGAAATCATTTAACAATTACCTGAAGGGAAGGACTAAAATGTGTATAAATAACTCTTTTTATCTCTTAGATTCCACAGAATGCTTCAAGTGTCCACCTGACTATTGGTCAAACCTTGAAAGAAGTGAATGCATTCAGAAAGAAATTGAATTTCTTTCATATGATGATGCCATGGGAATAACACTAACGGCAACTTCTGCACTTGGGGCCTGTCTATCACTAAGTGTGCTTGCAATCTTCATCCACCACAGACACACCCCGGTAGTCAAAGCCAACAACTCTGAGCTCAGTTTCCTGTTGCTGGTGTCACTCACACTTTGCTTCCTCTGTGTTTTGTGTTTTATTGGAAAACCTTCAGAAATAACATGCACAATAAGACATGTGGTGTTTGGCCTTAGCTTTGCTGTGTGCATATCTTGCATTCTTGTTAAAACTATTGTTGTAATTATGGCCTTTAAGGCTACACTTCCTGGAAATAATATGGTCAAATGGTTTGGTACTTCTCAACAGAGAGGCACTGTGTTCTTCACAGCCTTCATTCAATCCATTATATGTTTAATATGGCTGACAACTGCCCCTCCACTTCCAAATAAAAACACAAAGTACCAAAATTCCAAAATAATATTTGAATGCCATGTGGGATCTTTGATTGGTTTTAGTTGCCTTTTGGGATATATTGGCTTATTGGCATGCATTTGTTTTCTGTTAGCTTTCCTTGCTAGAAACCTACCAGATACCTTCAATGAAGCCAAATTCATCACATTCAGCATGCTCATCTTCTGTGCGGTCTGGATAACGTTTGTACCTGCTTATATCAGCTCTCCTGGAAAACATACTGTAGCAGTGGAGATATTTGCAATCTTGGCCTCAAGCTTTGGTCTTCTGTTTTCAATCTTTGCTCCCAAATGCTATATAATTCTTCTAAGACCGGAACTAAATACAAAGAAAGCGTTGATGGGGAGAGCAGGTCAAAATAAGTGAATAATTACTGTACCTGTACAGTTTGACTCTTTGTAAAATAAATAAAAATATAATAATGAATGTCAAGCAGATTTACAAAATCAGAAGAGTCTTTTGAGAAAGTTGTCTAAAATAATTTTTTAGGCAGAATATATGAAACCTTATTTTATTTTCCATTTTTCAAAGAGACTGTTTTACAAAAATCTGCTTATAAATGTTTGTATAGAGTAGAAAGTTATTATGATGTATTATTCACAGACACATATGCAACACACACAAATAAAGATTTATATATTATAGCTGTAAAGAGGATTTGGAATTTTAAATCCAACTCATTATCCAGTTGCCCAAGTTTCCTACAAAAACAAAATCACTTGTCTAATATGTGTTTTTTTTTTCTGTGGTACAGGAAAGAACCATACAATACTGTAAAATGAAGATTTTTACAATTTTAAGGACTGTAGATTCCAACATGTCATTCTTGTGTATTCCTTGTTGTCATATATTGTATATGTAAGAGCCTTTTGTTAGTTAAGGAGGTTATGCTAAATTGACGGAAGTATTTTCCTAGTAATGTTAAGATGTTTGTTTATATATTAGTGCATAGTTAATGGAAGGTTCTGTTATTACCCCTACAAGCTAACTTATTAATGGAACATTCTAATTATTTCTTTTTAAATGAACTTTATTGGATTGTTGCACGTTTGACTCATCTGCATTCTACCTTGGCATATATTGAAAGGTATTTATAATTGTGATCATTGTAACTCACTTATTTTTATATTTTTAAACCACACTGCAAAATAAAGCTGACTTTTATTGTAATAGCCAAGCCTCACATACATCTTTTGTGGATATCAGATGCTATTTGATGAATTATTGCATTGTAATATAAGCAATTCAAATTTATTTGGAATCATCACAAAATTACATTGTAATAAATATTATTCTATTCTGAAATGTCAAAATGCTGTCAGCTTTTTCTAAAAAGATTTTGTTTATTTTACACATTTATGTTAAGTGCAAATACAATTGTAATGATTTGAAAATATTTTGTAAAGTAAACCAATCCAGACATTAGAACCATTTTGGCTTGCAATTAAATTTTCTATTTCTGTACTGTATATTTATGTATTTTTGTCTTTTAATTAATTTTTACTACTGTTATAGAACTTGATTTTTTTATGTGTTAAATAAACTATTGAATGGTTTTGTGAGGGAGTGTCATTTCTCTTTTTTTCTGATTACATTTTCAAAGCCCTGAACTGAAAGCCAGGTGCTGTCTGGTGACAATAAATCATAGCAAAGGAGGCTAAGGGTCCAGCATATGACAATGTTTTAATGATTAATGGAATATTTTTTTTACAAACAGTTTTTTACAAACTGCAATTTAGTGCCTCTGGTGTATTAATTTTGTAAACTGAGCAGAAGCCCACTGCAAATATCTCATGGGTTATGGTTTTTTTATTTAAAGGGAAAACTTGCATCATATTTGCCTTTCTCACAGGCACTCTAAACATGAAATACATCCTCTTTGTCTACGTACTCCAGTGTCTAGCATTTTCAATACTTGCTGGTAAAGAAGATTTGTGTAAAGCTCAAGCCACTTTTGAGCTGGGAGGATTATATAAAAATGGAGACATTATGTTAGGTGGAATATTTACTGCAAATTTTAAAACTATACCACCAGAGCTGTCCTTCAGGTCCAGACCTACTCAACTTATATGTGAAGGGTAAGTGATTTTTGTGAGTACTTGTGCTTTAGAAAAAACAGTAGTATTCTATGAAAATTTTAAGTTATAGTGAACATGATCAACAAAATATTTCAGGATATTATGTTTAAAAAATGTCTTTCTGAGGTATAATTTAAAATATAACATAAAAAAATTCAACATGTAGTAAATCTATAAAAGAATAATCAAATTATTGCATAAAGTATTTGGCTAAATTTAAATGACATGGCTTCTGCTGCATAAAATAATGTTACATCTACACCTATAAAAATTATTTGATTACTGTATTAAATGTGCTTTGAATGGGTCTTTTTCAATTTAACACACCTGGATTTTGCAATTTTATCCCACTCTTCCTTCGAGAGTAGATCAAGCACAGAGGTGAGGTGATCTGCTCTGCCCAAACACCTTATGGTGAGAGCAGACACTTTCTAAAGGACAGAGGCTCCAAATCAGCCATTTCAGAATGCCAATTTTTAAGCCATTGCTTGATTATACTTAAGGAAATAAATGCCATATTTTTTTTTTTTTATTTCCAGTTACATATGGTTTGTTATATTCTTTCATTAAATATCAAAAAGATCTGACATGACTTGGCTTCTTTTAAACATTTCCATTAATTTCAGGAATTGTGTGTACACTCTACACATTTGTTGTATAACACAGTCAAAATGTCTGTTTTAGCAATTGACCATGTAACATTTGCATTCAAAATTATAATTACAATTTTTCTGTTATTAGGGTGTATCACTTTTTTGAAACTGCTTACTGAAATCTGGCTTTCTGATGTTTGATTATCTATATTTTTCTAAGAGATGTAGGTTAGTAAATTATTTAGAATATGTTTTTGTCTTTCCTTAGTTTTGAAATTTCATCATTTCAAAAGGCACAAACTATGGTCTTTGCAATTGAGGAAATAAACAAGAACCCAGACCTTCTGCCAAACATAACACTTGGGTACCAGCTCTATGATAACTGTGTGAGTCTCCCAGTAGCTCTTCGAGCAGCAACTACTCTCATCAGTGGTGAAGACAATGTTCAATCTGATTTCATGTGTCAGGGACCTCCTCCAGTGGTTGCCATTGTTGGGGATCCCGTGTCAACATATTCTATTGCTATTCTACGGCTGCTGACTCTTTTCCAAATACCTATGGTAAAGTATACTATTGCACAAAATATATTTCTAATATTTATTATAATTGAAGCCTGTCCTGGCAGCAATGAGTGTTATGGTGCTCACTGTTACCAGAATAGACTTCAGCTCCATTACACCTTAAAAATGATGGATTGATTGATGATAATATAAAAATTCCTATCTATGAAAAAGTCTCACAGAAACCCTTTTGTTTTAGTAGGTCAGTTATTTTTCAACCTGCTCCTGCTTAAGCAATAAACAAGAATTTCCAACATTCTTTAGGACAGTTCCTGCTGATGCCTTTCAGGTTGAAGCTGTGATTCAAATTATTAAACGCTATGGATGGACTTGGGTGGGTGCTTTAGCAACAGATGATGACTATGGGCAATCTGCTATCAAAATCTTTCTGGAAGAATTCCAGAAATATGGATGCATTTCTTTCACAGAAACTGTTCCATCACTTACTGAAAGTAAGATTATTTTGCAAATTGTGAAATCTATTAAGCAGTCCACAGCAACTGTTATAGTTATATTTTCTTCAGAAGAAGAATTAACTCCTTTAATAAAAGAAGTTGTACGTCAAAATGTTACAGGCAAACAGTGGATTGCCAGTGAAGCGTGGAGCACTTCATCTGTAATAGCCATCAAAGAAAACTTTGCCTCATTTGGAGGAGTAATAGGCATTGCCATACGCAGAGGAGAAATCCCAGGGCTTCACAAATTTCTTCTGCAAATCCGTCCCGATTTTGACCCCAGAAATAACTTGTTGATTCAATTTTGGGAAACAGTGTTTGGTTGTAAATTTTTTAAAAATGTGACTTGGTCTGACTTGGAAGGTTTTAAAGCATGCACAGGATTTGAAGACATTACAAGTAAAGAAACAGCCTATAGTGATGTATCTGAGCTAAGATCCTCATACAATGTGCATAAGGCGGTCTATGCCTTGGCGCATGCTCTACATAACCTAATGTCTTGCAAAGATGGACACGGGCCTTTTGAGAATAGCAGCTGTGCAAATATCAAGAAAGTGCAATCCTGGCAGGTAAACATGAATGTTAAGAGTGTGGTTGTTTATTGTTGTGGTAGGGATAATGCAAAAAAAACGTACATAATCCATTCTGAAGTAACCAAAAAGATTAATGAAGTTTCCATGAAACAATGTAAAAGAGTCACAAAGTGAGATGGAGACAGCAACCTAACCTAAATATCCATGTAGCTCAGAGACCCACACTGTGGCTATAACATCACACGTCTTGTGTAATGCTGCTGCCTCACATTTTTTGGACTCTGGTTAATATTCTTCAAGGGGGGTCTTTTTCTATCAGAATGTTATCACATAGTGAAATTCATTTTAGACACATGGGTAGTTCTAATTTAGTCTGTTGTAAAGGTGTGCCTGCATGCATGTTTGTAACCTTTGCTGGACCAGTTTTAAATCAGAGGGTATTGTCCTGTCTTGTGCCAGTTTTTTTCTTGAATAGGATTTAGCTAGCTGCAGACATGAAATAGAGAATTTATAGAAATTCTGAACCAAACATTAATATGATGTATCTGTTTCTGTTTAGCTTTTTCACTACCTAAAAGAAGTGAACTTCACTAATCATTTAGGAGAAACAATTGTTTTTGACAAAAATGGTGATCCTCTTGCTGTATATGACATTGTTAACTGGCAGCAGGATAGAGATGGGTCTATTAAAATTCGGAATATTGGAATTTTTGATGCATCAAAGACAACCGGATCCAAGCTGTTTATTAATGAAGATACCATCTTTTGGAATTTTAAACATGGAACTGTAAGACTTCCTTAAGTATTATTTGATTGTGTTAAACCTTATCCATATCTTGCAAATGTAGCTTGTTAATTTTATATCCACAAATGCCATTAAGCTTAAGGCTTCATTTTAAAAAGAAAGTACTCTAAGCAGAATAGAAAGTCCACTCTTTAAATTGCCTTTTTGTTGCATCAAACTGCCATTAAGTATGAAGAAAATACTACATTCATGTTTACTCCAAATATAATCATGAAAGATTTGTTACAGTTAATGAAAGATGAATTTTACTTTACAGCTAATGAGCATATTAGGGTAGGTTTAATAATAATGGTGCTACTATTGCAGATTTCTATTTATATTAATGAATATGAAACATACATCCATCCATTATCCAACCCGCTATAGTGAATTTCAAATAATTTAGAAGGTTTAAACATGTTAGAGAAAAGCAGTATGGTAACCTTAAGACCCATTAGACAGCTTGCACTAGAAAAGTATTCATTCATAAGCGAAATTGAATCACAGTAGGTTTAATTCGGCTTCTTTAACATCAATCGGCAGAAAACACTTTTTAATGTCAAAGTCAAAACAGATCAATGCAAAGTGGTATAAATTAATTTAACTGTTTGATTGTAAAAGTATACACTCTTTTCAAGTCAGTATTTAGTAGATGCAGTTTTGGCAGCCATGACAGCCTTGAGTCTATGTGATCAAATCTCTCAGTTTTACACATAAGGAAACTGCAATTTGTCCCCATTCTTCTTTGCAAAACTGCACAAGCTCAGTTTTCAAGTCCAGTGATAAACTGTCATTTCGATTGAGATCTGGACTCTGAATCAGCCACTTCAATTAATTAACATTATTTTAATACATTTTTGTGTAGCTTTGGCATTATACTTGGGGATGTTGTCTTCCTTGAAAGCAAATCTTCACTCCAAGTGCAGGTTCCTTGCAGACTACATCGGTTTTTCTCCAAGGATTTTTCTGTATTTTGCTACATTTATTTCACCCTCTACTATCTAGAGCCATCCTGAGCCAGCTGCATAGAGGTGTCAACCACAGTATGAGGCTGCCACCACTATGATTCATGGCAGGGATGGTGTGTTTTTGATAATGGGAAGTGTATGATTTATGCCAAACATGGATATTTAGTCTGACATCTTAAAAAGCTCAATTTTGGTATTATCGAACTATAGAATCTTCTTCTATAACATCAGAGTTTCCCAGGTGCCTTCTGGTAAACTCTCTGTTTTTTTAACAGTGGATTTCTCTTTGTTACTTTCCTATGAAGCTGTGTCTGGTGAAGCACCAGGACAACAGTTCTTTTCTGTACAGTTTCTTGAACCGCAACTTGTAAATTCTTCACAGGTATCATTGGCGTCTTGGTGTCCTACATCATTAGTCTTCATTTGAATGATCACTAAGTATTTGTGGACGACCACTCTAGGCAGCCTTACAGCTGTGCCAAACTCTTTTCATCTCTTGATGATTGATTTAACTGGTCTTCAAGGGATATTCAGTGACTTGGATATTTTCTTGTCTCCCTCTCCTAACTTGTGCTTTTCAGCCACCATTTCACGGAGTTGCTTGGAGTGTTCTGTTGTCTTCATTGTGTAGGTTAGGCCACAATACTAACTCACTACACATTGCACCTGCAAGATAAGGTGCATTTATAATACAATCAACTGAAACCCCTGACTACAGACAGTTGATCTCCATTGAACTATGTGACTTGTAATACCATCAGACTGCATCAGTGATAATTTGAGTGTGGCATATTAAAGGAGAGAAATATTAGGCAATCAACAACTTAGTGTTTTATATTTGCAATTAATTTAGACCACTTTGATCAGTGTCAAAAAACTAAACTAAATCCACTGTGATCCAATTTGTATAACAACAAAACTTCTAAAGAGGTCAATACTTTTCATAGGCACTGTATTTTAAACTCAAAATAAGGATTCTAAAACTGAACTACAAGGAAAAACAAAGATATATTGTATTAATTCATAAAATAGTGTGCAAAAATAGTTATTGCAAAATTACATTTATAAAGGCTTCTAATATTTAAAAAACCAATAACATTATTAAAAATAGGAAACAGCAGATGCCAGATTTAAAGATCATAATGCTTTTTATTCCAGCAGTTCATATTTCTGAAGTTTCATTGCAGGACTGTAATTCTTAACTCCTGTAAACACAGACTATTAGAAATTCTTAAAAAACAACAAAATATTAAAAAGCTGCAGACGTTTAAGACACATTTCTGTGCTCAAAAATACTCACCAATGATCTATGAATTATTTTTTGCAATAAAGTTTTTCCAGTATGTGAAACACAACAGTTAAAGTTATGTATTATTTTATGCCATCTGTGCCCCATATGACATATTTCATATTAATCTGAATGACATTCAAAAGAAAATAAAGTTCTCAGTCTCTCTTCCACCTGTTGTTCTTAGATACCAAAGTCAATTTGCAGTGAAAGCTGTCAACCAGGAACAAGAAAATCAGCCAGGAAAGGACAGCCATTTTGCTGTTTCGACTGTATACAGTGTGCGGATGGGGAAATCAGCAGTAAAACAGGTATGGCACTTGGTATTTTGAAACACTGATGCTTTGAAAATTATCACTAATCAGCTCATTTTAAATTTACAGAAGTAATATGTTCTGAATAATTTGTAAAATATGAATTCATCATTGTGCAGAATTTCACCCTGCTGAATGAACTACACAAAAGTAATTCCAGACATATAACAACTTACAAGCATTGTTTTACTAGAGGGATGCTTTAAGGAATCTTGGCCAATCTGCAATAATTTGGGTTTTTGTACATTTCCATATTTTTTTGTTGTTATTGGTTTAATATGCTTACCTCTTCTCTGCCATGTTGTTTACCATGGGCATTGTCATTTTGTGCTTATTTTGAATCCAGGTGCCATGTTGTTGACAGCTATATGGCCCTGTTGCTGCCATGTGATATCCACCAGTAGTGCATAATAATGGCTTTGGCCAGAAGGTATTTTTTATGAAGATGTCCCTCTCTTGGAGGCCAAGATATTGGACATGAAATCTACAAAAATTGATTTTTGCTTGGTGTTTTTGGTTTTAGATTTTTTTTTGACTTTCTGGTTGATGGCCTTGGCCCATTATTGACATTCAAGTTTAACCTTCTCATTTACTGATCATTTATCCTTTCATTCCACTGCTGTTTCATTTTGCAGAAAATGGGCAACAACTGTTGTAAATGGCTACAGAATTCTAGTGACCTCTGTTCCTATAGTTTGTACTGTATTGCAGCATGGCAGAATATTGCACTGTGGCTGCCTATTTTTACGTATGGCGTAAAGTTTTTTTTGCATATATACGTGTGTGTGTGTATTTATTTGATTCATTTTTAATATAACTGTAGTATTTCATTTGGTGGATTGCTTTGTATTAGTGTTTTCTTTTCCAATAGAGTGAGGCAAGTTAATATTTTAAGCATTTGTGTGAAACCAAGGCCTAGGAAGGCTGGCAAAAAGAAAAAACACATACTATTCTGTATCCTCTTCAAGAAAGTAGTCACAGTCTTCTTCTGGGTGGGTCATATATTTACCAATACCTAGAATAATACCAAAAAGAACAAAACTAGTAACAAAAGAAATGTGTGTTGATTCCACAGTAATCTCATTTAAAATAGAGAGAACACACAAAAACAAATGCAGTAAAAGAAGTTAAACCACACCTGTTTGATTCTCCGGGCCTGTGTTCCTACCTGGTGGCTGATCAACTTAACTACACAACTTTAAAGTACTGTATAAAGAACCTGCATTATACAGTATGTTCATCACCTTTACACATGATTTTTGTTTAGTTTGGGGTTTTTATATGTGAAGAATTCATTTCTCACTTTAGTTTCCACTTTTTGGCTTTCTGTTTCTGGTGTTTTTTCTTTGCTGTCATATATGTGATCTTCATGAAGCCATGTTTTTATGCATTGTCACTTTTCTGTTTGTGTTATTGTAGTGATGTCACCAGTAGTTCAATATTGAGTATGATACATTGAACAGTTTCTGTACCCCCCAGTGGATATTCCAAGCAGTTTCATTTTAGTGATAGCTTCTTTTCCAGGTAGACCCTAGCAATAGGTTTTGTTTTTGACTTCTGCTTTATTTCCTGAACTTTGATTTTGCCTTGTCCTTCTGTAGTGTTTGTTCTGTCTCTCTGGCCATGACCCTTGTTCACTTCTGACCACATCTTTTGGTTCCAGAATCATCTGCTGGTTATGCTTTTGCTCAAAATAATCGTTGATCACACACTAAGTTAGGGAGGCTCACCCACTTACCCGCATACTGTAACTTTAAAGTACTAAATTTTGCATCTCTTAATTCTTTCTTTCTCTCTTTCCTTCTTCATTTGTCTGTCTGCTTTGGCCTTTCTTTAACTGAACAGATAAGCCACTGCCCTGGCTTTCCTCAAATAACTTCTGCACTTAAGGCCACAGCAATTCCCCCAATAGTTTACAATACAGTAGTGCCTCAACATTTTGCTGCCATCTAACAGTGTGAGAGATTGCTCCTTCTCTCATACAATTTTTCCATGGTTGTCCCGTCCAATTAGTGCATGGGTCACTCACTATTAAAAATGTTGGCACACAGATTCCTATTTTTCTTATTGCACTGCTCGGTCCTGTCCCTGTTTTGTATTACCACATCTAGCCTGCAACTCATCAGGCTACCTACTACTATATCTAACATATGTCAGTTTGATAACATATGGTATTATGATGATGCAAAGTTTTGTTACTCCATGGCACATACAGTATTATATTTCATATAAACACACACAAACATGCTCAAGTGTGTACACTTGCAAGGTGCAAAATTAATTCTACACTCAAAAAAAAGTCAGAAATATGTTTCAGCTATTGCAGGGGTGTCCAGCTCTGGTCCTGGTGGGCCGCAGTGGCTGCAGGTTTTCATTCTAACCATCTTCTTAATTATTGAGCCATTTTTGTTGCTGATTAACTTGTTTTGCCTTATTTTTGTGATTCAGACCCCTTAGTTGTTTCTTTTTCCTTAATGAGCAGCCAAACAATAATGAGACACAAAACAAGCCGCCACATCACCAGCTAATCTGAAAATAAAGAAAGGTGAAGGTCTTGGTCATGTTGGTCTGCTCAGGTCACCAAAATATCTTGACGGTGGTCTTAGAAGAAAATCAAGAGTCTGCTGTGGCAGAATGAGAGCAGCAACAAGTCATGATATTCAATAACAGCTTTAATTAACAGCAAGAATTGGCTTGTCATTAAGAAACTGGTTGGAGTGAAATTGGCTGGAGTTTGACATTCCAATTTAGCTGTTCATCATTTGACTCCTTTCACATCTCATTTCTGTTTGGCTGTCATTTAATGATGAAACAAATCAATTCAGAGGACTGACTCCTTAAAAACAGGGCTATTATAGTGAAAGGAAAAGGAGTTAATTAGCAGTGAAAACTGCTTGCTGATTAGGAAAAGGGTTAGAATGAAAACCTGCAGCCACTGCGGCCCACCAGAACTGGAACTGGACAACCCTGGGCTATTGGGTCCTGCCCAGGACTGTTTTGATGAAAGCAGACAAATTAAATAGCTGAGAAAGGTCTGAAGTAGATGATCGAAAAGAAAGGCATACTGATGAACAGTGGCAAAAGGCAAAGTAGATGAAGAGTTACATTAAAAAAGATGTCAGTCATTCAGCACTATATGAATGTCAGAGCTACGTTCAAGAATTATTTTAATTTTTTTTTTCTTGTATAGGCATTTTTGTGTTCTTATGACATAATTCAGATAGACGGATTAGCATTGTTACAATCAAGAGAAGTGAAGTGTGCCACAATAGGTGTAGGACATGTCCTTAAATTTAGTTGCTATAAAACTTTCCCTGTTTAATTCATGTAAATTGCTTGAGACGTTTTATATGAAGTCCTGTAATCACAATTAGTTACGCTAGCTAACAAAGAATCAGTTTTAATCTTACTGTTTCATACATTATAAGTGGTACTGTTCCTTCACTGCCTTGATCCACCATCCATACTTGACACTAGGTCACTTGTAACTCTACCTGCAACAATATACTCATGTCTTGTTCCTGTGAACATTATAAGGATGTACTTAGCTGTTGTACTGGTTAAACATATTACCATTTTTTTTGTTTTACTTGAAAATTCAGCATGAGATTGTATTTATAAAGATGTAAAAGAGAAGAACAGGGGCTAAACATTTCAGCAGCAAGGAAAACTGTCAGAAAGAATGAACATCATAACAATTCAAAAACATACAGGGAGATTTACTCGAAAGAGACCCCGAAAATTCTGTAATAACTCTTGCTAGGATGAAGCAATCTGAATGAAACAACGTGCAATGTGCTCCTCAGTATATGGAGATTCGAACAAGCTGGTATACCCCTGAGTCGGACAATAAGGTAGGCACCAGACAGCCGTTGTGACATTTAACCTCTATTTGCAACTTCTGGGTGCATACCATACTTACCCCTTCACTCAGCCACTCGACTTCTCATCAGGATGGTGGTGTACAGTATTGAGCAGGGCATCTTCATGGTGCAAACCTATTGGGTCACCAATTCATTTAAGCAATGTCAGAATCAAGTGGATGATCGTGAGTTAATGGAAGGTTACTTCCATCAAGATGGAGCAACATGTCATACATCATCAAGGAGTATGGCAGAAATTGAATCCTTTTTCAGCAACAGGGTAATTTCAAAGGGGCTTTGGCCACAACGGTCACCGGATTTGACAACACCAGATTTCTTCCTTTGGGGTATGCTCAAAAGAAAAGTCTATCAGACTTGCACTGTGGAAGATTTAAAGGAAAACATCCAACGTGAAATTGCTGCCATTCCCCCCGTGACTCTTGCTGATACGTTCAGGAAAATGGAGTACCGCATTAAAATGTGTCTGGCTGAAAACAGAAACCACTTCTAGTATTGTATGTAATGCAATCAATAACACATACGTCAAGGTATTGCTTCATCCTAACGGGAGTTACAACAGAATATTCGGGGTATCTTTCAAGTGAATCTCCCTGTAGAACAGCAGTGAGAAGTGCAGCATAGTTTACAGAAAAGCTTCACTTGTCTTTATTTATAATTAGGATTTAAGGAAGAAAGTAGAACTCTAATGAAAATAGCCAAGCATGATTTTTATTGGAGAACAAAAGGTCTTTGGAACATTTTCTTGAAAGGGGAATGCTCTATATGAAAACCTTTGTTGGAATCAACAGATGGTGAAACAAAGCAAATTTTTTCAAGAATTGCAGTGATAACAGAAAGTAATGAAATATGTTGATCAAGTGCAGACAAATCCTTTGGGAATTTGAGGATGAACAGACTTGCAAAAATAAGAAGATATTACAGGACGAAAAAAGGATAATAAATATGTGCTTGTTAACAAAAATATCAAACTTCATAAGTAAACAGTTTTTCAGGTTATGATTAGAAATTAATACATTAGAGAGTCAGCTCAAGTTGGACGGAGAGGCGAGATTACGTTTGTTTGGACATGTGCAGAGGAGAGATGCTGGGTATATTGGGAGATGGATGTTAAAGATAGAGCTGCCATGCAAGAGAAAAAGAGGAAGGCCTAAAAGAAGGTTTATGGATGTGGTGAGAGAGGACATGCAGGTGATGGTTGTGACAGAGCAAGATGCAGAGGACAGGAGGAAATGGACCAAGATGATACAGTGTGGTGACCTCTAATGGGAGCAGCCGAAAGAAGTAGAAGAAAGAATAATACACAATAAAATACAACCCAACTTATTTTGACTTATTGCACTTTTTCACTGCGTGCAGGTGCAGAATGCTGTGAACAATTCACTGTGAAAATACAAGTACAGATTATACTAATGACTAAATACAGAACTGGTACAAATATAAATACTAATTTGTTAAAACACAGAAAGAACAATGTAGAAACTGATTGAACATATCATATGACTGATAGAAACAAATTTAAAAGATAAGTAACAATGAGATTGTACCAATTATTTAATACTTGACAAAAGGTGTCAGCTTAGGTGGCCACTTACTTTCCCACTTACTTCTGTCTGTAGTTATTGAGTATACAATGGGGAATTATTTTAAAATCAAAAAACCATAACGGATTTCAGAACGTACAAGGATATGTGAGTTAGAGTTAGTTCATTTGTTTTTTAATCAATGTTTGTTTCTCTTTCAGATTCCACTGAATGTGTCAAATGCTCAGATGATTACTGGTCTAATGATAGAAAAACTGAGTGTGTTTTAAAAGAAATTGATTTTCTCTCTTATGATGATGCAATGGGAGCCACCTTATCTACTATCTCAGCATTTGGAGCTTGCCTATCATTTGGGGTGTTAGTCATATTCATCCACTACAGACACACCCCGGTGGTCAAAGCCAATAATTCTGAGCTCAGTTTCCTGTTGCTGTTGTCACTCACCCTCTGTTTTCTTTGTGCTTTGTGCTTTATTGGAAAACCCTCTGAGCTAACATGTATGATAAGACATGTGGTATTTGGCATCAGCTTTGTTGTGTGCATATCTTGCATTCTTGTCAAAACTATTGTTGTAATTATGGCCTTTAAGGCAACACTTCCTGACAATAATATGGTCAAATGGTTTGGTACTTCTCAACAGAGAGGTACTGTATTCTTTACAGCCTTCATTCAATCCATTATATGTTTAGTATGGCTAACGACTGCTCCCCCTGTACCAAATAAAAATACAAAGTACCAAAATTCCAAAATAATATTTGAGTGCCATGTTGGGTCTTTAATTGGTTTTAGTTGCCTTTTGGGTTATGTTGGCTTGCTGGCTTGCATTTGCTTTCTTTTAGCTTTTCTTGCAAGAAACCTACCAGATACCTTCAATGAGGCCAAATTCATCACATTCAGCATGCTCATCTTCTGTATGGTCTGGATAACGTTTGTACCAGCTTATATCAGCTCTCCTGGAAAACATACCGTAGCAGTGGAGATATTTGCAATCTTGGCTTCCAGCTTTGGTCTTCTTCTTTCAATTTTTGCCCCTAAATGTTATATCATTCTTCTGAGACCAGAACTAAACACAAAGAAAGCCTTAATGGGCAGAGCAGGTTCAAAGAAGTAAATGTGCAATTATTTTGTACTGTTATCAGAAATCTCACGGAATAACAGATTTATTTTATTATAAATGTAATTATAAAGTTAGAAAATATTCATATAATTTATTTTAATTATGAGTACTTTTTACACTATGTTATAAAAATATTAACAGATTTTCTACCCTTTATGATTTTATTGGATTGAAGTGTATACATCCAATAGCTGTGCTATATTTAAATTAGGTCTTGAATTAAAAAATACATTTTCTTTTCAAACATAATGACTCCCTTTGTTTTCACTTTTAATATGTGATCTTAGATAACACCTATCTTCAGCTGAAATAACGTATATGGACACCTGAGCATCACATGTGTATGAGCTTGTTGGATGTGCCATTCCAAAAGCATATATATTAATATGGAGCTGCCCCCCAACCCCAGTGTCTATAAGAGACTCCACTCTTCTAGGAAGGCTTTCCACAAAGTATTTGAGTGTGTCTGTGGGAACTTGCGCCCATTCAGTCAAAACAGCTTTTCTGAGATCGGGTACTGATGTTGGATGTTAGAAGACCTGCCTCGCAATTGGCATTTCAATTAATCTGAAATGAGCGCAACAGAATTGTGCTTAGGGCTTTGTGTAGGCCATTTAAGTTCTTTCACCCCAAACTCATCAACCATACCTTTATGGACTTGGGTTTGTGCACAGAGGCACAGTCGTGCTGGAACAGAGGCCTTCTACAAACTGTTGCCAGAAAGTCAAAAGTGCATAATTGTCTAAAATGTCTTTTTAAGCCGTTGCATTATCAGTTCCCTTTACTGGAACCAAGGGGACTAGACCAAACCCTTAAAAACAGCCCCAGACCATTATCCCTCCTCCACCACACCTTACAATAGACATTATGCAGACCAGGAAGGTAGCATTCTCCTGGCACCTGCCAAACCCAGATTCATCTATCAGACTTCCAGATAGTGAAGTGTGATTCATCTCTCAAGAGAACACATTTCCACTGATCCAGAGTCCTACTACAATGTGCTTTTTATCTCTCCAGCTAACACTACACATTGCGCACAAACATATGATTGTGTGCAGCAGCTCAGCTTTGGAAATCCATTTCATTACGTGCCCAAAGCACGGTTCTTGTGCTGATGTTGCTTCCAGAAGCAGTTTGGAGGCTGGCAAGTCCTGAAGTGTGTAGCTCGTAAAAAACACCTACAGTCAGGTCCATAAGTATTTGAACAGTGACACAATATTCACAATTTTGGCTCTGTACACCACCACAATGGATTTGAAATAAAACAATCCTTATGTGATTTAATTTAAGGGGTTTACCAAAAAAATTTTTATGAGCCATTTAGGAATGACAAACATTTTTATACATGGTCCTATTAGTAGTACCCTGGTAGTATTTCCAGGGTCTCAAAAGTATTTAGACATTTCACTGACAACTGTGAGAACAGTTTCCTCATTATTTCATTAACTATTAAGCACTTAAAGGTTACGAATTGATTCCAGGTGTGGAATTTGCACTTGGAAGCAGTCACTGAGAACTTTCAATATGATGTCCAAAGAGCTGTCCATGAAAGTAAAAACAGTTCATCATTAGGCTGAGAAAACAAAATAAACCCTTTAGAGAGAGAGATTTGACAGTCATCAAATCAAGCATTTGGAAATTTCTTGAAAAGAAGGAACACACTTGTGAAGTCAGCAACTCCAGAAGGCCTGGACAATCATGGAAAACAGCTGTGCTAAATGATTGCAGAATTCTTTCCTTGGTGAAGGAGAAACCCTTCATAACATTTATCCAAACCAAAAACACTCTCTGGGAGGTAGACCTATCATTTCCAAAGTCTACAATCAAGAGAGTACATCATAAAAGTAAATATAGAGAGTTTACCAAAAAGTATAGTTCGAGCAAATGAAAATTCCTCACATTCAACCAAACAATGTAAAACCGATAGGACAGCGCTTCACAGTACAGAAGTACAATACTGCGAAAACAAACCAAGTGCTTTTCAATGCACAGAAGTGGAAGATTCTTCAAAGGCCAAGTCAATCAACTGACCTCAACCCAATTGGACTATCCATTTTACTTGCTGAAGCCAAAACTGATGTCAGAAAGTCCAACAAACAAGCAGCAACTGAAGACAGCTGCAGTTAAGGCCAGGCAAAGTATCACTAGAGTGAAAACCGAGCATTTGGAGATGGCAATGGGTTCCAGACCTCAGGCAGTCGTTGCCTATAAAGGATTTTCAACCAAATTTGTTTGTCCAAATACCTTTAAGCCCCTGAAAATGAGGGGGTCATGTATAAAAATGTCTGCCATTAATAAGATATTTTTGGTAAACCATTTCAATTAAAGCTGAAAGCCTACAATTTAATCATATAACGATTGCTGTATTTCATATCCATTGTTGTGGTGTACAGAGCCAAAATGAATAAAATTATGTCACTGTCCAAATCAAGTCAAGTTGACTTGACTTGTCTTGTCCAAATATTTATGGATCTGACTGTATGCTCTGTTGCATCACTCACAACAGAGGTGATTTTTACATACTATGCACTTCAGGACTTGCGGGAATCAGTCTGCGAGTTTGCATGATCTGCCATTTCTTGGCTGAGCTGTTGTGGCAGTTCCTATTCGCAGCATTACCACTTACAGTTGACTGAGGCAGATCTAGTAGAGTAGTAATTTCACATACTGTGGCAAATGTGACATCCTATGACAGTTAAAAAGACACTTAAAGTGTTCAGTATGACCTACACTACTGTGTGTTTGATTTTATACACCTGCTAACAATGGGTATGGCTGAACCACAATGAACTCAATAATTTGGAGGGATGTCCACATACTTTTGACCATACAGTTTAAGCTTTGGTAGCCATCAAACCCTAATCACACAAATGCTTTGAACATGAAAGAATTGCCACAGTCTGTTTTCTGATTAATATGATAAATTTGAATTCTTGAGGCTTTATTATCTTTAATGTACTGTATTATTGTACAGTACAGTAAGTATAATTTCCAAACTGAGATATATTGTATTGTTTAAAAGTCAATCACCTTTTATAACAAAAAAGAGAATATATATCTTCAAGAAAAGCACATGATTCTTCTTGCAGCAGCATTTAACACTTTTACAATAAAAACCTCTATGTTATATATTTTGGTCTCCTCACAGTATGGGTAGGAGTAAATTGTTGCTACTGTTATGGTGTGTAAAGTCATTCAGAGCAATAATTCTAGTAACATATGCATTTCTACTTATTGAATATTTCACTGTTTGCTACACCAAAAATTGAGAACGATGCCTGAGGATACTTTATAGCAGGGGTGTCCAACTCCGGTCCTGGTGGGCCGCAGTGGCTTCAGGTTTTCATTCTAACCCTTTTCCTAATCAGCGAGCAGTTTTCACTGTTAATTAACTCCTTTTCCCATCATTATAATAGCCCTGTTTTGTAAGGATTCAGTCCTCTGAATTAATGTGTTTCTTAATTAAATGGCAGCCAAACAGAAATGAGATGTGAAATGAGCCAACAGATGACCAGCTGAATTGGAATGTCAAACTCCAGCCAATTTCACTCCAACCAGTTTCTTAATGAGAAACCAGTTCTTGATGTTAATTAAAACCATTGTTGAATATCAAAGAATTGTTGTTGCTCTCATTCTGCCATAGCAGACTGTTGATGCTCTGACCACAATCAAGATTTTTTGGTGACCTGAGCAGACCAACATGACCAAGACATTCACCTTTCATTATTTTCAGGTTAGCCGGTAATGTGGCGGCTTATTTTGTGTCTCATTATTGTTTGACTGCTCATTAAAGAAAAAGAAACAACTAAGGGGACTGAGTCACATCAATTAAAGCTAAGGCAAAACAAGTTAATCAGCAGTAAAAATGACTAACTAATTAAGAAGATGGTTAGAATGAAAACCTACAGCCACCAGGAGCGGAGCTGGTCATCCCTGCTTTATCGCAATAGGTTTGTCCAGGCACGGGTTTCAAATCATAAAGTGCTAGAGTAAAGGATGATAATTGAATGGAACAATTACTGGTTATAGAAGAACTATTTTGAAAGAAAGAATAAGATAAACAAAGATGTGCATATGTTAAAATATTCATAGTTTTGTGTCTTGGTAGTTATAGATGGTATTTGTCATCTCACATTCAACAATTACCAGTTTTCTAGTGTTGGCAGCAGTCTTTGCCTCTTCCAATGTTTCTTCACATTGGTCCTTCACAATGATTCTTCTGTGATGTGACCGCCTCTCAGTTGTACTCAAAACAGCCAGTGATAACTGTTTGAAGGATCTACTTCTGGGCACACAAAATTATATCTGAGGAGCTCCTTTACAGGCTTGTTGATATAATAGAGTGTTATAATATAGTATATTTTAGTTGTTGTTATTCTGTCTGGTAAAAAATCTATTTTAGTTAATAACAACCTCTTTCTCTGTTATGTCCAATTTTAGTTATACAGTACATACTAACTTTTCTTTATTATTAGCATCTATTCACTTAACTAGGGATCTAAGGACAACACGGTGGTCTGTTAGTTAAAAAGACTAAAGAGTGTTTGCCTTATTCTTGTATCCCCAACTGAATGATTCAGCAAAACCGAGGATTCAGCTGACCAGGAGAAGCTTTTGCATTCCTCTTTTGCATGCCTCATACTAGTGCTGACTCTACTCTGCCATCATTCAGTTCTTACTAATTGTTTTCTATTTCATTCTTTTCATTTTACTGTTTTAAGCTGTCTTCCTGTAACTTATATATACCTAAATAATGTTCTCCTGCACTTAGTTATCTTATTGCCTTTGAGTTGTACATCAATATGTTTTTTTAAGGCAAGTCTAGTGGCATAGTGATTCAAATCTTGCTACTGCCAGAAGAGATCCTACTCCATTGGCCCTTAATTGGCCATTAACCTGAAGTTTGCACCAGGACACTGTACAGTGACTGACCCGTACTCAGACTGCCAAAGTTCATGTGAAAAGACACTTTCCCCTCAGAGATTAATGAAGTATATCATCATCATCATCATCATGTTAGACATAAGCTTTAGTCACTACTTAACATAAAGACTGACTAAATACATGTTAAATGTCATGTATAACTGGAAGTATTGTGACTGTGCCATTCCCAGTATACCCAAATACAGCCAACATTTTTACTTTTCCAAAAATGAGGTGCAATGGGCAAAGTCAGAATGCAGGATAAAGAAAGGCAGATTCTTACTTCAGGGCCAAATAAAATGAAGGAGAAGATTTGTTTCTAAATTTGTGTTTAATAGTTTAATAAATAAAATAATTTCCTAGTGTAGCCCGTGAACAATACTGCTTCAGATTGTAGATTTTGGTTTTATGCTTTTGCAAGGTATCGCAGCACTACACCCTTGTTTTGCCTTTATATGTATGTATGGCTCAAGGATGACACAGATTTCACAGATTTGAATCTCATGTGCATATTCCTGAGCAGTATATAGCAGTAAGCCAAGCAACACCTGGAAATGAGTGCAGTGTACAACATGTTAAAATGAATGCAGTGAATATGTAAATAGTAATAAACACACACCAGAAACTCCAAACTGGGCAAACTGTGTAAAGAATATAGATACAAAGTCTGGTGGAGATGTGTTTGTTTACAACCATATTACTGTATTCATTTTTGTACTACATTTGAAGTGTAAGCAAATGTGCCAATTCCTTCATCTCCACTGCTCGGCACGCTTTAGGTATTTTTAGCATTTATGTATTTTTGCCAGCTTTTACACATGTCCAAACATATGTATGTTACTTGGTCTAGAGGAACTTCAAGAGCAAAAATTTAAGTAAAAGTTCTTGATACAAAAAAGGAAAACAAATTTCTTAATTAGCTGTGTATAATCTATAATCTCATATATTACGCTACCGTGGCTGTCCGTTTGTCTGACCAGGATTTTAAATCACCTGTAGCTCGCAAACCAATTAAACTATTGACCTGAAATTTGGTACACATATACTATGTGACGTCTACTATCCACCTTTGGGGTGATGATTGACTTCCTAGGTTATTCCTCTTTTTTATTTTATTGTATTGTAGATACAATACAATTGTAGATAGATCAACTCTCGGCAGCAGCCAGCAGGGAGGCCATACGACACATGCATATGGGGGCCGCTCTCATTCCCTACCACCTTCGCTGTCACTTGCCCTGCCTCTTCATTTCTTAAATCATTCTGGAGGCACATTGAAGACTTAAGTGCCAGCTTAAGTGAAAAATTAAGGAAAACGCCTAAGTAATTGAAACACAAACACTGACTTAATTAGTTTTAATGTGAAAAGATGCCGACGAAAGAAGAGAAGCAGCGGGCCGCTAGTTTGGAGAAAAGAAGAGCTGCTCAGGGAGCAGCAAGCGCATCAACCTCTGAGCAAACGAATGCTAAACGTACAGAGAAAGAGTATGAAAACTATGAATGCTCAAGTCAAGTGTACAGTATTCACTGCACGTTATTGTGCCATGCACCATTATTGATGAAGTATATTCTGTTTCGATGTTATTTAATTCAATTAGGAGCTACTTAAATATACAAGTATGAGCATAGAAACACATTTAAGCATACAAGATACATATAGCATGTAAGCATAAAAGTTATTTATCCATATTCTCATCCTTTTGCCTTTTCTTTCCATGGATGGCAGGACATGATGTCCTGGCTAGTATATTGCATAGCAGCATAACGCTGAAGGGAAACACTCATTTAAGAGATCTACAAATATTAACATCAAATCTATCATTATGGTGTTTTTTCAGACTGTAATACCTGTAATAGATTTTCAAAACATGAGAAATGAATAATCACATTCATCCCAACAAAGTTCTCCCTTCATACAAGTGCATTAAAGATTAACTTTTTTATAAGAAGCCAATACAGTGAATAGTTTAGCTACAATATGTCCTAATAGAATTGATAAAATATGTAAGATCACATTAGGGAGATTGTCATGCTTTCCTCTGATTTTTTAAAACAATTTTACTTAATTATGGTAGCAAGTCTTTTGTGGTTGTGAAAGGAAAGGCTCTGTTTCTTTATTTTCTGACAATAGTATAGTGGCCAAGCAGGAAATGAATGAACTTTAAAAAAATAAAATTGGCAGTTTAATTCCTTTCTCCATACTGCTGTGTGACCCAAAGAAAGTCACTTGACTTGCAGGTGCTAAAGCTGTAGCAGTTTTGCTCTCAGATGTTACTTTATGTGAATTCTTCCACTGTTTTTCTCCATAGTACTGGTTTGTGAATTCTACCTGGAATCCACCTCAGATTCTAATTAATGTTTTTCTTATTAGAGCATAACAATGCCTTAAGGGAGATAGACTTATTTATTTAAAGTGGATTTGTTGAATCACATCAAATACTGTATATGTTTTCAGCTGACTAAAAATGAAATGTATCTTGCACATTTCTGTGCTATTATGTTTAACATTTATCCTATCTAACACACAAGAAGCACCGTGTAAGTTACAGGGAAAATTTGAACTGAGCGGATTATACAAAAGTGGAGATATTATGCTTGGAGGGATATTTGTAGTTAATTTTAAAACAATACCTCCAGAGATAGACTTCAGATCTAAACCTGTACAATGGAAATGTGAGAGGTGAGTGATTCTCAAGAATATTTCTCCTTTATGCTAATTGATTTTGGGGGACATTTTCATGCATACTGTATATGCAATAGACCTGTAAGTTAACGTTAACTTAGGTACTTTTTATTATAAATTTAAATGAAAATTTAATGAAATGAAAGTCACTCAGTTTCAATGATTGATGATTTTGGGGGAGAATTGTGCTTAATTCTTCACTTTTACTAAAATCAAATATGATGCCTTTTTATAGACAGTTGTGAGAACAGACAATGGAGACAAAAGTATTGCATTAATGTCCAGCAATTTTGTTTTAATTTTTAATTTTCAGGGAAATGGCATTAATTTTCTTTTCTATTCTTTCTCTCTTAAAGTTTTGAGTTCTCTGTATTTCAGAAGGCACAAATTATGGCCTTTGCCATTGAGGAAGTAAACAAAAGGACAGATCTTCTTCCTAACATAACACTTGGGTACCAACTATATGATAACTGTGTAAGCTTACCAGTGTCACTGAGAGTAGCAACTACTTTGATCAGTACAATGGAAGATGTGGTGCCTGACTTGAGCTGTAATGGACCACCTCCAGTTGTCGCCATCATTGGGGATCCACTTTCAGCACATTCCATTGCTATTTCAAGAATACTGAGCCTTTTCCAGATGCCTATGGTAACGTCTACCAGTGCCTTTCCAATGCACATACAAAAAAAACAAAAACCTTTCTTTAAATAGTGCCACTCTTTAACAAACATCTTAAAGCATTTTAAAAGTACAGAGCTATGGCACAATATTTAACAAATATATTTTCACACACATACATATACATTCAGTTACTTAACATACTATATATATTTTATTTTAGAAAACATAACCTGTACTAGTGACTAGCATTTAAGAAGGATATTATAATTTGATTAACTATTTTTCTTTTGAAAAGATTATATACAGTATATATCAGGCATTAATTTTGTGTAGTGTGTACATGCATAAACTAGATTGCCTTGTAGATACGTTTTCACTAAAAACATCTTTTAATTTTAAAACAGTCAGAATGAAATGAATGCCTGAAAATTAAAGAAGTAAACATTTTGAATTATTTCTTCTTTTTTGAGAACTGACATAATGCAGGAAGGAAACCAATTAAACGTAACTGCTTTGCTGCATTTCACTATCGCAGACAAAAATGAATGTACTGTATTATCATAAAATATTTTTCATGCTGAGCATTAAAGCAAATCACTTTAGTGAGATGTTATTGTATAATATATATCAAAAGGTAGAAAAGGTTAAATATTGTTGGCCACTCATGAGCAAGCAAGCACAGAAATTAATCTGTTTGTGTGTGTTGTATAGCACCTGTTACATTTAATTCCTCATATGATTAACTCTCAGAAGTTTAATTGTCTGACACACATTCATCCATCCACATTCTCACCTGATAATCCAAGTGGAAAGTGACAAATAACACAGTTTACACAATTAACTATGTAAGTTACATTTGATCCTACTGTACAACCTTTGTAAACCAATATTTTAGTGTGGTTTCATTTCTTACTCGACACATTCTTTCTATAAATGAAATGTGTTTTGATTTTTTTATGATAGATAGATAGATACTTTATTAATCCCAAGGGGAAATGCACATACTTCAGCAGCAGCATACTGATAAAAAACAATATTAAATTAAAGAGTGATAAAAATTCAGGTATAACAGACAATAACTTTGTATAATGTTAACGTTTACTTCCCTGGGTGGAACTGAAGAGTCGCATAGTGTAGGGGAGGAATGATCTCCTCAGTCTGTCAGTGAAGCAGGACAGTGACAGCAGTTTAATGCATAGTATTTATTTCTGAATATCTTATTTTTCCTACCCTGCTACATTCAAGTGCCTAATCTGCTAAATTAACACTATTGGCTTCAGTCAAAAAGACCAGAACTAACTTTGTAATGATTAAATTGAAATAAAACATCTTTATTTCTTGAAGTATATTGAGCAGATTAGAAAACTGATGCATTAGTGGGTAATGCCTTCTTGACTTTATGAAAGAACCAATTACCAAAACTAGTATTTATTTCAAACTGTGGCATTTAAAAAATGTTATTCTTTTTGGTTAAAAAGACCTATTTCAGCATTTAGAAATTCTATCTCTTACATAATTCATTGTTTATATAAATATATATGTAGCATATAATCATGTACAAACATACAATACTTTTTTTTTTCAGGTCAGTTATTATGCCACCTGCTCCTGCTTAAGCAATAAGCAAGAATTTCCAACATTCTTTAGAACTGTTCCCAGTGATGCTTTTCAGGTAAAAGCTGTGATTCAAATAATCAAACGCTACGGATGGACTTGGGTTGGTGCTATTGCAACTGATGATGATTATGGGCAATATGCAATAAAAATCTTTCTTGAAGAATTCCAGAAGTATGGATGTGTTTCTTTCATAGAAACAGTTCCATCTGTCACAGAAAACAATATTATTAGACGCATAGCAAAATCTATCAAGCAGTCAACTGCAACTGTTATTGTTGTGTTTTCATCAGAAGAAGAACTGAATCCATTAATTAAAGAAATAGTTCAACAGAATATTACAGGCAAACAATGGATTGCAAGTGAGGCATGGAGCACTTCTTCTGTAATAGCCATTAAAGAAAATTTTGTCTCATTCGGAGGAGTCATAGGCATTGCTATTCGCAGGGGTGAAATTCCTGGACTTCAGGATTTTCTACTGCAAATCCGCCCAGATTATGACCTCAGAAACAATCTAAAAATTCATTTTTGGGAAAAAACTTTCAGTTGTAAGTTTTTAGAAAATGAAAATACAACAAATGCATATGGAAATGACAGTTCTAAGGTCTGTACAGGATTGGAAGATATAACCAGCACTTACACAGCTTACAATGATGTCTCAGAATTAAGATCTGCATACAATGTGCATAAAGCAGTATATGCATTAGCGCATGCTCTTCATAATCTGATGAACTGTAATGATGGATATGGGCCATTTGAAAATAATACATGTGCAAATATTAGAAATGTACAGTCCTGGCAGGTACAGAATAACTTTCTCAGAATTCAATGTATATTATGTGCTGTTAATAAATTAATTCTACTGTTTGTTAATACTTTAAAATAATTTTTATAACGAGTCATTAACAAACATTATACATTGCTTAACAGATTATTAGTTCTTAAAGTAATTAAATGGTAATTCATACAGTCTATTGGTAATACTTTATAACAGTCATTAATTATGTCCTTAACAGATACAGTATTATGTGATGCTTTTACAAATTATTTATTCATTAGTTGCATAATGTTTTGTAGTATCTAATGCAAAGTTGAATCTATTCATCCATTGTCAAGGTTTGCAAAGGTTTATTTTAGTGACAATAATAAAAGTTACTATAAAGTATTACTCATTATTTGTTACTGCAAAGATCCATTGAAGTTTCTTTGCTATGTACATCAAGGCAAAAGACAATAAATAAGTACTATATGCTAGTTCTCTTTTATTTTGCTTACGATCGCCAACATTTTAGATACTTAAACTAAAACATTGTAAAGTTAAAGTTAATGTCAACAAACCTTCAATAGGATATACTATAAATCAGTTTAAAAAAAAAGTCCAATATGTTTCATAGTAAATCTATATTCCCTGGGCTTATTATACTCTTCAGTGATGGACTGTATTTAATTCTCAAATCAATTAATCTCAGATTACTGAAGTAAATGTGATACTATTTTTTCCTAGCTTTTGCATTATCTAAAGAATGTAAACTTCACAAATCATTTAGGAGAAAGAGTGGCTTTTGATGAAAATGGAGACCCACTTGCAATTTATGATATAGTGAACTGGCAGCAAGATACAAACGGAGCTGTTAAAATTAAATCCATTGGCCTTTATGATGCTTCATCCACTACTGGTGATGAACTCTTAATCAATGAAGAGGATATCTTTTGGAATTTTGAATATGGATTGGTAAGACTGTATCCTCCAACACATGTAGTCCAGCTCAGGTTTTTGGGGACAGATTTGATCCCAGCAGTACTGAGTGCAATGCAGGGACCATCCCTGGACAGGAAGCCAGGTGGTATATAATAAATTGTGTTACAAACTAATTAGGAATATTATGCTTTCAAAGGAATTAAGTGAAAGTTTGAAATAAACATGAACAAATTGAACTGAATTTAATTAGTGACCTAAAAGGAGCCAGCTTTAGAGGAAGATGGCTCACTTTCTTAAGTACTGTAATATCTTTGATTTTTTCCCTGTAAAAATATTTAAATTAATATATAAATATTAATTATATATATTATACATAACTTTACCTGCCTTTATGTGAATACAAACCTATTATACATGGCAAAGTCTTACACAAGTCAGACAGTCACACAGGTTAGGAGCATGCGATGATACAGCGCATTGCTGCGCTCACCACATGACAAACCAACTCAGGATCCCAGATTAGGACCCAAGTGCAGCCATACAATGGGTGACACCTCAGCACCACACTAGTTCAGATGGAATGGAACTGTGTGAGGTTTCTTATGGTCGATGGAGTACCAATTCTGCCACCAACCCCCTAGGTTTTTCCCTCAGGTTGGAGGGCCTACATGCAGGGCTGGATGCAGATTGACGTCATACCCAGGAGGGAGCAATTGCAGGTTAAGGGCATTGCTCAAGGGCCCAAAGAGACAGAGAGAATATAGGAGAAATTAAATGTTTAAGCATTTCCTGAGGACAAACTTTAAAATTGTTTTAGACAAACCAATGAAAAATGGTTAATTAAGTGTTCAAAAAACAAACATCTTGAATGATTAATGTTCAGAGTTTATGAACATAGGTAATCCTATCTAGATTTGATAACTTTAACCTGCTCTGCATGTTTTAACTATGACCTGTTTGCCATGAAGTCAAGAGTAAAGAAAGAACTTGATTAGGGTTATTCATTCAAGTTTTCTCAGCAACAGTTAACTTTGGTGAAAAATTCTAAACATCCTAATGTTTAAATCATTATATCTTGCTGTGTCATCAGCATGCACATTTGAACCTCTGCTATTTGATAACTTTATTCACTTCTACAATAAGACAAATTTTTAATAATTAAGTTTTTCTAGCTTCGTCTGTTTCTATTGTTTATATAAAATTATGATTGAATAAACTAACATGATGTTTTCTTCTTACTACATAAGACCAGAACAAAGTTACATGATACAATTCTCATAATTTATATTATTAATACTGAGATAATGAAAAAGTGTATTCATTACATTTACTATTCTAACAGTAAAAAGACAATGCTGAGCATTGATAATATTAGTGTATTGTATAACTGGACAAAAGTGAGAAGAATTGTCACCTGGTGTGTGCATTAGCACAATTAAATCCAACCATAAACCGACATCCTGTTCAGGGGTGATTCCAGGTTGTTGCCCACTACTCCCTTGACAGGGTCCAGTTCCGATTAAACAGTTACTAGAAAAAATGTTCCCAGAAAACAGATGAATCCAAGAAATTATGTATTAATTTTATGAAAAGAACATTTGTAAATATTATATTACATGTTACTTGCTATCTTAAACAAACAAAACAGTAGGTTCTTTATGAATCTTAAATATTTCAGTAATGCAAGCAAATCTAAATGTTTCTTCATAATATTATTTTGGCTACCAATATCATTTTAAACTTTCAATGTTGTTTTTCTGTGTGAATACAAATGTGTTGTGAACATTGTAGGTCTTTTTTTTTTAACAATGAGTATTTCCCCAGAACTGTTTTTTATATTTACATATAGTAACCAGGAAGAGGTAAATATAGAATTGTTTGCCCATAAATTACTTTAAAGAGTATTCCATGTAAAAAAAAAAGTTTCTGATTTACAGATTGGAAATATTTTTGAAGAAATGTGCAATAAGGGCTTGTCTATGGAAAACTATCTAAAAGAATTATCATTCAGTAAAAAGCACTTTGCCTTTTCCCCTTTTAATTAAAAAAATTACAATATGGGGAAATAGAAAATACAGTAGGGTGATTTAGGGTGATGTGATTTATGCATGTTTTAGAGGAACTGTGTTCTCTCTCATTACTTCTTCTTCTGTTTTTCCTCCACTGCCCAGGTTGCTAAGTCCATCTGCAGTGAAAGCTGCCAACCAGGAACTCGGAAATCAGCTAGAAAAGGCGAGCCCTTTTGCTGTTTTGACTGTATACCGTGTGCAGATGGAGAAGTAAGCATTGCATTAGGTATGTGCTACTTAGTTATCTGAAAGCTAGTACCTATATTCTGTATGTATAAAATTAAAGAAAAATCACCCTTTCTTCACAGGTAAAACCCTGTTTCCAAAAAAGTGCAGTATAAAATGCAAGTAAAAATAGAATGTGATAATTAGCATATGATGTAAACCTTATATTTAATTCAAAATAGTACAAAGACAACATATCAGATTTTGAAACTAAGAAATATGATTGTTTTTTTGAAAAACATATGCTCATTTGGAATTTGATGTCAACCAAACATTTAAAAATATTTGTATTGCCTCAACTCTTCTTTTAACAACACGCTGTAAATGTGTGGGAACTGAGGAGACAAACTGCTGTAGTTTGAAAGTGAAATGTTCTCCCATTCTTGCCTGGTATAGGATTTTAGTTCCTTAATAGTTCGGGGTCTCTTTTGTCCCATTTTTCATTTCATAATGTGCCAAATGTTTTACATGGGTGACAGGTCTGGATTATAGGGAAGCTAGTTTAGCACTCGTAGTCTTTTACTGCTGAGCTGTGCTGTTTTAATTGTATGTACAATTGTACTACAATGTATTGAATGTAGTCTGGTATTATCTTGCAGAAATACTCTGAAAAATATGTTGTCTGTATGGCAGTATATGTTACTCTAAAACCTGTATATATGATTTAGTATTAAATGTGCACTTCCAGATGTGCAAACTACCCACACCATGTGCACTAACGCAACCTCATGCCATCACGAATGCTGACATTTGAACGGTGTGCTGATAACGAGCTGGATGGTCCCTTTCCTGATTAGCCTGGAGAATGTGGCATCCATGATTTCCAAAAAGAATTAAAATTTTTGATTCTTTAGACAAAAGGATATTTTCCACTTTGCCTCAGTCCATCTTAAATGAGCTTGGGCATAGAGAAGGCAGCGTTATTTCTGGGTCATATTTATATATGGTTTCTTTTTTGTATGGTAACATTTTAACTTGCATTTGTGAATGCGGCAACAAACTGTATTCACAGACAGCATTTTAAGGAAGTGTTCCTGAGCTCGTGCAATGATTTCCACTACATAATTGTGTCTGTTTTTAATGCATTGCCACCTGAGAGCCACAGTAATGGCACACTGCACAATAACGTGCAGTGAATACATTTGACTTGAGCATTCATAGTTTTCATCCTCTTTCTCTGTACAATTAGCATTCGTTTGCTCAGAGGTTGATGTGCTTGCTGCTTCCTGAGCAGCTCTTCTTTTCTCCACCCTAGCAGCCCACTTCTTCTCTTCTTTCGTCAGCAACTTTTCACGTTAAAACTGATTAAGTTAGTGTTTGTGTTGCAATTACTTAGTAGGTTTTTTTTAATTTTTCACTTAATCTGCCTAAAAAATGATTTAAAATATTAAGAGGTAGGGGAAGTGACAGCGAAGGTGGTAAGGATTAGAACGGTGCCCATACACATGCGCCACACGGCCACCCTGCTGGCTGCTGCCGAGAGTTGATTCTATAATAAAATAAAATAAAAAAAGGAATAACCTTGGAGGTCAATCATCACCCCAAAAATGTATAGTAAACGTCACGTAGTATATGTGTACCAAATTTCAGGTCAATAGGTCAAACGGTTTGCAAGCTACAGGTGATTTAAAATCCTGGACAAACGAACAGCCACGGTAGCATATTATATATAAAGATTGATGAATTATGTCAAAATACCTGCACAGTCTTACAGAGTTGAGAACCCTTCCCACTTCTTTACCTCTGAGAGACTCCATATTTCTGGGATACTCTTTATGCTCCAATCATGTTACTGACCTTTTGCTAATTAACCTAATTGGTTGCGAGATGATCCACCAAGTGTTATTTTAGCATTACACAACTTTTTCAGTGTTTTGTGGTTTATTTCCCAACTTTTTTTAAGTCGTGTTGCTGGCATCAAATTCAAAATGAGCACATATATTTTTATAAAACAATAAAATATCTCATGATTCAACATTGGATAGGTTGTCTTTATTCTATTTTCAATTAAATATGAGTTTAAGTGATTTGAATTCTGTTTTTATTTATGTTTTACACAGTGCCCCAACAGTTTTATTGTATCACCTTTATCACTGTTGTAAACATAACTCTTTACATGAATGATGAACAATGTATGAAGTATAAAAAGTGAGAAGCATCACTACATAAAACGTATATAGAAAGGTCAGTGCTTATTCAAATCACAATCAATGATATTCAACTGATCCACCAATCTTCCCAGAACCATGCTCTGACTGTAAAAATATACTGGAAAACAGACATTTTATGCTTTTGCTACTTGGTGTATTATATTTTTTCTGTTGAATATTTCATTTTAAGCAAGTTAATATTAATAACTAATAAAAACAGACTAAGTCAGTTTTTCTCATAGCTTGTTCAGTTCTCAATGAAGATATTCCATGCAGTAATAATGTTCTTACACACCACGTTTCATTTACTATAACCTGCCTAATTTATGTAACAGTTTAGAGGCATTTAAAATTATTACCTGTATAAAAATTAATCCAACATTTTAGCATTGATCAGTCTGAAGTAAGGATTTATTGCTAGACACACACAAATGCCCTGCTGCAGCCTCTTAGATGTGTGTTTGTGTGTGTGTGTGTGCTGTATTGAGCAGACTGCTTTTATAAGTTCACACATACATCATCATTTATCTCCTATAAACTTTTCTCTGAAAGAACAAAATGATCTTAAAAACAAGTTTTCATAGGCAGCTTTTTGCTACTACAAACCACAGAAGGAGACTGAAGGGTTTTAACATTGCTGCTGGATTATTTGTCATAAATCAATGTATAAGCTAAGGCAACAGATAAAATTAAGCAAACATGGATTAAAAGCAGTTTTGAGCTCATACAAATATGGACATGACTAACTTATAAATCAAGAACGCTGCATGATTACAAAAAAAATGTATCCTTTGCACTCATCCTTCAAGATTTTAACACCCTCGTACTTCACCAACCACTACACAGCTTCCTTCAGCTTGCATGATGATATTTAAAAAAGAAATATTTTCATCTTTTCCAGATTCCACAGAATGCTTCAAGTGCCCAGATGATTTTTGGTCTAATGACAGAAAAACTGAGTGTGTTTTAAAAGAAATTGAGTTTCTTTCATATGATGATGCAATGGGGGTCACCTTAACCACGATCTCTGCATTTGGAGCTTGCTTATCATTGAGCGTGTTAATTATATTCATCCACTACAGACATACCCCAGTTGTAAAAGCCAACAATTCTGAGCTCAGTTTCCTTTTGTTGGTGTCACTAATATTGTGCTTTCTTTGTGCTTTGTGCTTCATCGGAAAACCTTCAAACATTACCTGTATCCTCAGACATGTTGCATTTGGAATCAGCTTTGTTTTATGTATTTCTTGTATTCTTGTAAAAACTATTGTAGTCATAATGGCATTTAATGCTACTCTGCCTGGTAATAATACCATGAAATGGTTTGGTGTTACCCAGCAGAGGGGTACAGTTTTGATTTTTACCTTAATTCAGTCTATTGTGTGTACTATATGGATGGCCATAACCCCATCAATTCCAACAAAAAACACTAGGTATCAAACAGCCAAAATTATCTTTGAATGTGACGTTGGGTCTGTGACAGGATTTAGCTGCTTGCTGGGATACATTGGACTCTTGGCGGGTGCTTGTTTTGTCTTAGCATTTCTTGCAAGGAATCTGCCAGATAATTTTAATGAAGCCAAATTCATCACTTTCAGCATGCTCATCTTTTGTGCAGTGTGGATCACTTTTATACCTGCTTATATTAGCTCTCCGGGAAAACATACAGTAGCTGTAGAAGTTTTTGCTATCTTAGCTTCAAGCTATGGTCTTCTTTTTGCAATATTTTCCCCAAAATGTTATATTATATTATTTAAACCTGAATTAAATACCAAAAAAGCTCTCATGGGCAGAGCTGTTACAGCAAAATAGAATGTTGTTTTTTACAATATTTCAGTGTGTATTGAATGAGTAAATTACACAAAAATAACTGCCTAACAAATCTATACAGTATTATCTAAACTCCAGTCTGAAGTTATAAGCCTTCTATGAATAAATGTTGCAATAATTGTTTTTTTTCTGCCTTTTATTGTTTATTTATTTTTATTCTCTAGTACCCATATGCTTCAAAAAATAAATAAATAATTAACTCTTAATTTACAATATTAAACTATTGGTTTTATTTGAGTAAAAAATGCATGCATCATGTTGTCTCATTTGTCAATATGTGAAATAATGAGAAAGCAATTCATGGCATGATTCTCTGTGTGAAGAAAAACCTAAAACTTAAAAAATGTATCTCTAATCTGTGTTTCTTTGGCCTTGTTGAAGAATTAATTTTAAAGTAAGAGCTGGAATATCCTTCATTATTTGAAATACTTCACTCATATCACCAGTCAATCTCTTTGCTTAAAACTGAAAAGGCTCTGCTTCAGGTACAGGTTTTCTGTATTTCTCATATCGCTAGGTCCCAGAATCAGCCTAGCCGCTATTATATGGACTTTTTTTTACCACTCCTGTGTCTTTTCGGTAATAGAAAGACCAAACCAGCACACAGAACTCCTCACAAGTGCATTATATATAACTTAGGTAAATCCTCCCTTGATTTGTACTCTACACATGCAGACTAAAATTTCTACTTCCTATATATAACACTTTACATTTATTTACATTAAATTTCACCTGACACAAATTTCCTTCTCTCAAGAGCTATCTGTAGTATGTCAGCCAATTCTAGATTATCTGCTATTATATTGTGATTTAGAAAAATCTGAATGCTTACTTATCTTAATTATTTACAGTCTTATCAAGAGCACTCCCAGCTCTAATCAGTGAGGAACATCACCTAATTCTATGTTAAAGCCAATTCTGTACACATCTGCATGCTGCTCCTTGGATTCCCAATTCTTTTTGGTTTTCCAGTATTCTCTCAGGTGGTAATTTATGAAAGGCTTTCTTAAAATTAAGATGAACAATATTATCGTGCACCTCTCTGATCAGATTTGAATGCCTACAAATGGAAAAGGCAAATGCTTTTTCTTTCCTGAACAGAGATTGGAAAAAATAAATGTCATAAAATTTACAAAATGAACTGAGTTCAAAAACGTGACTGTCAACAAAATAACTAAACAAAAACTTAGAATACTTTTTTGGAAAATTGTGAAGTAAAGAAGTTTGAAAAACCAATACAAGCTCTCACAAACTTTTAGGTTTTTATCCACAGTCTCAGGTAAGCAGGAAGTTCACAGTGCTGACCTTTATACCACTGCAAAGGTTTCTTCTCATTTAGCAATGGTACGGCAATGGCAATAAAGTGGAAAGAACGTTTTGTTTATCAAACATATGGTTTCAATTTAGGGCTTTGTTTTCTTTTGACTTTCATCTTATTACCTTCTAAGCCTTTTGTAATTGAAGAGTTTGTTTCCAACATGATAAACACTCAGTTTTAACTTTGTGTTTTAATTAGTGAAATGAAACACTCAAGGGTCACTTAATATGCATACTAATTTTGGCTGATCACATTACAAGTAAATGTGTTTTTTATAGACATAAAGAGTGTGTTTCTTTGCAAAACACTGAATAGAATCTCTGATTTACCTCATTATTGCCTCAAAATACTAAGCATTATTGGTGTAGAGTTTTGCTATTTACTGTAACACTGCAAACAAACACTGCACATAAAACTTACATGTTGGTTTTATTGGTATGTGTGTTTGCATCAATATTGTGGATGAATCCTCATTCAAATTGATTATTTTACTCTAAAAAGATGTATTTCTGTTCCAATTCTTTATTTTAAAATTCCATATACTCACTATTAAAAATTAATCTAATGGAATATATCTCATTTTCACAGATAGATAGATAGAAGTATTGTCACATCCTTGTGCATGGGGGGCAGCATAAAGGCTCAGATAATAGTTATTTCCTGTCAGAACACCAGAGGGAGCTGTTAACTGATACCTTTTCTTCTCGTCTCTCTACAAACTGGAAGATTCAGAATCTTAACATCTCTGACATCACTTCTGGAGTCTCTGAGGCTCGGGGTGCCCCCTGGCAGTGGCAACGGGTCCCAATGGGCTTGAGCCTCCTTGCTCCTCTCCTGTGGTCCTCTCCAGATCCAGGGTGGTTGCCCCCTCGTGGCCCAGAGGACATATATGCCACCTCCTGGTCCTTCCAGGTGTCCTGGCTGGGTCTGTCCCCCAGCCTGCTATGACAGCGTCTACATGACGTTTATTTTCTTTTTTTCAACATGTTTATAAACCTGCATTTTGTTTTGAGTTGGTCTTCGGGTGCCCCAAAAATATGTCATTGTCTCTGCTACTACAGTGACGTAGTCATCAGGATTCCTTGAACGTTGCTGGCAGATGGAGCAATAGTAAGCACATTACACACAGTCATGGTGCAAATACAGGCTTTGAAAGTCCTGGTAGGGGAACAACAGACACAGCTCACTGAGATGGAGGTACATAATCAAAACCATGCTATTCTCCAACATGAACGATCACTGGGACCGTCCCAGTTACTACTTCCATCGCACCCCAATGACAACATTGAGAATTTTGTGTAGTGTTCAAAAGCAGTGCAACCTGTCATCACTGGGAGCATGAGGAGTGGGCACACATACTGGTGCAGTTTTTGAGGTGATTGACACAACAGGCCTATTATGACCTTGATGAGCAGGCTGCTGGTGAATATGACCAACTCAAGGCCAACATGTTGCTAAGATATGGCATCAACCTGGATCAGTAGGCAAGGGTATGTCTAGAGTGGCATTTTGACTCTAAGAGGCCAGCATGCTCCCAGGCTTTCAACCTATAGGACAGAGTTGGGCACTAGCTGAAACCAGAAAATAATACTTTCCAAAAGATCATGGATAAGGTAGCATATGACTACCTAATGGGGCGGCGTGGTAGCGCTGCTGCTTCGCAGTTAGGAGATCCGGGTTCGCTTCCCGGGTCTTCCCTGCGTGGACTTTGCATGTTCTCCCCGTGTCTGTGTGGGTTTCCTCCGGGCGCTCCAGTTTCCTCCCACAGTCCAAAGACATGCAGGTTAGGTGGATTGGCGATTCTAAATTGGCCCTGGTGTGTTTGTGTGTGTCCTGCGGTGGGTTGGCACCCTGCCCAGGATTGGTTCCTGCCTTGTGCCCTGTGTTGGCTGGGATTGGCTCCAGCAGAACCCCGTGACCCTGTGTTCGGATTCAGCGGGTTGGAAAATGGATGGATGGATGACTACCTAGTGAATGTTTGCCTCACTTTTCTCACCCAGCCCGTCTCTAGGCTTGGAAGATCTGATCGCAATTGTCTAGCAGCATTGCACAGCCTCACAAATTGAGAATTCAGAACAGCCTGCTATTCACCGTAATTCTATAGAATGTGACCTAGAGCCCTCTACACATGGTCATAAGTATATTTTGGTAATCATTGATGATGTACCATGATCCCAGAAGAAATAGCCCTGAGACTTGCCAATTAAAAAATCAATGCACAAAAGTTGATATGGGTCTTTGCTTGTGTCAGTTTTCCTAAAGACTAGGGTCACATTTCACCTCATAAACGTTCAGGGAAGTTGCAAAGATACTCCACATCAAGCATTTGAAAATCTCAATCCTCAAACTGATGGTTTAATCAAACCATGGTGGTTTTAATCAAGCGCTCAAACAAAATCTTCACAATGTGGTCACCATGGATGGAAAGAACTGGGACTAGCTATTCAACTTCATACTTTTTGCTTATCGGGAAGTCCCACAAGCCTCTACTGGCTTCTCCTCATTTGAATTACTTTATGCACATCAGGGGCTTATTAGACATTCGAAAAGAAAGATGGGATGGGCAGACCCTGCCCTTCACTAACATTTTAGAATATATCACGCAATTATACAATAAATTCAAAGTCGACCAACTCTAAAAGATAATATGGGCCATCAGCAGTCAGCCCAGGCTCACAATTATAACTGTGGCATGACACTTCATGAATTCTGGCCCAGAAATTGTGCCTTGGTCTTGATTTTCACTACTTATTCATAATTACTTGTGCACTGGCAAGGCCCCAACAAAAATAAGGAGAGGAAGGGGTTGGTCGATTATTGGATGAAACAGCCAAACCATCGGCCAAATGAAAAAGTATACCATGTGAATTTGTTGAAACTATGGAAGGACAGGGATCCCAATCCCTACTCCGGCCAACCTCGTTCTTACTTCACTCAAAACAATACCCTTAATTTCATTCCTAATTTTATGCTCAAACAACAACAAGAACTTGAAGCAGCAATCTTGTCCATCCCAGAAGTGGTGAATAAGTGATGCGGAAGAACATCTCTGATTGCACAAAATATCATTAGAGAACCGGAGGTCATCATCCAAGAATAGGATGATTAATAGGATATTAGACTGCGGTGTTATTAAGGAAAGTTTGAATACCTGGTCTAGTCCAATAGTCCTGGTCCCTAAGTCCGATGGTAGGTGGTGATTTTGCAACAACTTCCATCAACTTAATCAGGTTTCACAATTTAATGCATATCTGATGCTGCAAGTGAACTGACGTCTTCTGCAACTCGGTAAGGCTTAATATTTGACCACACTTGATGTGAAGGAAGGGTAATAGCAAATGACTTTAATGGAATCTGCCAAGTTAAAGAGCATGTTTAGCACCTCTGCAACAGTCATTGGCAGCATCGCATTCCCCCATCTGGGTTGCATGGGGCACCCGCAACTTTCCAGTGTCTGGTGGATAGAGTGCTTCAGACCCACAATGCCTATAGTGCTGCCTACGTGGATGATGTCGTCATCTATTCCAGCACCTTGGAGGAGCATGTACAGCAAGTTTGCGCCATGCTCCTGACACTAAGTGAAGTCAGCTTATGCGCCAAGTCCATATATTTAGGCTACTTGGTGGGCAGGAGTACAGTTTGTCCAGAAAACAAGAAGAAGATACAAGCTTTCTTAGGACTAGCGGGCTACTACTGACGATTTGTTTATAATTTTTCTGAGAGCAGCACCCTTGTCTGATCATAAAAAGAGGGCCCCTAACATGTTGATATGGGATGAGAAAACAGACCGCATTCTGTGGCTTAAAAAAGGCCCTTATGTCACCATCGGTCTTGATAACTACTGATTTTTGTTCTCCTTTTATGTTACAGATTGACACTTCAGACACAGGTCTTGGTGCCGTGTTGACACAAAGTGTCGGCGGTATTGAACATGCTATTATGTTCCTGAACTGGAATCTACTGGATTAGGAGACCAGGTATGCGGCAGGAAAAGAGAAGCCTTGGTGAACAAATGTGCTATTAAACAGGTGTGTTATTACCTCCTTGTTTGTGAGTTTACTCTGGTGACAGATCATGCTCCGTTACAGTGGATGGCTCTTCATTATGAGTCAAATCCTTATGTGATCAGGTAGTTCTTTCATTGTCAAGGTTCTCTCCATGTCAACGTCGATACTCTCTACAGGGTCTATGACCTTGTGATTTGGAACGCCCAACTCAATGGGTCTGGGCTGAGAACGGGTTCTGTCACACGCATGTGCACAGGGGACAGCTTAATGGCTTTTTTCTTCCTCCTTCTGCAGACTGGAAGACTACAACCTTAACATCTGTGATGTCACCACCTGCCTGGATCTGCTTCATAGACCTATCCAGTATCATGTGTTCCTCAGTGACTTTTTGCCTGTCTAACTATACCACTGGAGCTAGCTATCATAAAAATGGGATAGCAGCAAGATAAATGTTTTTGTTAAATGTAGTCAAATTCCTGTGAACTCGATGTTGTACTATTACATCCCATGTTGAAAGACTTGAAACAATGTTAGTTTGGTTTACATACATTAATTCTGTGTAAGTGATTTTTGATTTTTTTTTCTGTGAAATTTGAGCCATTTTAAAAATTGTGTGTTGTAATTTATTTTATGTATTGTACCCTACTTTGAGTTAAATGTTCAATTTTATTGTATTCCAAATTATGAGTCTTCCATTTGATGTTAACAGTGAAGATGACAACTGATGGACATAATAAACAAACACTATCTTCCATCCTTCAGTATCACTAAAATGGTATAGCTATCAGTAAAACAAGTATTGGAAGTCAAACACGGTCTGAGAAAAATGGTTTCAGTACATCCGTACACAAAGGAAGAAAGTAAACATGAGTGATTTAATTGAATTATCCATATCACAAAATCCCTGAATGCATAATAACAATGTTCATAATTTCAGATTTAACACTAGAATCCCTGAAGTTTACGAAAAAACTCGTAATCCTGGCCCACCTTAAATCCCTTCGCACCTCTCCATCAGCGTCTTTTGTTTTGTAAATGTGTCCATCACCACAAGCAGCAAGCAGCCTGCTGTCCCATCCCCCACCTTGACAGAGCTCAACTCGGGCAAAAAGTTCTCCCAGCTCAAGCCAAGGCTCCTTATTTGTGTGTGAGGTTCCTTGAGTTGTATAGGGTAAATAAAACAGTATATCCTTATTTGGAATGCATGCATTTCATGTGTGTTCCGTGTTTACAGAGATCTGGGTAAGTGTAGGATGAAAGGAAATGCAAGACAAGAAATGCTGAACACGTACTTAAAGCAGAAACTTTTTCCATGTTATTCTAATAATGATGTGAAGAGTATAATGTGTGAAAACTGTAGTCCAAATATCAAATAAACATGTGCGCTTTTATTCAAGAATATAACCAAAGAAAAAAAAGCATTTGATTTCTGTCAGTTAAAAACCCAAACTCAAATGTCAATCAACTGGGAGTTTAGATGTGTTTTTCAATGGTGCTGCTTTATAACCCAGAGGTTCTGGGTTTGAGACTAGGCGCTCCTCATTTTGAGTAGTGAGCTGCTATTATATTTATTATTATTATTACAATCGACCCTTGATATACGACCGGCATGACATGCAAACAACTTGATTTACGACCAAAATTTTTGTTTTGATTTACGACCAACATCTTGCGTTACGACCCGAATGCATGTGTATCCGCTTGTGCGATTGTAAACAAACAGCCGAGAGCGTTCGTAAGCGTCAGTCGGAGCCCAGATACATGTGTTTGTGGACGTAATTTCGGTCAATACAGTGATTTATCTATATATATAATTCACTAAGACCATGGCAAGCAAGATGCATAATTGCTAAGGAAGGAAGAGAAGGTAACAAAGGTGAAGAAAACGATTGTTAAGGGATGTTAGCTAGCAGGCTGGCGCGGCACATGATGATGTCATCAGGCTGAGTCAGCACCGGCTTGCTTTGGAGTGTATTATTACAGCAGTTCACAACACGACCAGCTTTGAACTGAGTGCTTGATTACTGTCATTATTAACTTGAGAAACAGCGATCACAATCGAAACGAAGAAGGAAATTGTGCAGAAATATGAGAGTGGTGTTCGTGTGACCAATCTCGCTAATATGTACAGCATGTCGAAATCCACCATCTCGACAATTTTACAAAGAAAAGATTTGCATAAGGAGGCTCCTTCTAAACAATAATCACCTTCCGTTTCATTCTCCTCCTCCTCCTTTCCTGCAGCCCAAAGATGTCAAATTAAATGGTGAGTACAATATGAAATTGTTGTTTCTGGTAGGCTAGGCACTTTTTATAACTTTTTGGTTAGTACATTAGAAAAATTATTGGTGTTTTGGTAAATTATGCACATTATACAACCTTTTTTTATTATGAAAAGGTTAAGTAAGTGTTGCTGTGGGAGGTTCGGAGCACATTATGGGTATTTCCATTATTTCTTATGGGAAAAATAGTCTTGACTTACAACCAACTTGAGTAAAAAACCTGCCCTTGCGAACGAATTGAGATCGTAAGTCAAGGGTCCACTGTATTATTATTATTAATATTATTATTATTATTATTATTAAGCTGTCTGTTGTTACGGTCCTGCCTTTGTCCAGTCTGATAGTGGTCACGAAACATCGTATCTTTGATTGCCGGTGCAATAAATAGTTCTGAGCAGGTATCAGCCACAGCACCCACTGTGGCCATCGCTGCTCTTCTGAAAAGAATCTAGATAAATGCCATCAACTCAGAGAAGGAGAGGCAAGTTCGTTGTACCACATGAATGTCCCTGAGAGAATTAAACTGAATAATAAAAAAACAAGTGCTAACTTTTACAAGTAGCCAAAATTTACATTGGGTGTTACAGACTCAAATCAAATTTATGTTTTTATTATATTATACTAATAATAATAGCAGCTCACTACTCAAAACGCGGAGCGCCCAGTCTCAAACACAGGATCTTTGGATTATAAGGCAGCAGTTCTTACCGCTGCACTATTCAAGAATACGTGGCCGATGGTCAAGTCTACTATTAAGCACAGCAATTGCTTCTCCTTTGTCTTGTTCTTGAGGTTTGCTGGACCACAGCCAACTTACATATTCCATTTACTCTTTTGCATGGGCAGCCATTCAGTCTTCTTCCTGTTGGTGTAGTCAGCAGCTACATTTAACCTTCTGCACAGTGTAATTTTATATTTTCTCATATCCAATGTTTAAGATTCTACTTCTCCCTAGTTCAAGAAATGTCCTGTTGTCTTGTCTTTAATCTGTGTTTTTCCAGACTCTGAATTCTAGTTGAACACTTTGTGTAAGCTTAATATCCTTTGTGCATGATTCTTGGGCTCTATGCCCTGTTTTTGAATCTCAACTATAAACTCAAATTCAATTCAGTTAAAATGTTTCTAGCTCTGTGGTGGGCTGGCGCCCCGCCCGTGGTTTATTCCTGCCTTGCGCCCTGTGCTGGCTGGGATTGGCTCCTGCAGACCCCCGTGACTCTGTGTTAGGATATATGGGTTGGAAAATGACTGACTGACTGACTGTTTCTAGCTCTAATATTTATTGTACATTATCACAATTTCCCCCTAACTTAGATAAAAATCAAGTTATGAAAAATAATAAATTTCTTAAATTAATGCATTAGTTACATTTCAAGGTTATTTTTACTGCCTGCACTACTACAACTACAGCTACTGCTACTACTTTCTGTCAGCCTATTCAAACTTTCTTTATTATCATAACAGCCTTAGTTAACACATACACAAAAAATTAAAAAATAAAAAAAACTAAGTAGAGTAAAAAAAATGATCACTTTTTATGGACTTTACATTGTGATTAACACATGATTTTGTTTAGCATCTAAACCCCACACTGGTTTCCTGATGTAAAAAGAAGTCATAGCTCCCCCCAGTGGCTAATCCAAACTATACACTCAACGGAATAGATTTAGGTTGGCACTGTCAGAATTATTGGTTAAAAAGCTGAAATAAAGAAAAATATTTTTACACAAGTCCTAAATGGCATAAAGCCAAATAAATTTTTTTTTCTGAAAATATTTAGATTTATTGACTTAAACCTAAATCTCTTTAAATTTTCCCAAATATTAAATAATTTTGTTATTTTTTTATTTAGAAGAGCTACTTTTCCCATTAGTTTATACTGTATAAGAGGGCTGCTGGGGGAAAGGAAATATGAGTCAGAAAAATACAAAGATATACTGTATAAGTAATAAACATGCATTTGAAAGCTTTAAGGTATTTGAATGCTCTTTCTTCATCAGTGTTTTCTTTAATGTCTGCTTTTTGGTTACCCTTTTACATAAATACTGTTATATAATGATGCTGGCTGGATGGCTTCTAAAAGCAAAATTGCCCTCAGGTTTTGAGGACCAAATATAGTGTAATTCCTAACTTTTAAGTTTAAATGCACTGAAGTGAAGTAAACTGTAAATGAAAAAATAGAAGTTCTTTTCAGCATAGTGCAGTGCACCCAGGTTTATTCACTATTTGAACAGACCGAAAATAGAACATTTATTAAACATTTCACAGAGGAACTGGAAAATGCGATATTCAGCAGTTTGATATACAGTAAAGTGAATATACTGTAAAATGTTGTTGTTGGTCTAAATGTCTGATTCACACTTTTATCTCTGGAGAATCCAACTTTGCATATAAAAGCTCTGGCTGCTTAAGTCTGTGCTGTTTTTAAGTGTCAACAATGCAATTCAATAGGCAGGAATTAGTGATTTCTGTATTTGCTGTTTTTCTGTTTTCTGTTACTGCATCCAAGTGTAGATTTTTAGAAGAATTTAATTTGAATGGACTGTTTAAAGCTGGGGATTTTATATTTGGAGGAATATTTGTTATGAACTTTGAAACAAAAGCTCCAGCGTTACATTTCAAAGCAAAGCCTGAACAATGGAAGTGTGAGAGGTAACATCTATTAATATAGCTTTTAAATTTGTAGATATTATGCAAAAGTACTGTATAGTTAGTTTAATGTATTGAAGGTGTCCATGAATTAAATTATGTTTATTATATTATGCCATTAGCATAAATAAAAATACACCAGTAAGTATTGTGTAGTGTTTGTAGCCTCTAGCCACTGGCTAATTTACTTATAATACTAAACAAAATGTCTTTTTTTTAATCATAACATACAAGAAAGAAATGAAAGAGAAACTGCAATCGGTGATGTTTTAGTATTTTGAAATAGATCCATGAAATAATAAACCTTTCTCTGTTATTCATTCCATTTATACAATACATATAGAACTTGCATCCACAGAAACCTTCTTGCAGATAAATCCATATCTGTTCTGTAATATGGACAACATTTGCATTGACATGGTGAAATATTCAGCAAAAACAAATCTTAATAACTTTTCTCAGCTTTTGTCTTTGTCTTTTTCTAATTTCAGCTATGAAGTGTCAGTATTTCAAAGAGCCCAGGCAATGGTGTTTGCTATTGAGGAGATTAATCAAAATCCAAATATTCTTCCTAATATTACATTAGGTTTTCAAATATATGACAATTGCAATAACATTGCGGTTGCTCATCGAGCTGGCACCACTTTGTTTGGTGGAGTAAGCAGTACAAACACTGCTTCTGATGATAACTGTTTGGGGAGCCCTCCTGTGCTTGCCATTGTTGGTGATGCCAGGTCTTCACATTCAATTGCTATATCTAGGACAATGGGGGTCTTCCACATGCCTCTGGTAATGTACAGAACTCTTCATGAAGTTGAAAAAATTAGGAGCAAGTTTTGGAATTGTTCAACAAGTGTTATGTATTTAATGTATGATACCTTTCCTCAAGCTAATATACTATAATATGAACATTGTTATTGTTTTAAAGATAACTTTTTATGATATTCATTTTGTATCAATTATTAGTATTTCCACACACTTTGTTACATAATTCATAGAATTTTCCATCCTTTCTTTTCTTTTGTGATGTTCATCTTTCCATAGGCATTGAGTAAAAGAGAGCACAGAGTGAAATATGGGATAATATTATTTTCTCCTAGTAAATGAATGTAAAATAAATTACATTAATTTTGATATATATTATTATTAATTTTAACCGAATTTGAATTAAAATATAATTTTGCCACTCAACAATAATAAGGTATTATCTTGCTGTGAGCCTTTTGATTTTCAGTACATACATATTATTTCAAATTAAAAATCTCTTAGTTATTGTCATTGGTACCTGTGTCACTTACAATTACACTCTGGTAGAATCTTGGTTGTTTAGGGAATCAAGTCAGCTAACCATAAAGGAAATTGTTGAATTTCCAGCTCTGTACAGCTCTGAGCCAAAACCTGGATGTTTTGTTTGTGTAATAACCACATTTTTAATAGCTGCTGTAAATGGAAATTAATGTGTTAGAAAAATAGATCTACTGTGCAAAAAACAAGAGAAGTCACACATATTAATGTGTAACAAAAACATTACAAACTGGACATTAAGCATTTTGTAAAGAAATGTGAATGGAATGGAGGTGAAGTGACTGCCTTATATTTCTGAGTATATTCTCACTATGCTCAAGTGTAAACCTAAGAGGTTTGTTTAACTGACACTGCTAAATATCCCTGGGATTTCTCTTCTGCAATTACCTGGTGACTCATTAGTTACGATCTCAAGCTTTTGGCTTACTTCAGTTGCAATATCAGTGTAGCCTGCATTGAGCAAGTTAGATAAGAATGAAACAAAAAAATCATTTATAATTATGATCACAGCTTTAAGAATGGAACAGATTTCCTTTGAGGTTGTAATTTGAGTATGTTTTTCATCGTTAGTCATACATATTGTATAGTATGCACATTATGAAGGCTTAATGCAGATTGGTGTTAAAATTTCAGTAAACAATATAATTGCAATATAATTGAATTATACGAAAAACAGACAGTCAGATCAACTTGGCCAGTGGGTCCTGTGACAATCACTTGGAAAACTGGGTAGAAGAGGAGATGAGATAAGATGAGATGACACATAAGCCCACAAATACATTTGTTTGTTTATTTCATCTTCATCAGGTCAGCTACTTTGCCACCTGCACATGTTTAAGTGATAAACATGAGTTCCCATCATTCTTCAGGACAATCCCAAGTGACGCTTTTCAAGTGAAAGCCATAATAAAAATTCTGAAACATTATGGATGGGCATGGGTCGGTGTAATAGCAACCGATGATGATTATGGTCAATATGCACTGAAGTTATTTATTGAAGAATTTAAATCTTTTGGTTGCCTTTCTTTTGTTGAAACCCTCCCAACAGTTTATGAAAAAGCAAAAATTCTTCTGATTGCTGAAACTATAAAAAAATCTAGTGCCAATGTTATTATTGCATTTGCTGCAGAAGAAGAATTAAATTACTTGGTTAATGAAGTTGTTGTACAAAATATCACTGGCAAACAGTGGATCGCAAGTGAAGCATGGAGTACGTCAAATTTTTTAGCGAGCAGTGCATTCTACAACTCATTTGGTGGGACTTTAGGCATTGCCATCCGCAGCGGAGAAATCCCTGGACTTGAACAATTTTTTCTTCAGGTTCGTCCCAATTTAAGACCTGAAAATAATTTAGTTGTTCAGTTTTGGGAAACAATGTTTCAGTGCAAATTTCAGCAAAACCTAAGCCAAGAAAATACTAATAGTAAACCATGCACAGGATCAGAGGACATAAAAAGTATGAAAACAGCATATAGTGAAACAGCAGAGAGATCTACATATACAATTTATAAAGCAGTGTATGCCCTGGCACACGCTCTTCATAACTTGATAAAATGTGAAAATGGAAAAGGTCCATTTGAAAACAATACTTGTGCAGACAAAGATAATGTGCAACCTTGGCAGGTAAGAAAAACTGCACCCAGAATGTCTCTTATAAATCCAAAAATAATTTCTACATACTGTATACTAAGAAAAATTTAACAAAATGTCAATAAACAGCTGGTACCTGTATTGCTTCTCTGCTACATACTGACCAGGACATAGCAAAGAAGATGCAGGAATAGATTGATGGAAATGAGCATAAAAAGTAAACAATTTTTTAAGCATTTCTTAAACATTTATTTTTGTTAGAGGTACACTCAATGCTCTGATTTAAATAATGAACAAAAGTATTATTTAATGGCTAGTACATATATAAAACAATGTATTCACTCTATTTTATGTTGCTTGGAAACTTTTTTTAGTTAAATTTCATGGTATGTACAAATAACTGAACACTCTATAGCCTAGCAGTTTAAAAAAGAAATACAGTGTATGCTAATAGTAACCTATCGTAATGAAAATGTACCCATGTATTTATTGTGGCTATTAATTGAATAGAGCTGTTTTATTTGATGTAGCCACAAAATCATTGCACTGATATAATTACAAAAATTTGATTTCTATTTCAAGCTCACTCATTATCTGAGGAAAGTGAACTTTACAAACCATTTAGGTGAACGTGTTGCTTTTGATGAAAATGGTGATCCTCTTGCTCTCTATGACATAGTCAACTGGCAACGTACTAAAGACGGAACAGTGTTTGTTAAGACTGTTGGCATTTTTGATGCATCAAGCCGAGATGAAGAAAAACTGACCATTTCTGAAGATCTTATATTCTGGAATTCAAACTCTTTAACAGTAAGATCATTTGTTGATTTAATAAATCTGCAGCAGATAAAGAGTGTGAAATTAGTGGGAGGATGGCACTGTAGTGTCACTCTGTGGCCCGTGTCAACCAGCCAATTTTTTCTTTTATGGTTTTGAATAAATTAATTGCATTACTAATTTCATTGTGTACTATTTTTGTTCTTTGAATGTCCTCTAATTCCAAGTATGAACATCAGCAAAACTGTAATCTTTGCTGAAATTTGAATTAAAAAATTTGAGTTTCTAAAGTGGACCTGAATATACAGTACAGGCCAAAAGTTTGGACACACCTCCTCATTCAATGTGTTTTCTTTATTTTCATGACTGAAGGCATCAAAACTATGAATGAACACATGTGGAGTTATGTACTTAACAAAAAAAGGTGAAATAACTGAAACATGTTTTATATTCTAGTTTCTTCAAAATAGCCACCCTTTGCTCTGATTACTGCTTTGCACACTCTTGGCATTCTCTCGATGAGCTTCAACAGGTAGTCACCTGAAATGGTTTTCACTTCACAGGTGTGCCTTATCAGGGTTATTTAGTGGAATTTCTTGCTTTTTTTAATGGGGTTGGGACCAGCCGTTGTGTTGTTCAGAAGTCAGGTTAGTTGGACGATCATTTATTTTTCAACAGGACAATGACCCCAAACACACCTCCAGGCTGTGTAAGGGCTATTTGACCAAGAAGGAGAGTGATGGAGTGCTGTAAATGTTCATGAAAATAAAGAAAACACATTGAATGAGGAGGTATGTCCAAACTTTTGGCCTGTACTGTTTTTCTTAAGTCATTGTCTGAACTGAAAAATGTGTTAAAGACATTTGTTAGGTTACCTGGTGGTTGTGAAATAACACTGTGTGGCCAAGAGAGATGGGCATGTGTATATGTGAGCTATGTGATGAACTTAGCCTCCGTCCAGGATTGGTGACTGCCTTGCGTCCCCTGCTGCCAGCTTCCCATGACCCATAAGTGAATTAAATAAGTTTGAGAATGTCATGTTATGTTATATATTTAAAGCAATGATCATGTTAAAGAGTAACTAATTGACAGCTTTGTTTTAAAGGTTCCAGAGTCTGTCTGCAGTAAAAGTTGCTTTCCTGGAACAAGGAAAACGACTAGAAAAGGCCAGCCAGTTTGCTGTTTCGATTGTGTACCCTGCGCAGATGGAGAAATCAGCAACATAACTGGTAAGCTTAGTCTTTTACACCTTTTTTTCTATCAAGTACTGCATATGGTCGAATCAAAGACCGAACAAAATGTAACCAAACAAAATTCAATTAATCACTTTATTGATATTTTGTAACTGGAAAGGCATTCATGCAGTATGCTAATTCCTTGAACAAAATATTTGTTTTACATTTCTTGTAATTGCAAAGTTTCTATAGAGACAGAATCATATTTTGTATTCAGAGCAATACTGCTGTAGGTCTGTTCTTCTGACATGTTAGCACAACTAGTATGTTATTTAAAACAGATGGATCTTCTCAATCTTAGTAACATGACTGGAGCTTATGGATTATACAGGATGGTACACAAAGAAGTAGAGCAGCACAATATAAGGAACTCAACCCTAGCTTAGCAGCAGTAAATGTAGTAGTATAAATTCAAAGAGTATCCCTTTCACTGAAAAATGTTGCAAAACTCCCTCTCATTTGAAGTTAAATGGTGTGTTGTGATGAAATCCATGGTGAAAGCTGCAGTGTTTGACAAATATCGACTTTTTTCATTGACTAATTGGTCTCTTACAGATGCCACAGAATGCATTAAGTGCCCTGATGATCTCTGGTCAAATGCAGGAAAGAACCAATGTGTTCTGAAAGAAATTGAGTTTCTAACATATGATGAATCAATGGGAGTAATATTAACTGTAGCTTCATTGTTTGGAGCCAGCATTTCAATATGCATATTAATTATATTTATCCACCATAGGAACACACCAGTCGTGAAGGCCAATAATTCAGAGCTAAGTTTTCTTCTTTTGATTTCATTGATTCTCTGTTTTCTTTGTTCATTGAGCTTCATTGGGCAGCCATCAGACATAACTTGCATGTTTAGGCATGTAATGTTTGGTATCAGCTTTGTTCTTTGTATTTCCTGCATCCTTGTGAAAACAATAGTTGTGATAATGGCGTTTAAGGCCACACTACCAGGAAGTAATATTATGAAGCTATTTGGGGTTGCTCAGCAGAGAGGAACTATTTTTTTTCTTACCTTTATTCAGTCAATGATATGTTGTATATGGCTAGTTGCAGCCCCACCTTTTCCAACTAAGAACAGCAAATATTTGAACACAAAAATCATACTTGAATGTGATATTGGATCACTGATTGCCTTCAGCTGCACTCTGGGTTACGTGGGCTTATTATCCTGTATATGCTTTCTTATAGCATTTCTGGCCAGAAATTTACCAGATACATTTAATGAAGCCAAGTTTATAACTTTTAGCATGCTCATCTTCTGTTCTGTCTGGATCACTTTCATACCTGCTTATATAAGCTCTCCTGGGAAACACACAGTAGCTGTGGAGATATTTGCTATTTTGGCTTCAAGTTTCGGTGTCACCATTGCAATTTTTGCACCAAAATGTTACATCATTCTGCTTAAGCCAGAAAGAAATACTAAGAAGGCTCTAATGGGCAGAGTTGTTTCTTAGAAATTTTGCTGGCATTTCTGCTGTAGTAGACATGTTACATCAAAGGATTTGTTTCAATTAATGGTCACTTTAAGCATGAAAATAAAAAAAACTAACCTGCAAAAATGACCCTGTGTTTGATTGTTGTCTTTTCTTGAAATTTTCACAAAAAAATCAAACAGTATTTTATAAAGCAGTTTTACTAAAATGCAAGAAAATACTTGTATCAACTTTTTGGTGTCTTCCACTCTTTCATTTCATCTTATCTTGGCTGTAATTCTGTCTTCTTCCACCATAGTGTATTGGCATAATTCATCTGCTAGACCAAACATAGTGATTATATTCCACCTATGCTGACTATCCGCTTGTGACATAATAATATGCAGTTTATTTGCAAATGTTTTCTCATCAACACCCCAGAATATATATATATATATATAGTATATATATATATATTTTTTTATCACTGCTCTAAACATGAGACGTAAACATGACTTTACGATGCCAGTTTTCTAGTGGTTAAAAATTTCTATTACATATCTTTTGATAGATACTTTGTTAGTTTTGCATCTACTAATTTACCAAAGTCTTGCTTACAAAACACTGTCCATTGTTACATTTAAATAAAGACCAAAGACCCATTTCACTTTTGTGTTCTGTAGTAGAATCATTTTTCTAGCTTTGCTCTAAACTGGACTCTATCTTAACTCTACTATAGGTTTTATTTTTCATCATTTCTACAATAGATTATTTTCTCTGTCAGGTATCATTTTACCCTGTGCTAATACCACATGTTCTTTTTACCTTGTCTTGTATAATTTCTGTACTTGGGAATTTGTCATTTTGATTCTTCCTTGTAATCATTTTTGCTCCGTGTAGAAGATCAACCCGGCTACAGACAGACACTGAGACACAACAATGTCCAAAAGCACACACTTTTTATTTGCAGTTCTTTTGCACACACAACACAGTGCACCAAACAGCCACAATGCTCATTTCTGTCCTTTTCTTCTCTTATCTGGCCGCTTCCACTTTCCCACAAGCTCTGTCCACTGCTCTCTGACTCCGGCTCCCCGAGTGGAGTGAAGTTGCCTCTTTTATGCCGCACCCGGAAGTGCTCCAGGTGCTCCTCAATCATGTTTCGGCACCACTTCTGGGTGTGGTGGAAGTGCTGCATGGGAATCCGACTCCTCTTCTGGCAGCAGTTCCAGGTGGGGCGGAAGTGCTGCAGGCCACAGCTCCGGAACTGTCCAGGCACCCCCTGGTATTGGCCACAGGCCTCCACAGGGATAAGCGTTTAAGCTCCAGTCCTGTGGCCCTGCTGTAAACCAGGGGGGCTGCCCTCTCCTGTCCCGAGGGAAGTACTGCTGGTGATATGTCCACTCCTCAAAAGGGCATCTTGACCGGGCAAGGTCCCATCTATCACATCCGTAATATTGGTACATGATATGAATGACTCTGAATAAAATAAAATATGTATTAATTGGTGGACAGCTACTTTTCAAATTAATATTATGTTTTAGCAATTTTTCCTAATCCAGTTAGCATTTAATATCTGATTATAACATTAATAAAATGATTCACAGAAAACAACACATCAGTCATTAGATGTTGACAGACTATCACTGAGTCAATTTTGTACCGTATATCATACCTTTAAGAATAAGCACCGTCCCAATGCATTTTCATGCAATACAACATGCAAAACAACCCAAATATATTTCTTGTATAGCCCAAAATCACACAAGGAATATCTCAGTGTGCTTTTTCTGACAACTCCACAGCCTTGACTCTCTAAGAATACAAGCAAAAACTCCCAAAAGAATCTTGTAGGGAATAAAAATGGAAGAAATCTTGGGAGAGGCAATGGGTGTAAAATGGGGTAAATGCAATGCACAAAAGAGAAAATGAGTAATCCTCTTCACAAAACTAGATGGCCAATCCATCATTGCCACCTCAGAAATACAATACAATATATGCAATATTACAAATTTTAAGGAAAAATGCAAGAATCGATTACACCACTCACTAAATACAGAACTATTGCATATGTTGATACAGGTTTGTTCTAATACATCAAAAACAAAGTAGATGCCAAACCTTGCCAATATAATGCTTACTGAGCTAAATCAATAAACACATACTTCCTCATTGTAACATTTAATGTAGCACCTGTAACCCCGTGGTTGTCAGTCACACTCTGAAAAGCTGTATATGCTGTGGTGATAATTAGAGGTCCTCTTGGCATTTCTCATTGACTAGAATAATGCCAGTGGAGACCCAAATATGCCATACCAAAAAAGTGCATTTTTTCACCAAACAATAAAAGGAAAATATAAAAGGGGACAACACAAAGTGTCAAAATAAACAGATCTCCCTTTGACCACCTATATTAATCTCTCTCTCTCTCCATCTCTCTCTCTCTCTCTCTCCCTCCCTCCCTTTGTAATTGTTGAAAATAATGGTTTGTTCTCCTTCAATTCCTTCAAAGTTGTTAATTAAACTACACAGTTTAAGGGTATGTCTATAAAATCTTCAGCAACTGTACTTTTCTGTAAAACCTGTAAAGACCAATACATCACTGAAATTTGTTCTGCCTTTAATGGATCAGAATAATAATGTATCTCTGAATTCAACCATCCTTTTAAAAATGTAACACTGGACCCATAAATATACTCAGAAACAGTGTGCTGCTTTCTAATGAGCTGGAGAATTGCTTTAGCTTACTACAAGCTTTCCAGGGCCAGTCTATCTTTGTGAGAAGATCGCACTCTCTTAGAGAATGGGGTTGTGTCTCCAACCTCTGCTCTTTGTTTCATTTTGTCTGCCACTTGCAAACCTCAATATAAACAGAAATTTGAACCTAAAAGAATATCACTCCAGTTTGCAACAATTTAATTGAGCACTTGGTGCAACTTGCCTCATTTTCATACAGCTCCCCAGGGATCAGACTTATAGTATATGCACATTTTGTGCCTCTTTTTTTTTTGAGCTGGAATTTATAAATGAAAACTCAAATGGGAGGACTTGGTTATATTTATGGTAACTCTGACCCAGCCATACACAACGTTTTGGAGAAAGTCATAAATGATGTCACCCTTGATCAAGTGGGGAAATGCAGCCAAACCAGCTAAATGATGACTCATGTGCACAATGATTCATATTAATAAGCAGTTATTATTATTATTATTATTATTTTTTTGTTCTTTATTTCGCCTTGTACAATTTCTCGTATTAGGAATTTGTTTGTTTTCGCATACCCCTTGCTGAATTGGGCCCAGTATTAAAAAGACAGAGTGGCCGAAATAGAGCTATACTTGTTGATATCTAGGCTTTTAAAGTGGTTGGCCAATGGGGACGGGTCAACAGGTTAAAAAAATTTCAGCCATGCTTCAGCTCTGTCATGTCCCCTGGGCTGGAAGCCACAAACGACCGACGAGACGCTACCTTCAGTTCCTGCATGGTTTGGGTGTACAGGTCAACATAAAAAGGCAATTTGCAACAGTATTTGCCTAATGTAGTCATGGTAATTGACTGCATTCATATTGCAATAAGGACATCAAGTGAGAATGATGCTGATTTTGTTCACCATAAGCAGATACATTCCATTTGTGATGCCAAGATGAGACTGACCAATGTCATAGCTTAGAGGCCTAGGTCAACCAAAGATTCATTTTTTGAAGCAAAATAGCATTGGCAGATGACTGCAGATTGCGCTATATGTGATGTCTCGCTTGTTGGAAAGGTAACTGATTAAGCCCTCAGTTTTTTATATGACCTACTGTATATTATTCTTTGTGACTGCAATTAATTGCTAAGAGTGAGAGTACATGATTACACATGGTGATATACTGGCATACCTTACATGATTGCTCATAGTGATATACTGGCATACCTTCCAGGTTTGATTCATTGTCTAGGCTCCATTCCGGAGGCACCAGCACTATATTTTATTATATGCAGTAAGGTGTATATAATTCAGGGCCATGAATGCTGATAAAATCAACATTGCATCCAAAAGTAAATCTGTAGTGTAGTGACATATTTTCATAAATTCATAACATGATTTTCAGAATCTTTGGCATTAGTTATGAACGAAACTGTGCTCACACGAATAATGTTCATGCAATGGCAATCTATTCATCTTAGTTAATACTTATTGAAGTTCAGGAATAGAGGTTTATACAGATTTAATGAACAAATAAGAGCTCCATGAAATGTGCACAAAAAAACAACTGACCCTACCTGTAATAATACTCTTTTTCACTAGACTAGCAGCATAGGCTGCAAAGTAGGAAATAATTTCTAAACAGGCTCATCACAGAGCACATGGACGCACACTTACCAATCAAATATTGCCTACTAATTTACAGTGTTATGCTTTGCCAAATCTTCTAAGAAACTGAATTCAGGAGGAGGTTAAGCACTACTGAAGAATCATCTATCTATCTATCCATTTTGTAACGTACCTATGAATACACAATCACAAAAACCAGCCTTAAAATCTTTATTTTTCATCTTAGTTCACCATAGGACTCAACTTTTCTTGCCGATAGAAGTGTACCCACACTCAATGTGTCACTTGCCAAAACAAATGTGTAAAGTGCTTTATGGATTCATGTGTTGATTAATGCTTTAAGCAACATCAAGATAATACAGTATGTACATTTTTGAAATGTTAAACAACTAAAACAAGTATATAGTCTCCTCATCTGAATGGATTAAACACGTTTGATTATGAATGGATGGATGGAAGGAAAAAAGTATTTATAAAAATCAAAAAGTATATTTCTGGCTAGTATAGATTTTTTCACGTACAAAAAAGAATGTTTTTTTTTTGTTATAATTTTGGACATTAAATAGGACAATTTGGTTGGTGCCTCACATTTCCCCTTTTGCGGACATGTCATTCCTGCACCTGACCACATGCTGCCAAAATTAAAACTTGAAAAGAAACATGGGCATTTGCTTGTGGAGCATTAAGACCCACAATGCAAGTAAACTCACACTGCATGAAAACGTATAAATCTTCATTTTTTTGCTAGTGTTGCTTTGGAATCTGGCTTCCTTAATGCACCTTACACAAAATGGCAGCATGGGTAGGGTGCATGAGCATTTATGTATTGCTGCCAGTTTATACATTTTATAACAATCTTTGCAGCATATTGTACAATCCTGAAATACAAATGCGTGTCATATGTAAATATACAGTATTTTACATTTTGTTTATTTTGATAATTAGAATGGAAAAACAAATAATATTGCCAATGGTGACTGTTTAATTTACATAATTTTCATATTTCTTTCTTGATTATGGAGAAATACTGTACAAGAATAGTTTTTAATATTGTCGTAGGTGTTTAACCATTTTAATAATCTGAATTATTGATTTATTATCAATAACTTTTTTTAAAAAGAAAAAATCACACATTCACATATTACAGATATGATACATTTTCAGAGTTTAAAGTTGAGCAAAGTATTATGACTTTGTTAGTGTTACAGATTTTCAAGTGTTCCTTGTGTTCCTGAATTATTTCACAAACTTCTATACATTTTCAATAGTTTCACATTAATTTAATTAATTTCAGAATAGAGCAAATGTTCAACCACTTGGTTGAAGATGATTCCAAAATGCCATGTTGCGCGGAATTGATTTTACAATGCAGAATCTGACAAGGGCCATTTAGTTAATGGATCCCCAGCTCAGAACTTACACTATTGGGTTTGACTTCAGAATAATTTGCAGTGCAAGCGGAGGATGTCCCAAAATAAATGACACTGAAGACCAGCTTGAAATTCTTTTAGTATATGATTGTAATGTTCCACAAATAGCACAAATGCTGAGAATAAGTGTTAGAGCACTCCATGGCAGGATGGAAGTGTATGAGCTTTCAATCAGCAACCCCTGCAGTCTGATATCTGATGATGAATTATTTGAGAAAGTTAAAGTCTTAAACACAGAATATCCAGATGCGGAATTTAAAAAGTGTCAAATGCCTTCAAGTGTTTGAATCAAGTCATTCTTTGCTTTTTCTGCAAATGTTTTTACTTATGAGCTACTTGGACTATAGTTCATAGAAACTACATGCATTTTTAATTACACACTCTATCTCTAATATTTAGAGTGCAGCAGGAAACAGCTGTTGAGAACAATGAGAGCTACTGTATTGATACAATTGTCACATTTCTCTGAGGTCTCAACATTAACACTATTCAGCAAACATATTATAGTGTCCCATCAGGCACATTGATGGTAACCACAAGTTAATTCAGTAAGTAGTCTGTATTCTCAATGTGTATTATTGCAAACAATCTATTCTGTTGAATTAAATGTAATTTTTTTAACACTTGTTTGTCGTATTTGAGTCAGATTTTAGGATATTGCATTATCAAATGGTTGCTAGTTTTGTCTTAGGTGAAGATTATAATCCATAGATGTATCGATGGATACAATAGAAAAGTAATTTATCTTAAAATGAGAAATATAACAACAGGACTTCTACAGTTCCAAGGAATTTTCTTGAGGCTGTGAAAACAATTTTTTACCATCTTGTGTCAGAACTAACAAATGTTTTTAAAAATATTGAAGCTGCTAGGTTTATGCTAGAGCACTCCAATCATGGTCCAGGTAGTTCAGCATTCTTAAATTACTATAAGTTATGTTTTAATTTACACATTCTTCCGTTAAACATGTTCTTATAATGTTAGAATTAATTAATTTGCTATAGCTTATTTACAATCTTTTTACAAGAAAGAGGCAGTCATATTGCAGACAAAAGCATTCACAGTCAGAGACACAAGCTTTTATGGAGTGACACGGTATCAGTAGCCAGTAATTACTATTCAGTATTCCCATACCTCCAAGATGTGCAAGCTCTGCACTCTGTCAATGAGCTTCATCTTATGTGCCTGCACTCTATTATGATCCAAGACTCAATCAGCACCTTGAGATGTTAGCTAGGGACTAGTATGGCATTCCCTTCCCTCAGGATCTTTGGATTCTAGGTCTTCTGTCCAGTTACAGCAACCACATCTGAAATGTTAGAATCAAAGTGTAGAAAAAGAGCATAATATTTAGTATAGACATGCACCATTTACCTTTCACTTTTTTAGATGGATTTCACAGAATATGGCATTGACTGGGATGGACAAATTACTCATTATTAAATGGATGCAACAGTAGAAATCCCAGAATCTCCACCTTCTATTAAAACTACTGCTGTTGCTACCACACCACAGACCCACCAGGAGGGAGCACCTGGTTTGGTGTTGATATTTTTCTTGAAGCTCTCAGTGTTGTAAAACTATCTATTTAAGGCAAAAACTTTACTTCTGTAAACAGAACCATCATAAAGCACTAAAAATATAAGTTTGAAACAAAGGACATTCACTTAACATAGAAAGAAACATTTTGGAAACATCTTTCCTTTGTGGAGAAATAGAAGTCTGGAGCAAAGGAATATAAAATGCATTCCCAGTTTTGAAAAATGGCTTCTGGACTTGAACATTTATAAACGGAAATGAGGCTGTGTTGAACCCAGAAGAATTTTAAATTCCAAAATCTATATCCTTTTTGAAAGAGCTGTAGGAACACGTACATGAAATTCCTAAAGTACTTGAGTAAGTGGATTTATAGTGTCACCATATAAGGTATATTAATTTGAAGCTTAGTGTAAAATGTTCCACTGCCTCATAATGTTAATTAGAATGACTCAGCCTAACAAAGCAAAACTACATTTTTGCAATTTATAGTCTCTAATTAAATAATTTTTACAAGAAATTGTTGGAATACTTATAAACGTAATTGATGTTATTGCTAATATACCTGTATATAGAAGCAATGTCCCTGGAGGGCCACAATGGCTGCAAGCTTTCATTGCAGCCAATTTCTACCTTATTGTTATTAACAAATTATTAATGATAATGGAACTACTATGCTGTATTTTATTCAATATCTGCCTCAATAAAATAACTGAACAGAAAAAAATGAAGGTCTGAGAAATACTGATCTGCTCTTCACTACAAAATATTTAGATGTTGATTGGTGTGACAAAATAAGAATACAGAAAAGCTATAGACATAAATATTGTGTTTCATTAATAGCTAAATAGGAAATTGGTTGTAGTGAAAATGGTGAACCTCAAGGACTGTTTGTCACCCTAAAATTAGATGTTTATCTTTTGGCTTGCTTTGTATCTGTTTATTGTTTGGCTGCCAGTTAAGTAAAATAAAATTTGGCAAGTCTGTCATATTTGAGGTGTCTGCATTATGTTAAACTAAATGCTTAAATACTAATTAAGAAAGTGGTCAGAATGAAAACCTGCAACCACTTTGGCCCTCAAGGATTTAAATTTTTGTGTAAGATGAAAAAATGATGTGTAAATATGACAGTTATTTTTGAAAGCAAGTAGATTGAAAAATAGTTTTAAACATTGAATGCTAACTCTTTTAAGTGCCTCTACAGCTAGTTCACAAATGTGTAAATACCACTCTTGTTTTGCAAGCCTAAATATCAAAACAGACAAATAGAATGCTGTGCGTTTACTTATAACCTGCATGGGTGCTTCAGGATTGCAAAATACTCTGCAAAGAACTGCTAAAAAAATGGGTAAACTGGTAGCAACGTATAAATACTCATGAACCCTTCCTATTGCTGCCATTTTGTGTAAGGTGCATCACAGGAGACAGTTTCCATAGTAACAGTAGCCAGTCTGCATAGAATGTCTTAATGCTCTACAATGAAATCTTTGTGAATCTTAATTTTGACAAATATTACCTCCCCTTACAATATGTTTATGAAAGTATTCACACCCTCTACTAAGTCAAAAGTGCTAATCCATACATTTTTGGTATCCTAGCCTGGTCAATATTCTGTTTCTTGTTTGGGATGAAAATGTGTTGGATGGATGAAGGGAAGTTTCCTTGGGTCAAGTGCTCCACCAGTATGATAAGTGACAGCATCTCTTTGGTGGATCTAACCACATGCACACTCTAAGGGCTGCTTGGGAGTTGTAGCCCCAATAGCCAATCGTTCTGGCTTCCTTAGGAGCCACTGGGGAGTTGTAGGGAGGGGAATTCGAATTTACTCAAATAGCGGGTAAAAGTATATCATTGCCAAAAAGTACTTTGAAAAGCAAGAGTCAGAGGAACTCCAGACACCAGAACCTGTCATGAAAAAGGAATTTATGTTGAAAATAATTTTTTTATTGTTTTCTGTACTCACACTGACTAGCCACCACCTGCTTAAGCAGTAGTTTTCATTCCATATTACAGTGTCTTTTCCTTTTACACCTCAACATTGTTTGATTTTAAACTTGAGGTGTTGCCATTTCAGATTTTTCTGACCAGTAGAGATGCTTGTGAGGCTCTCACTTTACTAAGTGTTAAAATCTATACCGCTATATTTTGTCAAATACTGATTACATTACTGACACAGAACACAGACCAGGCATCAGTATCCCATTGTTTGATTTTTCTGTGAACACATCACTAACTCATTCTGTGAAATAGTACTGAACTAATGACCATGCACTAGATGTTAGCAAAAGAGAGAGAGATATTATTAGTTAGATAAATATTTTTTTTCATGGTATGACCTCAAATACAGACACCAAGGGCAGCACTACTGCTAAAATTTCTATACAGCAGAATAATTCTAACAATAAATATGTCATTATTCATTCTGTGCAATTTGCTTTAAATTACAAGGGGTGACCCGACTTGCACCCCAGTGCTTTATACTGTATGGGCACCCTGTTTTCCTTCCACCCGTCCACAATTGATAATACTAAATTACCTTGTCATACTTAATATAGTATAAATTATACTACACTGTTGATTGTCCAGGTGGGACTGGATAGTTTTTTGACCTTCGAATGCATAGAGTTTTTTTAATATGTTTTATTTACTCCAAATTAAAGTTTTTACAAAGGAAGTTTTATGATATAACAATAAACCATAAATTTCAGTTTAACAAAATTACAAGATGTAAAAAAGTCTGTTCAATCAGAAATACAATCAATCCTATAAGTAACAGAAACAATTAGGATTTGTAATCATAAACCTCAGTAACATCCCCATCATCACCCAGAACAGAAAGTTAATTAGTAATAAAAAAAGAGGCCAACTGTGTTATATAACCTCATAATTATTAAAACAATAGGAGTTTCATAGAGGCAAAAGCAGGAGCTCGGCAGACTTATTGCACAATGAAATTAATGCAATCTTGTAAAGTCTAAAGACGCTTTGCATAGTTCTACACAAGCAATGTTAGACTCTAGTTTAAGATAATATAAATTACAATTTAACCATTGATTATTGGATGGTACATTAGGATTCTTTGAACTGAGCAAAATTCAACACCCTAGCAATATAGTGTAGGAAATAATAGTCACTTTATCACCAGAGCTTGTCTGAAGCAACTCGCAGATCTCTTTCCCAGCATTGACAAAGGTGGTCTAGCAGTGAGCATTGTGACACTATTTGATCAATTTTAGAAATGCTGCCAATATCCTTCTTCTCACTTGTTAAAATATTTTCAAGTTTGAATGTGTGTGGTAGATTAAGGAAGTTTGGAAGATTCTTTTTTTTACAAATTCCTAACATGTTAATTGAAAAATAAGTATGTTGAAGGAACTCCACAATCACAACACAAAAAGGTGCAGACTTCCATCCATCCATTATCCAACCCGCTATATCCTAACACAAGGTCATGGGGTTCTGCCGGAGCCAATCCTAGCCAACACAGGGCACAAGGCAGAATCAAATCCCTGGGCAGAGTAAAACCAGAGTACCTGGAGAAAAACCCACACAGACGCAGGGAGAACATGCAAACTCCATGCAGGGAGGACCTTGGAAGCGAACCCAGGTCTCCTAACTTCGAGGCAGCAGTGCTATCACTGTGCCACCATGCTGTCCATGTTAATATTTGGAAACTGACTATTACCAATGCAAACTTTAGGGACTTACAAACTAGAGATTCTTCTATTTTACACATTTTACAGTGTTATTTATTTTTTCTTTTACTACCTATAAAGATACTGTACACATACAGTATATATGAAAATGTGTTAGATACAGCAAATACAAGTTGTTATCATTTTAAAAAACTTCAGTCAGTGAAAGTAACATAAGACTCATTTAAATCAAATTTAGCACTATAAAGAAAAGAGATGAAAGAAGAAAACACCTAGTAATAATTAATTTCATAAATTTTTTCTGATCTCTGGATTTACTACTTTAGTGTACTGTGTTATCCATTTCAGATCTTCACAGGATGGGATTAACAGCTATTTGCTTTTTTTCTCAACCCAAGGAGCAAAAGTATATAAAAAAGATGTGCTTAAGAAATTGTGCAGAGCTACACAAATTATTATTTTATATTGGAATATTAAGAGGACCTTACACTAGCCTTTTAAACAATAAGCATATATGTATCGTAAAGGATGGCTGGCAGCCCAACCTGGCTGGGACGCCCAGAGAATGGAAGGATGGGGGAAAGCAGCATTTTTAGGACACTGCCTCTCCCAGAATTTTAGATGGCAGCTCTTTTGGGTTACAGTGGTGCCTCGGATTCCCACTGGACACCATGAGAATTGGAGTTCCACATCTCAGTCCTGTTGGGTACCATGGGTGCCGCCAGGGGGTACTTTGAATATACAGAAGCCATATGGCACAAGGTTTCCGCCTAACCCGCAAGTGCTGGCAGTCCACATGGGTAGAAGAGCAAAAGTACTTCTGGATTGGCCAATATAAAAGAACTGGACTGACCTCACAGGGAGGATCCAGAGTTGGGTGGATGGTGGACAAATCTTGCTGGGAGGAACAGAGAAGTAAGAAAGAGAGAGAGAAAGAAAGAATAATTGTGTGGGAAGTATTGTTTTCTTTACTTGTGGCTGTAGTGCTGGGAAAAGCACTGTTAGAGTCTGACAAAGAATAAACAAACTCATGGTGCTTTTAACTTGTGTCCTCAGTGTCTGTGTGTTGGGTTTGAGGAGCAACAGTGCCCTCTAGTGTTCACTATATATATATATTGCAGCTGGCGATCCACAAAGGGAGAAAATGAATCACGTATCAAAAGTAGTTTTTTTATTCCTGAGCTTTCAACCCTTGCCAGGGGTCTTCATCAGAGGATAATGCTTACACTTACAAGAATCAAAGGCAATATATAGCAAAAAATTATGTGGGGGTGGGAGGTGCCATGTCAGTGTGGTCAGGAGGGGGTGGGTATTGGGTGTAAAGATTCATAATAAACAAGACTTTACACCCAATATCCCCCCCCCCCAACCACACTGACTTAAAATGTTATATTATATTTCATCCGTAAATTCACTGAGCCTTCAGCTGTTAAGCTCTTAGTTATAAATATTGCTGTATTTACTTTATGTTACTTCTACAAGTACATATTAGTGTTTGTTTGTATTTGTATTTACAGTTTCACACCGTTTTTGTAATTAAACATTCTCAACATCACTTCATGGTTCTGGGAATTATTGCATGAAGGTGTTTAGCTTGCTGGATAATTGAACAAGAGATTCAGTAAAGGCCTGTACAGTAATAACTGATAGTGGACTGAAATGAGTCTGTTAGAAGAAGCATTTTTTTTGCAATTGTAAGCAAATGGAGAAAAAAAACTAAATCCATAAGAAGCATTGAAAAAAACAAACATGAAGCAGGTTGTAACCACCTGCGCCACCTCCACCTACTCAAAGCTTCATGATGCTCCAACAATGATGGATGGACTAAAAGGCAGAATTCTACGTGACCATCATCATCAAGCCTTTCCGTGAGAACCCTAAATCCAAAGAGGACTGTTTCATTTATGTTAGGTAGAATGCCCAGTGGGGACTGGGCGGTCTCATGGTCTGGAATCCCTACAGATTTTATTTTTTTTTTCTCCAGCCGCCTGGAGTTTTTTTTTTGTTTTTTCTGTCCCCTCTGGCCATTGAACCTTTACTCTTATTCGATGTTAATTAATGCTGATTTATTTTGTTTTCTTATTGTGTTTTTTATTTTGCTATTCTTTATTATGTAAAGCACTTTGAGCTACTGTTTGTATGAATATGTGCTATATAAATAAATGTTGTTGTTGTTGTTGTAACACTTTAGAGTACAAATTATACAGTATACAGTGATTTTATTTGAATCAGAAATGTATGTTTGGGCTTTAAAATTGTTGATCTATGAAAACATGAAACTCCAGAATTTTCCTGTATTTCAGGATTTTGGTTCTGAAATGTAAAGTACTGCAGTGGGCTTGCGCCCTGCCCAGGGTTTGTTTCCTGCCTTGCGCCCTGTGTTGGTTGGGATTGGCTCCAGCAGACCTCCGTGAGTTAGGATTAGTGGGTTGGATAATGGATGGATGGAAATGTAAAGTAGAATAGTAGAATATTTACTTCTAGTTATGATGGCATTGTAAACAGCACTGATACCTTTGGTGCTTGGATCCTTACTGGTATGTCTACAGTGCAGTGTTTGCAGTTTTTCCTATATTCTGATGAGACTCTTCTAGAACTTTCAGGTTTTTCCCAATAGTAAAAGATATCAAGTCAGGCCTATTGGTGAGTTGAAATTGACACAGTATGAATTGGGAGGTCCATAATGACCAGAATGTTGGCAGAATAATGAGCTCTGTGTGAATCCTGCACCTGGTCACTGTCTGTGTGGAAGTTGCATTTCTCCTTGTGTTTTCAGTAGGCTTTCTCCAGATAATCTCATCTTCCTCCCACATTTCTAAAGATGTGTGTTCAGATGACCAGTGATTCTGCATTGGCTCCTGTAACAGAGTACGAGTGTGAGTTATGCTATAGACAGACATCATATCTAAGGCTGACTTTCTTCCTTCTCCTAAGATGGTCAGGATAGGCTCTGGCTGCTCATGACCCGGAATTACGTTAAACAGTGTATTGTATGTTATTTTATGATATGTTATAGTATGAGTGAGTTTGAGAGGGTGCTGTAATATATTACTGTTCCTTGTGGTATCACTCCCTGCCCAGTCATAATTCAACACTGACCAAGAATATCCAGGAAGTGTATTAGTGGATTTAAAGCAGAGTTAATATTTAATAATATCTTTTATATTAATTAGATACATTACATTTTAATATGATATTGTATAAAGTAAGAATGAAGATTTGTATTTTTTTGAATGGTTAGTCTTGTTGGAAATAGTGCATAAAACTAAACTAAATCATAACAACTTTTTAATTTTTATGATTGAGCCAGCCCAAAATCCACATTGTAATTAAAAATGCACAAATGTTACAGAGCAATGAATTTCTTAAAATAACTGCCATTAACCCACAGCATGCAACCTGTTACCCAACTGCTTGTTTTGCTAATAATTCTCTAGAGAACAAAATATTTCTTTATATAAGGGACTTTTCCAGAGTAGACTAGCTTACAGAGCCTGAACTTATCCACAATGACATGTGTTCTGTTCACATCAGCATATCTGTTTTTTATGTCTCCAGTATCTGCCGTTAACCCATCTACATGCAAACGTCAAGAACAGTTTGATTTAAATGGGGTGTATAAAACTGGAGATCTAATTATAGGAGGAATTTTTGCAATTCATTTTGAAGCAACTGCTCCAGGTCTTTCCTTCACATCCAAACCAGAACAATGGAAATGCAAAAGGTGAGATACAGTACATAACAAATATAACAATTACCATTGTGCATGCAGAGCAACTCAAGTACACAATTCAGTAATGGTATAATTGTTCTCAAGATAAAAAAATATGTATTGTGTAAGTATATTGTTCTAATTTTGTGACATGTATTCTACTTGTAAAACAAAAGAAATCTGTTTAAATGCTCACATAAATAGCTGTTTGAATGATGCTTTCATTGTACAGCTTTTTCTCCTTTATGTCTGGTTGCTTAAACACTACATTGTTACTTTCCTCTGAATAAAAACATAAATGTGTGCCATTCCAGATTTCTAATCAGTGCCTTAAAAATGTAATGGGACCTGTTATGACTGAAAATAACTCGCTCCTTTTTATTTTCTAACAGTCTTGAGGTTTCAGTATTTCAGAGGCTTCAAACAATGCTGTTTGCAATTGCAGAAATAAACAGGGATCAAACACTTCTCCCGAATATAACTCTGGGGTACAGAGTCTACGACAACTGTGTAAAGCTGCCTGTGGCTCTGCGAGCTGCAACAGCGTTGATTGGAGGGCTTGACAATGATTTCATCGACAGTGGCTGCAGTGGACCCCCACCTGTTGTTGCCATAATTGGAGACCCCCTGTCTTCACATTCCATTGCTATCTCAAGAATATTGAGTCTATTCCAAATGCCATTGGTAATGTATTATATTAAATGGCACAAATGTAATGGCTTTATTGTTAAAGAACTAAAAATCTGAAAGTCATGAATGGATACTTAAGGAAGTAATATTTTCAGCGTTTTAAGCGTTGGTTCAGTCTGTGCTATTTTTGATATTTTCTTGAAATGCTCATAAAGGTCTGCAGTAGACAGACAGATAGATAGAATGCATGCTAGCTGATAATATGAGTTTCCAAATAGCATAGAAATACACCTTAGCTTAAAGAGTTAATATTTGCTGATAATCTTTATAACTTGTATTTTATATATAATGAGAGAATCACGTTCTAAGCCCTTTTTATGGTTTAATCCCCTTTGTAGGTCAGCTATTCTGCCTCCTGTTCATGTTTAAGCAGTAAAATAGAGTATCCAACATTTTTCCGCACCGTACCAAGTGATGCTTTTCAAGTAAAAGCAATGGTTCAGATAATTAAACATTATGGCTGGACTTGGGTGGGTGCTATTGCAAGTGAAGATGACTATGGCCAATATGCTATCAAGACATTCCAAGAGGAAATTAAGGCGTTTGGCTGCATCTCTTTTATAGAAACCGTCTCCACAATGAATGACAATAGGAGGGTTCTTCAAATAGTTGATACAATTCAACAGTCAACAGCAAAAGTGATTGTTGTCTTTTCAGCAGAGGCAGAATTAATGAGCTTGGTAAAAGAAATAGTCCATCAAAACATTACTGGCAGACAGTGGATTGCAAGTGAAGCATGGAGCACCTCTGCTGTGTTGGCCACCAAGGAAAACTTTGGCTCATTCGGTGGGACAATAGGTATTGCTATTCGTAGAGGAGAAATCCAGGATTTGGAAAGTTTTCTTTATCAGATACGTCCCAAGTTGGACCTAAATAACAATTTACTACTACAGTTCTGGGAAAAATTATTTGACTGTTATTTTCAAGAAACTGCAATAAAGACAAACACAACAGTATCATCTGTAATGAGAACAGAATGCACTGGTTTGGAAGATATTCAAACAATTCACACAACATATAGTGACGTATCTGAATTAAGGATTGCCTATAATGTTTATAAAGCAGTGTATGCATTAGCACATGCATTACATGACTTAATGAGTTGTCAAAATGGAAAAGGCCCTTTTGAAAACAATGAATGTGCTGACATCAAAAACATGCAGCCTTACCAGGTAAAAGTCATTTTAATTCATACAATTTATTACAAAATATGTTTTTTATAGCTTTAAAATATCATTTTAAGCCATTTATTAGGCAATATGTTTCCTCTCATTTTCAAAATATTTAAGTCTTATTTTATGATACTATATCTATATTCTTCCCAAAAGCTTCTACATTATCTGAAAAGAGTAAATTTCACAAATCGTTTAGGGGAAAGAGTGTCTTTTGATGAAAATGGAGATGCTCTAGCAATTTATGATATTATAAACTGGCAAATGACAAATAATCGAAGTGTGAAAATTAAAACGATTGGCCTTTTTGAGGAATCAGCATCTGCTGGGAAGGAGGTTTTCCTTGATGAGGAGAGTATCTTTTGGAACACAGAATCTAGAACAGTAGGCAGCTTATAACCTTTTACTTTATGGCAAACATTGTTGTTGTTTAGTAGAATAACTTTCTTAACGTAACATAATAATTTAGGTGTTCTTGTTATTGTATGTAAGGCATTATTTTAAACAGTGCAGAAAATAACTAATTTAAAATGAGTGTCCCTGCTAAGGGGATGCTGCTCAGAAGACTAGAAAATATTATTAATTGCTGATAACACGATTAAACACATTTATCTGCAAATACAATTTTCTGATATATTCCACCAAAATAATATAATTTATGCACTGCTAACTACTTTCTAATTCACATATTTGCAGACAATGTCAATGGAAAACAGAACTAGTTTTCCACCTTTTTTCTTTTTTTTTTTTTGCTTTAAGGTTCCAGAATCAATTTGCAGTAAAGGTTGCCTTCCAGGTACAAGGAGAGCTAACAGGAAAGGGCAGCCAGTTTGCTGTTTTGACTGCATTCCCTGTGCAGAAGGGGAAATAAGCAATACAATCGGTGAGTATGCCGAATTTTACAACCCCAACACAGAAAATGTATGGAAAATGCAGAACAGAAAGCAGTAATTAGTAAATGATAATTAATGATCTTTCACCTGAAAATAATACAGCAGCCCATTACTTCATGTTACAACTGATGAATTGTATATTTTTTTAATAAACACATTTTGATTTTGATACTTATATTCATTTTGGACAGTAAAGAATTTATCACTTCATAAAGTTTCCTTTCATTCCTTCAACACTTAATAAACATTAAGGAACTGAGGACCCTGTGACCCTGTGTTCTCATGGACAGATCAGGACTGGAAGCAGTCTGGTTGATCACCCACACCCTCTTCCTATGCAACCATGTCTTTGTAATGCACGTAGAATGTGGTTTGGTATTGTCTTGCTGAAATATGTGTGGGTGACCATGGAAGAGATGTCCTGAAGGTAGCATTTCATTTCATTTCAGACATTTTCTATCTCACTTTTTCCTGAACAGGGTCGCATGAGGTGCTGGAGCCTATCCCAGCTATCATAGGACACAAGATGAACAATCTCCTGGATAGGGTGGTAGTAAATCGCAGGGCAAACACACACACACAACAGCCACACACTAGGACTAATTTAGTATTGCCAATGCACCTTACCTGCACGCCTTTGAACTGTGGGAGGAAACCGGAACTGGAACCAGAAGCCTTTTGGCATTACTGGTGCCTTCACTGAAGTGCAAGTTACCCATGGCACTGACACAACCTCATACAATCACAGATGTTGGCTTCTGGATTTGTAGCTGGTAAAACTCTGGATGTTATTTTTTTCTTCTTTGGCCAGGAAAACATGACTTGCATTTCTTCCACTGCAACCTCCAACCACAATATGTTTCCACTGTGCAACTGTTCAATCCCAGATGCCTCCTAGCTCAGATAAGTAAATGGCACTTTTATTCTGCACTGTAAAGTGGTAACTGCCATTTGTGGATGTACCTGCATATTGTGTTACTTGATGAAGGTTTGCCAGACATACTCCTAAGCCAATGTGGTGATATCACTTATGGATGAATGACGGGATGCAGTGCATCTGAGACATCAGAGATCACAGACAGTCAGCTTATGCTTGCACCCTTACCATTGTTACTTCTCATAAAAGGGCATCATAAAAGAACCTAAAATATCTAGTAGGTTCAAGGGTACTTCTAGGCCCATTATTTCTTGACTGATGAACATTAATAATATTTATTCAGTAATAAGTCATTCATATTTTTATTTATTGGAACTATGTTCTTGATGAGAGGGGGCACAATGGTGCAATCGTTAATACTACTGCTTCACATCTTCAGAAGCTATTAACTCATAGCCTGGTCATCATCTGTGCAGAGATTTCACAATTTCACTGTGGCGAAATAGATCTTCATCTGGTGGTGTTGTTTCTCAGACCCAAATATTTCCATGTTAGGGTTCCATGCCAAGTATTAGTGTGTGTGATGATTGTGTCCATCATTATGCTTTGCAGTTGAATGGCTTGCCAAACAGCCCAATGCTGTCAGATAAGCTCCAGCTCCTATGATCCTATCCTGTAAAAAGCAATAAAATGGCTGGGTGGATGAACGGATGTTCTTCTTCATTGAAATTTTTTGTTGCTTTTCTTTTAGATTCATCCGAATGCTTCAAATGTCCAATTGATTTTTGGTCAAATGGTGTAAGAAACCATTGCATACTGAAAGAAATTGAATTCCTGTCCTATGAAGATGCCATGGGTATTACTCTGACAACAGTGGCATCAGTTGGGGGTTTTATCTCAGTGGGCATTTTAGCCGTTTTTATATACCATCGAAACACTCCTGTTGTAAGAGCAAATAATTCAGAACTGAGTTTCCTCTTGCTCATTTCTCTAACCCTGTGCTTCCTTTGTGCCTTGTGTTTTATTGGAAAACCATCTCACTTAAACTGTATGCTTAGACATGTGATGTTTGGGATCAGTTTTGTATTATGCATTTCTTGTATCCTAGTGAAAACAATTGTGGTAATAATGGCATTTAGAGCGACACTGCCTGGCAATAACACAATGAAGTGGTTTAGTATATCAAAGCAGAGAGGTACAGTGTTCTTTTTTACCTTTATTCAGTCAATAATATGTATAATATGGCTGGCCTCTGCACCTCCATATCCATATAAAAACACCAAATACCAAAATGCCAAAATTATTATTGAGTGTGATGTTGGGTCATCAGCTGGATTCGGCTGCCTGCTGGGATACATTGGCTTGCTTGCTTGTATTTGTTTTCTCTTAGCCTTTCTAGCAAGAAACTTACCAGACACATTCAATGAAGCTAAATTCATCACATTCAGCATGCTGATTTTCTGTGCCGTCTGGATTACTTTCATTCCTGCTTATATTAGTTCACCAGGAAAACACACAGTAGCTGTAGAAATATTTGCAATTTTAGCTTCAAGTTTTGGTCTACTTTTTGCAATATTTGCTCCTAAATGTTACATCATTTTATTAAAGCCAGAGCAAAATACAAAGAAAGCACTGATGGGAAGAGGCACCAATGAAAAATGAACTATATGCAATTTCCACTCAATCAGTTTATTGTTAACATACCGTTTTCAGTGTGACTTTTTTTTGTCTATGAGAGTATATAATAATGAATTAGTTAAATAATATGGATAAACCCCATTTTAATTGTATGTTCATTTGTGTGAATATTTTTCAGTACTGTAGTCTTTGATATATAACTTCTGGTTTTGAATAATTGAATACTCCTTACATAATTAAAGTGTAATTGAATCCCAATCCTAGAGACAATGTAATTAGCTGACATATTTAAAGCCTGTGATTTAAAGGTATAGAATGTGCTTCAATAAAAGTCTTATTCAACTAGTCTGAGTACTTTATCCTTTTTTTAAACTTTTTTTTATCTTAAGTGCAACTTGAAATAAAAATTTGCCAAAAATAGCATTAATCAAATTAAACTACAGGGTGGGCCATTTATATGGATACACCTTAATAAAATGGGAATGGTTGGTGATATTAACTTCCTATTGGTGGCACATTAGTATATGTGAGGGGGGAAACTTTTCAAGATGGGTGGTGACCATGGTGGCCATTTTGAAGTCGGCCATTTTGGATCCAACTTTTGTTTTTTCAATAGGAAGAGGGTCATGTGACACATCAAACTTATTGGGAATTTCACAAGAAAAACAATGGTGTGCTTAGTTTTAACGTTATTCTTTCATGAGTTATTTATAAGTTTCTGACCACTTATAAAATGTGTTCAATGTGCTGCCCATTGTGTTGGATTGTCAATGCAACCCTCTTCTCCCACTCTTCACACACTGATAGCTACACCGCAGGAGAAATGTTAGCACAGGCTTCCAGTATCCGTAGTTTCAGGTGCTGCACATCTCATATCTTCACAGCATAGACAATTGCCTTCAGATGACCCCAAAGATAAAAGTCTAAGGGGGTCAGATTGGGAGACCTTGGGGGCCATTCAACTGGCCCACGACGACCAATCCACTTTCCAGGAAACTGTTCATCTAGGAATGCTCGGACCTGACACCCATAATGTGGTGGTGCACCATCTTGCTGGAAAAACTCAGGGAACATGCCAGCTTCAGTGCATAAAGAGGGAAACACATCATCATGTAGCAATTTCACATATCCAGTGGCCTTGAGGTTTCCATTGATGAAGAATGGCCCCACTATATTTGTACCCCATATACCACACCATCAATTTTTTTGTTCCAACAGTCTTGGAGGGATCTATCCAATGTGGGTTAGTGTCAGACCAATAGCGGTGGTTTTGTTTGTTAACACAAACACAATGGGCAGCACATTGAACACATTTTATAAGTGGTCAGAAACTTGTAAATAACTCATGAAAGAATAAAGTTACGTTAAAACCAAGCACACCATTGTTTTTCTTGTGAAATTCCCAATAAGTTTGATGTGTCACATGACCCTCTTCCTATTGAAAAAACAAAAGTTGGATCCAAAATGGCCGACTTCAAAATGGCCACCATGGTCACCACCCATCTTGAAAAGTTTCCCCCCTCACATATACTAATGTGCCACAAACAGAAAGTTAATATCACCAACCATTCCCATTTTATTAAGGTGTATCCATATAAATGGCCCACCCTTGTACATATCAAGGTTTGAAGCCAATGAAAGAAAATACTCACACCATTTAGCAGAGTTAGGAAATAACTAATAAACTGGGCTACACTGCCAATATAATACATGAATAAATGAATAAATACATGTTTTTTGTGAAAATACTAAGCAGATTGTTTTGAGCACTGAAGTCAAACCCTATTAGATGAATCCTAATAATTTCAATAATAGGAATTTCATACTGTTAGATTATGCTTGCTTGTTACCTAAAAAATCCTTCACAAATAGAATATCCACTGTTATTGAGTCATCATCATCACCAATTCATTGGTTGTTTGCAGGGTTCACTTGGTTTAGCCAGATACTCCTCAGAATGATTCCCTCTAATTTTCCACAGTCCTGACAATTATTTGAAGAGAAACCCAACCATTTTTATTGTCTTGACAATACCTTCATCAACTCTCTGCTGGGCCTCATCCCTTCTACCTCCATCTTTGTGCACGTCTTGACCCAATCATCCTCTGCCTTTTTTTCCACATGTCCGAACAACCCTAGTCTGTTTCTTCCTCTTACTCCACAACACTCCATACATCCACCTGATCATTCTTATCTGTGTTCTTTCCAGCTTGTTTCATGTTGTGCTTTCATCATCCATGTCAATACAGCATACTGTTCCTCATGTAGCTTTCATACACTTCACCCTTCTGATGTCGGAGAGACTTCTTTAGAAGTGGGAATGGAGAACAGCTCCAAGAATTTTTTCTATCAACCCTCTTACCCTTGCCATGATTGCTATCACTGCCAATACCTCCATCTGTGCTCTATATGTCACCTAAGTGGCAGAATTTCCCTACTTTAATTAAAAACCGCTCCATTACTTTATCCACATTTGCATCTAAAACTTCAACATTCTTCAACCTTCTCACACATTTCCAGCAAATTGGCCGCACTCACTGGTGGTAGACTACCCTTCACACAATTACATCCCTTTTACAAGGTTCCTATTTTGTAGTGGTTATCACACTTGCCTAACATACAAATGGCCCATGGTTTGAGACCAGGCAGAAACAAAGCAATACATTTTTTTTGAGAATTACAGTCTTGATTTTGTTTTGACATTCCTCTCCAAGACTGTAGAATGCATAGTCCACAAACAAGTCTCCTCTTATCTCTCTGATCTCAGTTTACTAGATCTTCTTCAATCTGTATTCCGCAAGATTGAATCGTCCAAGACTTTCAGCTAGAAATGCTCTTAGATCTACTCAAGCTGCATCTCTTCTGGGTGTTGCTGTAATGTCTTTTTTGTTTACAATCCATCTGTACAGATCTTTCACAGCTCTTTCTTCCATCAAGAAGATAGAAACACCTTTTAAATATTAAATACTTAGAAATCTTTTGTTATTATTATTATTAATATTATTATTATTTCAAGGTCTCATGTGTTTTCTGACTAGGTGATTGGGAGGGCTCCTTTAAGATTTGTTTTAGCTCGTAGCCGTGGCTCGTGACTAATTATGTATGCATTCATCCGGCAAGGGAAATTAGCTATGTGGTACAGCGGTGAGTGAGTGAGCGCACAGAGATCAATGTTAATTTATTCAGCGTCAGTACTAATAATATTCTCACTCATCCTTACTAATTATGCCAAGCAACTCAGGTGCTGGTTCTCTCTTGGGTGGATCTCTGCAACATTTTCTTTGCTTTGCTTCCTTCAACTTCTATTCAACTCCTGACTCCTCCAGAATGCAGTTGCTATGCTGGTGTTCTCTGTTACTTGTTGCACTCGTACTACTGTTCTGCTTCAGTCTCTTCCCTGGTATTCCTCTTGTTGCAATGATTCAGTTCAAAACCCCTGCCTTAACTTACAGTTCTCTGAGTGGATGTACTGTACATCTCAATATCTCCAGAAATGTCCCTTTAAGATGCCTCTGTTCTACCTTTGCCTGCTTGCTCACTATCCCTCCTCTTGTCAGACGTGCCAAGACTGAATAATGCTTCTCTGTTCTTGCAGCAAAGCTGTGGAATGATATCCCTTTTGGTTATTCAAATTACACCCAATTTACTCATGTTTATGTGTCTTTTTTTATCTTGTTCTCTGTTGGTTTGGATGCTTATTATGCACCTTATAATCATTCTTTTATGTGTTATGATTTGCTTTGTACTGCATATGCCACACAGCCACACCATTTACATGTCTTCTGCGCCTTCACTTCTATTACCTAGTTCTTTCCTACATTTACCTTGAGACTCAGTTCTTTCACTATCATTCTTTAGTTGATAAGTTCCAGGTCTATGGAAGGATGCACTTTGACACTACCGTTATATTATTTATGCTTGTTTCAGTTTTCTAACTCAGTTGTCAAAATCAAAGTCCCAGGGAACGTGTGGTAATCCTTGCTGGGCATAAATTTTGAACCAACCCTGGATTGTGCGCTAGTTTGCTGTAATGCATATTCTTACACACACCCATGCTTAGTGACACTAAACAAATATAGAGATGCCATGCATCTACTGTACATGCAAAAGCAATGGCATAGGAAACACAATATTTCATATACCTTTGATTCTTTAACCAAGATCCAGGCCTTTAATGAGTTTTTAGACACAGCCATCAGCAGTGTGATTGTTTGCAGTGAGAGTGTCGACCTTGTTGAAAGGTTTACTTACCTTGGCACTGACATTCATCTCTCTGGTGACTCTTTCTATGAAGTCAGTAGATGGATTGGGAGAGCATGGGTGGTCATGAGGTCGCTGAAAAGGGATGCGTGGCACTCCTAATATCTATGCTAAAGGACAAAGGGTCAAGTCTTTAGAGTCCTGGTGCTATGTGGTTGTAAGACTTGGATGCTATCCAGTGGCCTGAGACAAAGACTGGACTCCTTTGGTAGTGTGTCTTTTCGGAGAATCTTTGGGTACTGCTGGTTTGACTTCGTGTTGAAAGAGCGGTTGCTCATGGAGTCTTGAATGAGGTACATTACCTGCATTGTGAGGGAGCATCAGTTACGGCACTACGGTTATGTGGTGCGATTCCCCAGGGGTGATTCAGCTCTCAGGATCCTCATTGTTGAGGACCCAAACAGCTGAATCAGGTCAAAGGGATGCCCTCTTAACACCTGGCTGCGGTAGATAAATGGTCATTTCTGGAGGATGAGACTGGTCTGTGAATTTGCCTGGTGTTTTGCCAAACAGGATCCCGAGCTGTTTTGACATGTGGCAGGTGCAGCAACACGCTGTACCAGTGCATACTCCCCAGCCTGACCTGACCTTTGATTCTAATATCATAAAACTACTCCTTAAGGTGCCTGCCCCTCAGACAGATGACAAGATTTTTTGAACATGAATGTCTGAATGTGTGTGTGTGTGTATGTATTCTCATCTTGTGTAGTATATTCCTTATCTTCAATGCACTGTTTGGCTATATAGTGTAGACTGTACTTTTTCCAAATACATTTGGATCAATAAATTGTATGTAGTCTTTTAAAAGTATGCCATTATACTTGTTATACTTGTTATTATGTCTGTCTCCTCCTAAGTCATTACATCCTTTATATAACTTTCATTAGGTTGGTCTATGGATTGTACTACTTAAAACATTGTTAAAAGGAATTTGGTGCATTAAATTATGTGTTTATTATTGATATTATTACAGTTTTATGACATAATGAACTGAAGTGTGACTCACAAAAAAACCTAATTTTAAAAAAGCTTTACTAAGTATGCAATTTGTAAGGAAGCTTTTTGCCAAAATAAAGTCCTCTCTGTATAGTCAGCTTGTTTTTATTTTACATAACATCATTAACAACATGCACCATATACTGTAACTCACTTAACAAAGCAAATAAGTGCACAACACAGTATCAGAATATGACTCACAAGGACAATAAACTTAGCTGTGATCCTATCCTCATAACCCCTGTGAAAGACAGCCGGGTCCCATGTCCGGCAGGGACGCCCCTGCTGCTTATGTTCAGGGGGAGCCACCATGGGCAGTCCAATACCTCCCCCGGGATGCTTGGTGGCAGCCCCCCTGGCCGACAGTGATTCCCCAACCACCCGCAGGGCTCCATGGGAGATGGAGATCCTCCACAGCTTGGTTGGGGCCCAGGGTGGCCACTAGAGGGGACTACCTGCTTCCAACACCCCATAAGGAAATTGATCTTTGAATATGTAAAGATAATTTTTGTGTCTACCTATATGAATCGTTCATTCTATTGACATCTATAATATAATATAAACTAACAAAAAACCCGTGCTTCGCAGCGGAGAAGTAGTGTGTTAAAGAAGTTATGAAAAAGAAAAGGAAGCATTTTAAAAATAACGTAACATGATTGTCAATGTAATTGTTTTGTCACTGTTATGAGTGTTGCTGTCATATATATATATACTGTATATATACTAGAAAAATACCCGCGCTTCGCAGCGGAGAAGTAGTGTGTTAAAGTAGTAATGAAAAAGAAAAGGAAACATTTTGAAAATAAAGTAACATGATTGTCAATGTAATTGTTTTGTCACTGTTATGAGTGTTAC
>JANRMT010062854.1:80715877-80728837 GCA_026402145.1 Polypterus bichir lapradei
GCGGCTTGGGGGTATTGGCCGGGGTACATAGCCGGCCATATCTTACAACATATATACATATATACATATCTACATATATACACACATACATATACACACACACACATATATATATACCCTTTGGGGTGCGAGCAGCTGTTGCTGGGGGTGCCAGAATCCATCAAAGAAGAAAAATGAAAAACATTATTTGTACAAAATCTTAATTTATCTATCCATTCCTAAATAATTAAATGGGCAGGCTATTTCGTATCAGTGCAATACGCTGCTTGTTAAAACGGATGACTCCCGCTCTTACGTGCACTTAGTGCTGCATGGGTATTATGAACTATCGTATCTGTTCAAGTTCTATTTAAATTTTAAATATAAGTAATTTTTATTTAATCGACAGAAATGTTTGGTAGGACTGTAAGTTAAATTTAGTCATCATTGCATAAATTTTTCTTCACCATAGAAATTTAAAGACTAAATTCAACTTACATTCCTACCAAAGATATTTCTGTCGACTAAATAGAACCTACTTATATCCAAATAGAACTTGAAAAGATATATTTTTTTCGAATCTGATCGCGCATTTTAGATCGACTTGACGCGCACCACATCGAGCCCGCGAGCTATTGTGCTCTCGCCTGCCTGCCTCAATAAGTCACCATTGCTTCACTCTTACTTTTTTACCGTTCATTTAATCATGGCTAGTCGCAAAAAAAATAGAAAATGGAAGGAGGATTACACTGAGTATGGCTTTACCAAAACAATTATTGATGACGAATAAAGTATTCATTATTCATAAAGCTTCAACTGGTGATCTGTTTTTCTGCGTTAACCTCATATTTTTTCATACTTCTTCTCAAACCAAGAATACGTGGCACATGTTTCACCCTAATTCTGGGCTCATCAGGCATACACATTCACTGCACCCCCTCTCGGGAATCGAACCTCGGACGTCAGCGGAGAAGCCTCTTGTGTTGCGCCATGGCATGTGGTTTGTTTATTTGACAGTATGTGGATCGGGATATATATATATACAGTATATATATATATATATATATAAGATAACTCCTGTAGCTACAATAAATGCCTTTATTGAATAGACAAACCAGGGGTGAACAAGTTCCTTTCTACTGCAGCCACAGCCGCAACACACATAAAAATTATCAATAATAACTCATAAACTTGCAATATTATTTAGGAAAATCGCAACATTTTACTCACCAAAAATTTGGATTATTTGTAAACAAAATCCATCCTCCTCTCTTTCCTCAAAAACAGTTCAATTACTCTGTCGTACGGATTATCCGTGCGCTTCAGTTCCATCAAAAAGTCCCTTTCTATCGCCATCGAAGCTAATGCTGAAAGTCGAACCTGCCCTGTCATATTTCTGGCATAAGTTTTAATTTGCTTTAGGGCTGAAAATGTCTGCTCGACAGAAGCAGTGTACACGGGAATGGTCACCGCTAAATATACTAATGTGAACAGCTGCCCCATGATCTCATTCAGATTTTTCTGATGAAGGAAGTCAAGGAGATCAGTGGGAGATTTTCCTGCAAAATTATCCATGGCATTCATTACAGTCAGTTCTGTTTTTAGCCGAGACAGATCAAAAACCGCTCCGTGGCTCTTGTGTTAAACTGGAGAAGGCTGCATGCGTGAAATTTTTCTTGTATTCCCGAAACTTCTGGGGCTCGAGGAGTGTGACAAACATCAGGTTTTCATGGTCTTGAAATCTGGTCTGTGTCTGGCAAATAATACTGTCCGGAATCCTGCCATGGAGTTGGCCGTAGTGTGCGCTTGGATCTTGCGCTCGGAGCGTTTGCGGTGCGTTCAGGGCCCTACTGACACCAACTCAAAATCTGATTGGTTGAAGCAACAGGTTAATCGACATTTATTCTGTGTTAGAGTGCCTGCACAATGGATTGTGAAGGCCTCTCTGCCTGGCAACAAATGATGGCTGAAATGTGATTGGTTAAATGTTTTAATACGAAAATACATGCCTGGAAGCAGCACAACCATCGGAAAAGCTATGAAAGGAAGCGGACAGACTATTTGGAATTATTTAATAAGTATTCATGGACAAAATATAATTAACATCAGTTTGTGATTCAGATATTTTTACTTATGAATATGCTAAGCACAGTCTTTGACCAGCGAATATTTACCTTATATGGGCAGGCACTCAATTACATGGGAGGCGTGATGATGCGAGACGCAACTTCGCCTCCCATGGCCATAGAGCTGCAGTCTATTACAGTATATGGACGAAAATAGGTCCCAGTTATGACCATTAGGCGTAGAATTCGAAATTAAACCTGCCCAACTTTTGTAAGTAAGCTGTAAGGAATGAGCCTGCCAAATTTCAGCCTTCTACCTATACGGGAAGTTGGAGAATTAGTGATGAGTGAGTCAGTCAGTCAGTCAGTGAGTGAGTCAGTCAGTCAGTCAGTCAGTGAGGGCTTTGCCTTTTATTAGTATAGATACTTAGGAACTTACCTTGATAACAATCTTAAGTGGAATACTAATACAAAAAAATATTCTCTAAATGCAACCAGTGCTTATTTATCCTCCATAAACTCAAACTATTTAAAGTAGACAAGGACCTCATGTTGTCCTTCTATCGCAGTATGATCCAGTCTGTGATCACTTTCAGTTTCATTGCCTGGTTTAATAGTCTGACAAACCAAAACTCAAAAAAGCTCCAGCAGATTACGAAGTATGCAGCTAAAGTTATTGGGGCTAATGTAGATGATTTGACTAGTGTATGGCAGAGGGCAATGTTAAAGAAACTGGAAATCATCTTAAATGATGACAGTCATCCATTACATGTAGAACGAAAGCTCAGTAAATCAGGAAGGATAGTCGCTTTGAAAACCCACACAAATCGCTCCACAAATTCCTTTCTTCCTAGTGCCATACGACTTTTCAATAAGAAATATTGGAGATAATGATTAAAGTTTTGATATATATATCCTGTAACTTTTTTTTTGTTTGGTGTAAATATGCATTATCTAACTGACTTACCTTAACCTGTCTTGTTTCTATTTGTTTGTTTTATTTCATTCTGTCTGTCATTAGATGCAACTGAGAAGGCAAATTTCATGTTTTCTTGTGTAAACATGACTAAATAAAGAAACCTTAAACCTTAAATATTCATTTAATGTACTATAACCATCTTTTCTGAGGATGTTATTCCCATTTTATTCAACCTTAATTGAAACATTCTCTGAATTAAAGGCATTAAAAGTTACTTTAAGCTATATATATAATTAGTTACAAATGAACAGTTGTACCCAGAATCAGCACAATAATTTGAGTGAAAGCAGGTGTACAAAGCAAATCAAATATATCTAAGGCACAAATCCAAAACATGAGTGATCAAATTATTTTTTTTGGTCCAAAATGAGCTATATGGGCTGGCAGTAAATATGCAGTAAAACCGAAATGCTATGCAGTGGAATGAAGAGATGAAAATGATTATGAACATTTCAAAGGCATTCCTGGGAGACTTCAGCTATTGATAAAAATTAAAATGCAGTATAATATATTTCAGGATCACCTCCAAGTAAAATCACACAGATTAACTTAATCTAAAAAACATTTTAAGAGAATTATTTGTAGTATCTCCATGTGTGGTCATTAGCCTCAAAAGTACCCAAAGTAAGTTCATGTTGCATGAGGGCATCATATTTACATATATCCCTACAGATATTGAATCGGCAATGACTGACAATGTAATGAAAGCCTTAAATAGAATCTTAACACTGAAACCTAGTCCATAACTAGAGGCATTTTCTGGTACCTGGAGGATTTAGATATCTGAAGATTTGTTAAATTATTGATATGAGTATTATTATGGCATGTTGTATTACCTATGAATCACATTTTAGGCTTGCTTCCTGAGAACTCTCCCTCGGAATAACACTTCAGTTCTGTATACGGTCATAAAAGACACAGCACTCTAATCATCTCAATACCTAGCCATGCTGAACTCCCATTCTGTTGTTCAAGCAGATTAGACCACTCATTCTTAGAGAGTTTCAGCTTTAGGCCCAAGAACAAGCATCCATTTATGGTCTTTGGTGTATATAGGTCCTTGATTTCTAACTGGTATCTTTTGTCTGAGAGAAGAGAGAGAGAGAGGCAGATAGAGACAGAGAGGGAGAGAGAGATATACTGTATATAGAGAGAAGTACTGTGAAATATCAAGAGGCATATATGGTCAAAATAAGTGAGGCTTATATTGACTATCGCTTGCTTTAATCTAACCTTGCTGTGTTTAAGCAATTGTTAGTTGGGTTAATTTAACTTGGGAAATGTTACTTTTTCACACAGTGTCAGTTGTTGATGTATAGTGTATTTCATGAAATAAGTTAGAGATAAAAGTGTTATTTCTTCATTCAGTTGCCCTTTATGTAATACTAGGTATTCTAAATGTTCTGAGATGTGTTTCCTGAACGCTAAAACATTATAAAATTCTTATGACTGTTACTTGAGCCCCATCTTAACTAAAGTAGTATGTTAAATTCTTCATAATCTGTGTGCTCCCTGGCCCAGTCATTAATCTTTAACTACTTCTTAAACTGGCTTCTTTTTGCACCGACAGTAGCCACAGACAGTGGTGGCCACACTAAATATATTAAATTCACTTTATGACAGCTCTCTAAACTAAGCTGTCTTAGTATTTGGAATACAAAGATTTATACTTGAGATTATATTATTTTAATGATAAAAGTTTTAAGAGTATTGCATTTCATAGATAGATTGTTAAATTAATTTAAATGATTTAGACTGTCTGCGGTGGGCTAGCGCCCTGCCCGGGATTTGTTCCTGCCTTGCGCCCGGTGCTGGCTGGGATTGGCTCCAGCAGACCCCCGTGACCCTGTGTTAGGATATAGCGGGTTGAATGATGACTGACTGATTTAGACTGTGTCTTCTTCAAAAGTTTTGGAAACACAATGATCTAAAGTTGCAGCCATCTTTACTTTAATAGAAATGTTGTCTGTGTTGCAATTAGTTATGTGGAGAAGCATAAAAAAAGAAAAGGAAAGGACGGAAACTGGGGGTTGATACATTTGAAGAGACAATAAAGTAAGTTGTCCCAAAGGCATATCCATTGATGTCTGAGTCTGTGTTGTTGACCACAAGCTCACAAACCCAACACTAATACAATATTTAATTTAAACTGCAGCTAATACCAACTTATACACCCAGCCTCTTTGACCCTGGTTACACTTCTGCATTGAACATATGTGAGATTTTACAGTCTCCAAAAACTTTTTACAGATATTGTGGCAAGATGCTCTCGGAGAATCCACAATGTTTAAACTAAGCCAAGTGTGTCAAAAGGCAAGAAAACATGAGTTTAGTAGTGGATGGATACTGGGTGATAGCAGGCATCTATTTCTGGCATACCTGTTCACACATGTAAATAATCCTCAGACAGCAGCTGAAGGACAAACCAATGTAGCACATAAGCAAACCCACTACTTGTGAAAAGCAAGTGTCATCAGTAGAGAGCATAACAGCACCTCAGACCCCAAACACAACCTCACAAACACTGTTCCAGATACAAACAAGAACACTTATTTTACAAACTACCTTTGGAAGGTCTCTCTCTATATAAAATACAACACAACACAATAGTATGTCTTCTCTCTTCTCTTCTATACTTCTCCCAGGAAAGTGTTGATCAACTTCTCTCCCGACTCTGATTTCCCCAGCTCCAGCAGAACAGCTTCCTTTAATATCCAGGAACCAGTTACTTCCTATGCCTTGACACTGCCTCTCAGAAGCACTTCCCGGGTTAGGTGGAAGTCCCATGAAGTAGCCACCCTTAATTCCTGCAGTGCACCCCAGATGGCACCCAGAGAATCCAACAGGGCTATGCCACGGGACTATAGTTCCCAACATGCCTTGTGGATATCTGTTGAAATACTATAACTGAGGGATGCTTCCATCTAGCATTTCGGGTGAGTAAATAACTCAGATAAGTTGCCTCACTTGTCCCTCCATTGTACAGTCATCCCGGCCATTTCAGTGTCCTTGATCCAGTCCTTCTGGAATGCCAGCATATCGATTTCTGTCCATTTCCAGGCTGCAGCAGAGACCACCCTGCCTTTTTGACATAGTGTGGCCACCAGGGGGTACTCTCCAAACACCCGACACAAAGGCTCAGACACAAGTATAAAACCACAAAGATTTTTATTGTGGGAAACTCTTCAGGTAAGTGTTTCCCACAAGCCAACCACAATACAGTGAAAATACAGTAATATTCTGTCTTCTTCTCTCTCTTTCACTCTTCTCTGTCACTACCTTCACTCCTCCACGCAAGTGTTGTCCACCTTCTTTTTGACTCCTGCTCCTGGAACAGTGGCAGACAGCTCCTTTTATATGGCCCGGAGAGCACTTCTGGGTTAGCCCGATCAGGTAGGGCTTGTTAGTCCCCACAGCACCCCCGGCAGCACCCGCAGAAACCAACAGGGCTGAGATACAGAAGTCCAGTTCCCATGAAGCCCTGTGAAAATCCATAGCGCTGCCACAACCCAGGGGGGCTGCTATCTAGCGATCTGGGGTAGACAATTCCCTGTGCACGCTGTCTTCCCTAGTCTTTCCTTTTTGAGGGCATCCCAGCTGGGCAATCATGCTGGTCATCCCTCACTGTAGATATATGGAAAATACACAGTTGCTGCCTTCATGTGGTTGCTTTTTTTTGCATTGCATTGCATTATATTTGGGTTATTCCCTTTAAATTTAAAAAAGTAAGCACACTGTGCACCATCCCAAGGAGTGTGGGAATTTTAAATGCATAATTGAATTAATTTACATCATGTAATACTTGTGGAAAGATGACATTATATACATTAAATATAAACACAAATAATTTATAAATTGCCACCATTATCTTCATGTGGTGTCTGTGTGTCAAAAAGAGAATAAAACAGGTTATGATGTGCAGGCTTATTTTCTCCACTTTTGCTTTACTCATTGCTGGAATGGCCACTGCATGTCTTAGTAAACAATGCCTCTTGTGTTTACATCTAAGAGAATAATAGGCTCTTCTTTAGAAAAGTGTGATTTTCTTTTAAGGCCTTTCTTTTGTGGCGTTTCTTATGCATTTGTCTTAGAAACAATACATGTCCAGTTTTGTACTTCTTTTTACACTTTATCATATTTGATCAATAAATGATGAGGAAATTTATAATAATATTATTATCATTTGACTGTTTTTCAACCCAAATGTAACATTTTCTTGTAGACAACTTTGGGTCTGGGTTAACTTTGAAGGTTTTTGAGATAAACACAAAAAACAGTTCATACATTACATATGAGCATGTTAAAATTGGTCATTAAATGCTAAGATTCATTGTTTTTGGGAAACACAGCTCTGAGTGTGAAATATTTGCAATAATCAAAGAAGTCAGAAGCCCTCCATATATTTACATTATATGTAATGGGCTTGAATTCAGTGTTTTAAAGAAAAGTCAAAATTCCTGGAAAATTCTGCAACAGGTCATTGCTGATGGCTAGCTACAGGACATACATATTTACATGTCTTGCAAAATAGTCACCTGCTTTAAATAATCAGACTGCTTTGATTAGTATCTCATCCACACACAATGTGGTGATACAAAACTGCCTACTTCCTTTGAAAATGAACGTGTTCTGGGGACATTTGTTTCTAATCAGGTACTTCTTTATAGCTGACAATAATACTATTGGTGAACCAAAGTAAATATGTTTACACTGTTGTTCTGCAGAGGTAATTGGCATGCACCATTGTTTAAAACTGATTGTAATGATTGTAACTCAAACCACTTACACCTGAACACCAGCAAGACCAAGGAACTGGTGGTGGATTTTAGAGGCCCAGGCCCCTCATGGACCCCGTGATCATCAGAGGAGACTGTGTGCAGAGGGTACAGACCTATAAATACCTGGGAGTGCAGCTGGATGACAAATTGGACTGGACTGCCAATACTGATGCTCTGTGTAAGAAAGGTCAGAGCCGACTATACTTTCTTAGAAGGTTGGTGTCCTTCAATATCTGCAATAAGATGCTGCAGATGTTCTACCAGACGGTTGTGGCGAGTGTCCTCTTCTACGCGGTGGTGTGCTGGGGAAGCAGCATAAAGATGAAGGACGCCTCACGCCTGGACAAACTTGTTAAGAAGGCAGGCTCTATTGTAGGAATAAAGCTGGACAGTTTAACATCTGTAGCAGAGTGACGGGCATTAAGTAAACTCCTGTCAATCATGAAGAATCCACTGCATCCACTGAACAGTGTCATCTCCAGGCAGAGGAGAAGCTTCAGTGACAGACTTTTGTCACTGTCTTGCTCCACTGACAGACTGAGGAGATCGTTCCTCCCCCACACTATGCGACTCTTCAATTCCACCTGGGGGAGTAAATGCTAACATTACTCAAAGTTATTGTCTGCCTTCACATGCATTTTTATTACTCTTTAATTTAATATTGTTTTTGTATCAGTATACTGCTGCTGGATTATGTGAATTTCCCCTTGGGATTAATAAAGTATCTATCTATCTATCTATCTATCTATCTATCTATCTATCTATCTATCTATCTATCTATCTATCTATCTATCTAATGTTGATCTATGCAGAGATTGAATCATTTATATATTTCTGGGTAAATGAGAATAAAGTAGAAAAGAGAAGTATGCTCTGAGACTTGTGACTGCTGAAATCCCACCTGACCTTGTGATAAGGTCACTTCTGGTCCTGATGATGCAACTTCTGGTTCTGGCCCCAATGACATCATTTCCTCTGCCATCCCTTAACACTAAAATCCCTGAAGCCTACGAAAAACTTGTAATCCTGGCACACCTTAAATCCCAAAGTACTTTTCAATTTTCAAATTTACAGCTGGGATTCAAGTATACGGGAAGCTGCTCCTAACCTTTTAATGGCTCCTGTCTATTCATTTGATTATATGGGCAAGTTAACACCTTATTATCGTGTTAACACATTAATTAATTAACGCCGACAACTATTTTATTGTGCATTAACACAGTTTTTGTTATTATTATTATTATTATTTTGAAAGCCTCAGTCTCGCTAGTGATCGATAGATATCAGTGATCTTCTTGTTACAGTGCTTTTAGATACGCTTTTGGTAGTAGGAAAGTTAGCTTTGTTGATTTGACCTCAATTTCCTGTGCGTGCATGAGTACCGAAGAGCAAACAGCTTCTTAAATGGCATGTGGAAAGATACCAAAGTGAATGCTCAAAGCAAAATAATCCGTGGATACATTTTTTCGTATTATCGGTGAATCGGATTCTGATTTGTCAGACTTCGATGTTGATGCAAGTGATCTTGAGATGTAGATCGAAAGCGCAAGTGAGGTACCGGTGTCAGCTGATTGGCCCCCAGCTGATTGTGGTGCGGAACAAGTTTGTGTAGCTGATTGCACCTATGGCAATGTTCGCCTTGGAGGACATACACTTATGATGACAGGAGGTAAAAACCATATTGCATCTCACTGCAACTGCCACCCCCACGCACCTATCTCACAAAGACAGCCAGGCAGCCAGCCCACCGAGCTCCCAATGCTGACTCCATGGACAAGCCAGAGTGGTTCCTTTTCTCTGAGAGTACCTGAGAGTACTTTCAGTACTAGAACATGGTCCATGGGTAGCATTTCCCGGTAGACGGAAGTCCGATAAAATAGGGATTATACATCCCTGCAGTGCCCTCTGGCAACACCCAAGGACCCAGACAGGGTTTCACCAGTCCAATTCCCAGCGTGCCCCATAGATATTCTGAAGGGTACCTTGTGAATGTGCAGGTTGGCTCTACACTCCCTGATTGGTTCTGGGTGCCTCTTGAACCCAGAACTACTGTAAAACGTACCGGATTATGAGCTGCAACAAGTAAAGACACACACAGTCAGCAAAAGGTTAGTGCAAACTGTCTAGTGCATTTATTTTAAAAAACAAAACAAACAGTAGTGCCCAAAAGTGCAGTGCAGAAATCTTCAAATAATAAGTATTCCATAAAATGATGTGAAAATTAGAGATTAAAATCAATAAATAGATCCAATAAAATTGAGGATAAAATTCAGGCAATCTTCTTCCTAAAAATGTGAGCCCCAATGCCTCTTGTTAAAATCTTATTCCATCAGGAGTTTGCAGCAAGAGGAGTCTTCCACTGACAGGTACAATCATCTTTTAATCCCAGGTCTGAGTTCCCATTGCCAGTCAATTGGAATGTGTATGACATCCCCTGAACCCCACTCATGTCTCCCTCTGCCAGTCTCTATATGGGAGATGCTGCACTGCGTTGCTCAATAGGAGCGTCCTTTCTCCAGCCTGCCATTCACTTCCTTGGGGTGTACTCATGACCACCTGCCCCCTTTCTTCCCAGCACTGTCTCTCTTGATCCTGCCTCTTTCTCTCACCTTTAACCTTTAGTCCTTCTCTTCTCCTTTCATTGATCATTTTTTGTTCCTTCTTTTTTTTTGTTCATCCACAGATTTCACCATGCAGGGTCCCTTTAGAGAACCATTTAGGTGTAGGTGCTGTCCTCTACCTTCATCGAGGTGTGAATGAAACACTTGACCAACCTGCTAGCATTTGCATGTGGATGTGCGATTAGCCAAGTACCCCAATCAACCTAGGAGCATTGTGTACACTGACACACGTGCACCTGCACCTGCCTGGAGCCTGCACACTCTAGGACTCCTGATTATTTAAAAATTGGAACCCAATGAACCTCCCAGCCAGCTAAGAAATCATCCTCCATCCACTCAGGACACCTGTCCATCCACAGTAATACTCACAATATAGGTAATTGACGCACACACACTCAGCCATCCATATGATCTAAAAGAAAATGTGATTAATCAGACCAATCCACCTTCTTCCTTTGCTCCAAGGTCCAGTTTAGAAACTCATGTGCCCATTGTAGGCACTTCTGCAGGTGGGCAGGGATCAGGATAGGCATTCTGACCAGTCTGCAGGATATGAAGCAAGTTGTGATACACTGTGTGTCCTGACACCTTTCTCTCATGGACAGCATTATGCTTTTCAGCGACTTGTACAGTAGCTCTTGTGTGGTATTGGACCAGATGGGCTAGCCTTCAATTTCCATGTGTGTCAGTGAGACTTGGTTGCACGTAACCCTATTGCCAGTTCACTATTTTCTTTCCTTGGACCACTTTTGGTAAGTACTAACCACTGTATACCAGGAGCAACCCTAGAAGGCCTGCCGTTTTGAAGATGCTCTGAACAAGTTGTCTGGTAATCACAATGTGGATCTTGTCAAAGTTGCTCAGATTATTATGTTTCTCATTTTTCCTGCTTCTAACACATTACCTTCAATGACTGTTCACTTGCTGCCTAATATAGCCCCCTTCTTGACAGGTGCCACTGTAACAAGATAATCAATGTTATTCACTTCACCTGTTTGTGGTTTTAATGATGTGACTGATTGATGTAAATAACCAGAATTAAAATATTAAGCAGTCAGATCACGTTATGATAAGGCAAAATAGACTATATTGTAATCTCCCTTTTAGTAGAAAGGGTAACTTCTATCTTGTTGCATAATTTCTGCATAATTAAGCTTGTTTCATAAAAACAATTGTTTAATAAGTTCTTTTTAAAATTAGCTAAAAAAAAATCTTCAATCTGCCTCCTGAAAAGTTTTTGAGCCATGTTGATAACAGTAATAGCCGCGTTATAGAGTATTTTATGTTTACAATTAGTAACCATGCAGCAGCAAAAGTGTACTGTCATCATTTAATAAAAATATCTTACAGCACTTTCTTTACTATAAAGAAACAATAAACATAATACATCAATTTCAATATAATGTTTATACAAAGAAACATTATGAAAACATTGCAGGCAGAAAGATGTTTTCTATATCACAGACCAAATTATTTTCTATATGCTTTTCTTAGGTTTTCTTGTATTTTCTATGCAGCTTATTAAACACAGATAAAAAAAAAGTATTCAGTAATTATTCAAATATATTGCAAAAAAAAGGCATGTGACTTTTTAATTCCAGTGATATTATTCATGTACTCGAGAGGCCACTGCATTTCATATTTATAAATACTTCTTCAATGCTGACTTATCAACAGGCTCTAAAATGAATTGCATACTGTTCATGTCTGCATTTTTCCTTTGCTTAATAATTTTAATTATGGCCAATTTGGAGCATAAATGCAAACTTCAGGATAATTTTAACTTAAATGGAATATACAAAAAAGGGCAGATTATATTAGGAGGACTATTTGAAATTAATTATAAAACTATTATTCCTGAGTTGTCCTTTAAATCTAAACCAGAACCGTGGAAATGTGAAAGGTGAGTTAGAGGCATTGCCTCTTTTATGGCAGGGTTATTACCTTAACAATCATTTTGCTTGTTGATAAAATCAAGGTGCCATTCAAAGAACAATTAATGTGATTTTTTGAAAACATAAATGGATAAAAAGTTTTTTCTATGGATGTCTGTTTAGTACATAAAAAATTACTTTGCTTTTCTCTTGACAGCCTAGATTTCATAGGGGTTCAGTCGGCACAGACAATGGTGTTTGCTATTGAAGAAATAAACAAGGATGAGACACTCCTGCCAAATGTGACCCTGGGATACAGAATCTTTGACAATTGTCTTAGATTACCAGTGGCACTCCGAACGGCCGTCACTTTAGTTGGTGGTCTAGATGAAGTGAGCACTGAATACAACTGCAGTGGCATCCCTCCTGTTCTCGCTATAGTTGGTGATCCAGGATCCACACATTCTATTGCTCTCTCAAGAATTGTTGGCCTTTTCCACATGCCATTGGTAACTCTTCAGTGATTTGTAGCATATTTGTAGACAATTTTGTATCACTTAAATGGAACTGAATTTTATCACTTTGTATATAAAGACTAATAATGTAACATATTCACTCTATCTATCTATCTATCTATCTATCTATCTATCTATCTATCTATCT
>JANRMT010062854.1:80782449-80841039 GCA_026402145.1 Polypterus bichir lapradei
TATCTATCTATCTATCTATCTATCTATCTATCTATCTATCTATCTATCTATCTATCTAAATGCTTATTCTAAAATGTTATTGATTACTGTAGATCCTGCCAGGTTTATAAAAAGTTTTTTAGAGATCCTCTAAGTGTGAATTTGATTTTTTCTTGTTTCAAATAGTATAAAACATCAGTTACCCACTGACTTAAAATAGGAGAGTTAGGATTCTTCCAGTTGACCAAGATACTGTAAGTCTATGTGCCAATAGTGTAGTAAAGAAAATCACAGTTTGTTTGTCAAATCTCCACTTAAGCCCATCTGGAAGAACATCAACACAGCTGTTAGTGGATTAGGAGGGATTGGGACACCAAGAATGTCTGAAAGGCATTTAAAGATTTTGGTCCAGAATGATGCTAATTTGGTGCAGGCCCAAAACATGTGGCCCAGTGAGGCATTCGCAGGTTGGACCTTTTGGATAATTTTGAACGAGAGAGATGCACTCAATATATAATTTTGAGTTGAATAATTCTATGCTTTGCACATATGGAGCTCGAGTGAATTCTGTGCTTTGCTACTTTCCACTCCTTTTCTGAGATGTTGAATGAGAGATCCTTTTCCCACTGTACTCTTGGATCTTTGAAGGGAAGGGAAAGTAAAATGGTTTTATATATTACAGAAATGCTGTCTGAGTCCTCAAGACTGATCAATATTTTTTCCGGCATAGAGGTAGGTGGGAGGTGAAGGAAATTGGGCAGGTTTTGTTTAACAAAGTTTCTAATTTGAAGGTAGTGAAAGAAATGTGTTGCTGGAAAGTTAAATTTGGAGTGTAATTGTTTGTAGGATACAAAGATGTCTAAGTACAGATCTCTAAGTTATTTAATCCTGAATGTTTTCCAGACATTAAAAACTGTATACGTTTGAGAGGGTGGAAAAAGGTGGTTCTCGTGGAGTGGTGCCACAGATAAAAGTTTCTCTATCTTAAAATACTTCATACATTGGTTCCATATTCTGATTGAGTGAAGCACAATTGGGTTGTTAGTATATTGGTGATAACTTGTATTTATTGGGGTGCAAAGCAAGGAAAATAAAGAAGTACTGCAGTATTTTATTTCTATTGCGGACCAAGCCTGTGTATGTTCATTTATTTGTGTCCAAGTCAATGTTTTTATAGCTTGTATATTTGCAGCCCAGTAATACAATTGAATGTTAGGTAGAGCTGCGTTGTCTTCCTGCCTTAGGCCTTTGTAGGGTCGCCCTTTGGATACGTGGATGTTTTGAATTCCAAATAAATGAGGTTATGGTTGAATCTAATTTCTTAAAAAAAGATCTACTGATATATATTGGAATGTTTTGAAATAAAAAGAGAAGCTTAGGAAGGCTATTCATCTTAACAATGTTAATTCTTCCAGCTAAAGTGAGATTGAAGGGTTGACCATCTTTGCAAGTCTTGCTTAATTGTCGAACTAATTTTTGAACAATGTTCATGAAATATGAATATATATTATTCCTCCTAATAGCAGCCTTAAAAAATGTTTTGTGTTTACAATTAGCAACTGTGCAGAAGCAGAAATGAACTGTAATTATTTAATAGAAACATCACACAGCATTTTCTTTACTGTAAAGAAAAAAATATTTTATACAAGTACCTATGTCAATTTATTGTTTACTAAAAAAAGAAAATTCATTATAATATCACAGGCAGAAAGAAGTTTTGTACACAGCAGAGACCAAATTGTTTTTTATATATGCTTTTCTTAGTTTCTTGTTATTGGTATTTTCCATACAGCTTATTAAATGCAGAGAGGTAAATGTATTTGCAAAAAAGAGGCGTGTGACTTTTTAATTCCAGTGATATTACTCTTGTACTCGAGAGGCCACTGCATTTCATATTTATAAATACTTCTCCAATGCTGACTTTTCAATGGGCTCTAAAATGAATTGCATACTGTTCACGTCTGCATTTTTCCTTTGCTTAATAATTTTAATTATGGCTAATATGGAGCATAAATGCAAACTTCAGGATACTTTTAACTTAAATGGAATGTACAAAAAAGGGCAGATAATATTAGGAGGACTGTTTGAAATCAGCTTTAAAACTATTATTCCTGAGTTGTCTTTTAAATCTAAACCAGAACAGTGGAAATGTGAAAGGTGAGTTAGAAACAGTGCCACTTTTATGGTAGGTTTATTTTTCATTAACAATAATTTTGTTTGTTAATAAAATCAAGGTTCCATTCAAAAAATCATTTCATGTGATTTTTGAAAAATATTTAAATGTTTTTGCCTTTTAAATAAATGTCTGTGCAGCATATAAAAATTATGTTGCTTTTCTATTGACAGTTTAGATTTCATAGGGGTTCAGATGGCACAGACAATGGCGTTTGCTATTGAAGAAATAAACAAGGATGAGACACTTCTGCCAAATGTGACCCTGGGTTACAGAATCTTTGACAACTGTGTTAAATTACCTGTGGCACTCCGAGCGGCTGTTACTTTAGTTGGTGGTCTAGATGAAGTGAGCACTGAATACAACTGCAGTGGCATCCCTCCTGTTCTCGCTATAGTTGGTGATCCAGGATCCACGCCTACTATTGCTCTCTCAAGAATTGTTGGACTTTTCCACATGCCACTGGTAACATTAATAATTAATAATAATAAATTAATAATTTAATAATTGCTGTAGCATCGTCGTAGACTATTTTGTGTCAATTAAATTGAATTGAATGTCATCATTATGTATATAAAGACTGATATTTTAACAGTATTATATATAAAATAATTGTGCAGATCATGAAAAAGTACAGCAGCTTAATGTATCATTGACAAATCTATTTCAAAATTATTTGGGACTGCAGAAAACAATCCAGTCAAATAATCAATACATTTCATTAAATTTAATATACTTTTCCTTTCTGTGTTCCTTTAATAATGCATGTCACTTTTCTGAAATTTCTGCATTGTATTTACTGTTTTATACATATTATTCCTGGAAGAATGCTAATGCTGCTATTTTATTCTTAGGTGAGTTATTATGCCACATGTCCCTGTTTAAGCAATAAACAAGAGTACCCTTCATTCTTTAGAACAATTCCAAGTGACACCTTTCAAGTCAGAGCTATGACAGAAATAATTAAATATTTTAACTGGTCCTGGGTTGGTATTATAGGAAGTGATGATGATTATGGACAATATGCTGTAAAAACATTTCAAGAGGAAATAGCAACATTTGGTTGCATAGCATTCTCTGAGACTATTCCAAAAGTTAATGATATTGACAAGATGCATCAAATAATTAATACTATAAAACAGTCAACAGCAAATGTAATTACAGTATTTTCAACTGAGGTGGATATGAATGCTTTAGTAAGAGAAGCAGTGCGCCAAAATATTACTGACAGGCAGTGGATTGCAAGTGAAGGATGGAGCCAATCAGTAGTTCTATCAAGCAAAGAATTTTTCAGATCATTTGGTGGAACAATAGGCATTGCCATTCACAAAGGAAACATTCCAGGACTCAAAGAATTTCTCCTTCAAGTTCACCCTGATTTAAATTCAGGGAACAATTTACTTCAACAATTTTGGGAAAAAATGTTTGAATGCAAATTTTCAGGCAACATTACAAACTCCTCTACAAAGCCTAGTTGGAAAGAATGCACAGAAGGAGAGAATATCAATAACACCCAAACAGCATATAGTGATGTTTCAGACTTAAGAGCCTCCTACAATGTTTATAAAGCTGTATATGCAATTGCACACGCACTTCATAATTTGAATTCCTGTGAAAAAGGAAACGGTCCATTTGAGAACAACTCCTGCGCGGACATTGTACATGTACAACCATGGCAGGTAAAACTCACATTTCCCTTTCTTCACCTTCTGCACATGTTATCAATGATAACTTTATGTTCAGTAAGTGCAAATACAAGGAGTTAAACAGTATGATAATATCACATAATATAAATGAACATTGTTTTAAAAAATATATTATATTAAATTCATTAAACAACAATCTATTAATATTTCTCACTAAAATTATATCTTTTATATAAAAAATTTTCTAACATTCCTTCAAAATTATTTTTATTAATGTGGATGGTTTAAAGGTAAATTTGAAAAATTAACATTTCACATTGTTCCAAAATCAAACAAGAACTACTGTCTAGACAAATCCATTTTCAAAACTGGATCTTTTTTAATCAGTCCAAAGCATTTTTGACCTCCTAAAGAACTCCTATTGCTAATGTACTAAAATGTCAGTATTTGCTTTGTTTTTCTATTAGTGTATGGAAATATAAATACAACATATACTGTAATACATGTATTTTTTCAGCTTCATCACTACCTGAAAAAAGTCAGTTATAGTACACATTCAGGAGAAAGGGTTGCTTTTGATGAGAACGGAGATGCCCTCGCAACCTACGACATTGTAAGCTGGCAACTGAACAGTGACGGAAATACTGAAATTAAAACCATTGGAGTTTTTGACAAAGCCTCTGGATCTGGAAAGGAGCTTTTTCTTAAAGAAAATGAGATGTTTTGGAATTTTGCTACTGGAAAAGTAGGTTTCAAGAATTTTGACCTTATTCCATGTCAGTTGTGAAGTTACATTTACTTTAATTAAAAATGTTTTGATTTGTACGATAAAAACATCAGAAAATATATGATTAAATATAACCTATGTCATGTATGTTTCTTTTGTTCACTCAAAAACTATATGTCATAATTATTTAAATAGAAGGCACATTTGTAATATTTAAGTAGCAATCATTAAGCTGTGATGGATATTTTCTATGCATTAACTACAGTATAAATTGTACATGTCATATCTGTTAAGAACAGCTTGAAATACCAACAACAACAACAACATTTATTTATATAGCACATTTTCATACACAAACTGTAGCTCAAAGTGCTTTACATAATGAAGAATAGAAAAATAAAAGATACCATAAGAAAATAAAATAAGTCAACATTAATTAACATAGAATAAGAGTAAGGTCCGATGGCCAGGGAGGACAGAAAAAACAAAAAAAAAACTCCAGATGGCTGGAGAAAAAAAAAAATCTGCAGGGATTCCAGACCACGAGACCGACCATTCCCCTCTGGGCAATCTACCTTACATAAATGAAACAGTCCTTTTTATATTTAGGGTTCTCACGGAAGGACTTGATGATGATGGTCATGTAGACTTCTGGCTTTTAGTCCATCAATGTTGGAGCATCATGATGCTTTGAATAGGTGGTGGTGGCGCAGGCTGCCACCACAAAGAAACCGGAAAAAGAAACAGAAGAGAGAGTAGGGGTTAGTATGGATTTTAGAGCCACCATGAATAGTTATTATAGTGAATTTAACATACAGAGTATCAGAATTAAATTAAAGTGAAGTTATGAGAAGGCCATGTTAAAGTAATGTGTTTTCAGCAGTGTTTTAAAGTGCTCCACTGTATTAGCCTGGCGAATTCCTATTGGCAGGCTATTCCAGATTTTAGGTGCATAACAGCAGAAGGCCGCCTCACCACTTCTTTTAAGTTTTGCTTTTGGAATTCTAAGGAGACACTCATTTGAGGATCTAAGGTTACGATTTGGAATATAGGGTGTCAGACATTCCGATATATAAGATGAAGCGAGATTATTTAAGGCTTTATAAACCATAAGCAGAATTTTAAAGTCAATTCTGAAAGACACAGGTAACCAGTGTAGTGACGTCAAAACTGGAGAAATGTGTTCGGATTTTCTTTTCCTAGTTAGTGGTGTCCATGTTAAAGTCTGCTAACGTACTGTAAATATTCAGTTACTTAACAGATGTTTCACATCTGTTGTGCTTTAGTCAATGCTGGACACACTCTATGTACATTTTCAAGTGCTTTCACTGAACTCATTTAAGAATCAAGCAGTTAAACAAGTTTGTTCATATGAACATTAAAGTATTTCCTTAGCCAAACAGAAAGATGCTGGAAATCAAGCTCACATTCTATAAAAAAACATTTCTTGCTTAAATACCATATTATGAGTAGACAGGGTTAAGAATCTGAAAAATAAATACCACGATTAATTCCCATCAATCAATCCATTTTCATATCCACTTAATCCAACGTCAATCCTACCAGGTCATCCAAAAGGCATGCAGACACACTAGCCAACAAGATAATCTACAGAGGTTAATCATTATTGAACTTGTGAAGAACATCCAAATTCCATAGGATTGAACTTGAAAGCAGTTTCTCTAAATAAGAAATCTCGAAGATTTTTACCCTGGACCACTGTAGATAAAGATAAATACCCTCCCATATGACTTTAACAACAACATAGACGACTTATGATAACAAGAAAACAAGCAAAAATACCACAATTAGTCCTGCAATATTTGGACTTTCAGCTTTCATACTTCTTCAGCTGTTGTCCTTCTAAACAATTTATAATATGACCAGCTAAACCAACATCAAAAAACAAATTGTTTGACTATTGTATTTATGTGCAGCCTCCACAGTCTGTCTGCAGTAAAAGCTGCCAACCTGGAACAAGAAAAGCCATGAGAAAGGGTGAGCCAGTTTGCTGTTTTGACTGCATCCCTTGTGCAGAAGGCGAAATCAGTGGGCAGACAGGTATATTTTTCTTTTTGGCACTCATTCTAAATATTTACAACATGGGGTTGTTTACAGGTGAATTCACTAGCAATGCTGTAAAGATCTATGGAGCCATGGTTAGGCCCCAAGCACAGTCTCTGTCTATGGGAAAGTGATATGTTTGCAGAGTACTTTTGTGGGTTTTCTCTGGACATTCTGGCTTCTTCTCACAGATGGCAGATTAAAGTTTGTAAATTAGACTAAAATCAGTTAGTAGGGTTATTTACAGATACACCATAATGGTTGTGTCCTATTTTTTTCATGTTGCTTTCAGAAAATGCTTCACTCTGGTCCAAGCCAATTGTGTTACATTATTGGAAATTAAATTTTAATATGTGTTTGTGTGGGTTTCCTCCGGGTAATCTGGTTTCCATCCACAGTCCAAAGATATGGAGGTTAGGTTAATTTTGCAGTGCTAAATTGGCCCTAGTATGTGGCTGATGGGTGTATGTGTGCGTGTGTGTTGCCCTGCGATGGATTGGTGCCCTTCCAGGGTTTCTTCCTGCCATGCACCCTACACCAGCTGGGATAGGTTCTAGAAGAGCCCCATGAAGTGAGCTAGAATATTACTGACAGACATTTTAATATGTTGGACAATTGGTTAATCCTGAGTTTTTATTATAAAAAAAATATTGCTCAAAACATTGTAACAAAACCAAGATATATTTGAAGAATGTATATAAATGAATAAGTATAAAATTAGTGATCTTAAGTTTGTTTGTGAATGTGAATGTACAATGAACATATTGAAGAGATATTCAGACATAAGCTACCATAAATCATTTGACAAAAAGATCACTAATAGAACAAGTAGATTTCAGAATCAGCTGGATATAAACACTAAACCACACAAAAGGATTTTTTCTAGATGCCAAGAGTCTATTTCTACATTCCATCACAGGGCACACTAACCCACATAACCAGATCGCAAATACTGTAGCAATTTACAATTGCTAATTCAATTAACCTACATGTATTTATGATGTGAAGAAAAATAGGTGTAAATGGAGGAAGAACTATGAAGGCACAGGGAGAAAGTGTAAACCTGACAGCTAGATTTACACAAACTTCTGCAGCTGTTAGGCAGCAGCACTAACAACATTGCTACTGTTGTTTAATTTTGTATTTATAGTCCACTTTGTATGTCTTCTTATTTACTACTTACTTATTTACTATAGAGTAAGAAAGAAAAAAAGATGCAAAATAGGTATAGTTCATTGCAAATACTAATTTAACCTAATATATGTACTGTACTTATGACATTTAGATCATTAATGGTCTAACTTTTTCATTCATTCCTAATCCAATACACATATTGGTATTTATAGTATTTGGATATACAGTATATTTGTGTGTAATGTTAAATTTTTGTGCAAGGAAGTCTCATAGAAGTTAAGGTATGCATCAGTCCCATCATTTTATGAAATGGCGAATGTTTTTAGAGGTTATATTTTTTTACTACTTATCAAATCAATTTATTTTTTTTAAAGAAGAACTTCTTTTTTGTAGATGCTGATGAATGTGAAAAATGTCAGCCTGATTCTTGGTCAAATTCTGAAAAGAACCATTGTGTCCCAAAAGAAGTTGAGTTCCTTTCCTACGAAGATGCCATGGGAATTACATTAACAGCAGTTTCATTATCCGGGGCTGCCTTGTCATTAGCTGTACTATCAGTGTTTATCTACTATCGGGAAACTCCAGTTGTTAAGGCAAACAACTCTGAATTGAGTTTTCTTTTACTTATTTCTCTAATTCTGTGTTTCCTATGCTCCCTTTGTTTCATTGGAAAACCCAACAATCTGAACTGTATTTTGAGGCATGTTGTTTTTGGCATCAGTTTTGTTTTGTGCATCTCTTGTATCTTGGTAAAAACAATAGTTGTTATTATGGCGTTCAAAGCGACTCTGCCTGGGAAAAACATTATGAAATGGTTTAGGTCTCTACAGCAAAGGGGAACTGTGTTTTTATTCACCCTAATTCAGGCCCTAATTTGTATAATCTGGGTAATCATAGCTCCACCAACACCATCGAGAAACACCAAATATCAGAATTCCAAAATCATCTTAGAATGTGATATTGGCTCCATTACTGGGTTTAGCTGTCTAATGGGTTACATCGGCTTCCTAGCAAGTATCTGCTTTGTATTGGCTTTCCTTGCTAGAAAATTGCCAGATAATTTCAATGAAGCTAAATTCATCACTTTCAGCATGATTATCTTCTGTGCTGTTTGGCTAACATTCATCCCAGCTTATATTAGCACTCCGGGAAAGTACACCGTAGCTGTGGAAATATTTACAATTCTGGCCTCCAGTTTCGGCATAATTACAACAATTTTTTTCCCAAAATGTTATATTATTCTGATCAGGCCAGAAACAAACACAAAAAAGTTTCTAATGGCAAGAGCTTAAAAGGTGTTGATTTTTTGTATGCTTTTATACTCTTTTCCCCTTTAACATGTGCATCTAAAATCTGTCAATTTATGGTAATATTTTATTTATTTTCTCTGTAAAAGAATAAAATGATAAAGTTTCTCTTTCATTTGGGGACGTATCTTTTCTTATTGTTTGTGCCGTCTAACAGATGAAAGATATTCCATGAGCCACCCGTCCTTTCATTTTTGAAACTGCTTTTTTAATCTGTATGTCCCTGCAGTGACAGATACAAGGAGAAATACGTGGTCCACACACTCAGTCACACCAGGAAATTTTTTAGTTTTCAAATGACTTGATAGCATGCTGTAGAAACCAGGTTTACTGGGGTAAAGGGAAAGACAAATTTATAAAAGCCTGTCTGTGTGTTGGTTTCTGATCATGGATGGGTTCAATCAGAAGCCTGAACATATTACAGAAAAAAATATCTGGCTTGATCAATATCTACAATGTATTGTTTACAATGTCAATATTTATATATATAACTTGTAATAGCCTAAAAATGACTACTGCATTACAGTAGTTTCATATGTACTGCTTAAAGTCAAAATGAATGAATATAAGGCAACAATAAAATGGTCTCATATTGTCATGTTACAATTTTGATTCCCATGACAGGTGACTCATCAATCATTTTTAGTAATAATTCTCCATACAGTGAAGTGTGTTAAAAAATTTCTTCTTCTTTCAGCTACTCCTTTTAGGGTTTGCTAAAGAGGGTCTTCTCTTTCCATATAGTGTGTTAAAAATATGAATAGTAATGCAAACTGGTCAGCACTGGATGCAAAGCTAGAGCTAGCCTTGATTGGGTCTCATTTTATCATTTTGGGTCAATTAAGATATATCAAATGACTTATTATGAATATTATGAAAAAATAAACACTACATAGACAGGAAAAGTTTTGGGGATCCACCCCATATATTGTATGCTTTTCTTTCAGGAGTAGTGGATTTGCCACTGACTGAGTAATCTCTGAGGACTGAGTCCAGAACGAGACTGGAAGGGAAAGGCAAATGGTTGGCTTTATAAGTAGTGGGAAGGAAGAGGGGGGTCCAGTGGGTACAGGTGGAAATGAACTCAGTATGAGGGCATGGTTTAGAGACAGAAGTGTAACCTGGTTGCCTTGAGGTGGTTTACCCATCAGTTGATCTGCAGAGGGAGGCAGAAAAGACATTAGTGCACTCTGTCAACCACTGACCTGTCGTTTCATGTTTAGTTAAGCCCATTGACTACCTCCGATGTTCACATGTGTGACAGTATATTTAGCATATGAGAGGAATACTGGTGTACCTGGTGGAAAAATTAACCAAGGTTTGGGAAGAACATCTACATTACACTCAAACAGTTGCCAGGAATGGGATTTAAGCCCAAAACAAAACATATGTTATATAGTTGTCCTAACCACTGCACGACCAACAGTTTTAAGTTATGGATAGCTCTGGTCAGGCACTATAACATAAAAATCTGATTCTAATACAGTTAATTGAATATTAGCTGCTCTACATGCTGCAAATTAAAAATGAAATGATTAGAAAACAAATCTGTGTTTTTACCTAAACCATAGATTAAAGAAGTATTTTATGATCTCATTACTTTTGTAAGGAAAATACAACAAATGTTAGAAGCTGGAGTCCCTAGGAAAAACCTCATTTGCTGAATGGTTGATGAACTTCTTAGAGGTGCATTCATACACAAGGCCGTCACTTAATATTGCATTGTCTGGTGATCAGAGTTATAGGTTTGCTCCATTTGGTCCTGAAGTAAAAAACAAGCCTAGTATAACTGCTGGTAAGTAAGGTAGGATTAAGGATGAGCCAAATGTGTACCAAAAGAAATCCGTCTGTCCAAAAAAGCTTGTTTTAAAAAGGTTTAATGAACTTTCAAAGCAAACAGTCCACAAAAGAACAGAGAGAAGTTGTTACACACATAGAATAAAAGGCAAAAAAAGAAAAATGTTTCTTCTTGTTAAACCTCACTTGTTTCTACAATTAAGGATGAGTTATTTCTCAACGGTTTACTTCATATTCAGTACGTTCTAAACATACAGCTCTTCACATACAACTGAGCACGTTAAGGCACGGTTTGAAACCATGTACCCTCCATGCCTTACCCGCAGCAAGGCAAATTACTAAATGAGACTAATCTGTAATCAGAGGGACAAGAAATAGTTAGAATATTCCATTTCAATTTAGCTTGTGGGGATTATAAGAGCATTCCATATACTATGCACTAATTTATAGGCAAATATTTAACATTACTAAGAAAATACTTCTATCAGCTTAACATGACCTAAATAACTGGCTAATAGCTGTTACATCTAGGATGATGTACTTGTCTATTTTGGGTTTTTTAAATATGAGGATTTCATCATTCCATTATCCACCCCACTATATCCTAACTACAGGGTCACAGGGGTCTGCTGGAGCCAATCCCAGCCAACACAGGGAACAAATCCCAGGAAAGGGCACCAGCCCACTGCAGGGCACACACACACACACCAAGCACACACTAGGGACAATTTAGAATCGCCAGAGCACCTAACCTGCATGTGATTGGAAGGAAACCAGAGCACCTGGAGGAAACCCATGCAGACACGGTGAGAACATGCAAACTCAACACAGGGAGGACCCAGGAAGCAAACCCAGGTCTCCTAACTGCGAGGCAGCAGCACTACCCGCTGCGCCACTGTGCCACCTGACAATTTCATTTCTGATATTATTTTCATGTTTTGCTTTGAAATTTAAAATTTAGTTTTCATTTACACCTTAGCTTTCTTCATTTATGCACTGCCATTTTGAGGCTGTGTAATGGCTATTGTTGTACATATGATATAGAAGCTACAATAAAAATACACTATACACAATTACACTATGTGTTATCCCTCAGTTGATGTAATCTCAATAAAGATAGTCAGCTGTCTTTCCAATTAGGTCCTAGCATTAAGATATTGATTCCAAGTTATGACCCACTTATGTATCACATTTTTAATTTTTTTATTTCATTCTGTTTACAAATTCCCCTTTGGTTTCTCTGGTATTCTGACTTTAACTTGACGTCGTTTTCTCATTTCTCAGACATCTCTTGGTTGTTTTGGTGCTTACAATAATCCTTGGCACTCTTCATGCCATAACAGCTCAGACCTATTTAAAGCCGGTGAGCCAGTGGACAAAGTTAGATCAGGGCAAATGTTCATCTTTAAGGCTGGCGACTTCTGGACTGGGTTTATTTGAGCTCTTGTGCCAGAATGGTGACATTTGTGACTCTTTCAATAATGATACATGTAATGAATACATTCTCATATAAGTGTGTTGTTTCTGTTGTGGAACGGGACCCGGACACAGACAGACGGACATCGCTTGTTCACCCAGCACACTTTTATTTTCACCGCAACTATTTACAATATTTACAGTCTTAATGCACATTCCAGTGCCTCCAGCACCGATCCCCCAAAAGTCCGGGCCTTTCACAGTCTTTTACGCCTTTCTTCTGGCCGCCTCCAGTCCTCTCTCCAGCTCCGTCCTCTTCCACCCGACTTCCGCTCTGCAGGGAGGCGGCCCCTTTTATACCACCCCGGATGGGCTTCAGCTGTTTCCTGGCACTCCTCCTTGGACACGCCCCCGTGTGGCGGAAGTGCCAGCTGCGCACCCAGAAGCCCTCCAGGTGTCCCCATTCTTCTCCCCCCCAGCACTTCCTGGTGTGGCGGAAGTGCTGGGCTCCAGGGTTCTTCAGGCACCGGGGCGCCGCCTGGCGGTGGCCACGGGCCCCTACAGGGTTGGGCTTCCAAGCCCCCTACCCGAGGCCACCAACAAAACCAGGGCGGTCGCCCCCTCGTGGTCGGGAGGAGGCACCAGCTCTCCTCCGGTCCCCTCAGGCGTCCCAGCTGGGCTCCACCCCCAGCCGCCTGTGACACTGTATTTGCCTCACAGTTAGGAGACCTGGGTTCGCTTCCCGGGTCCTCCCTGTGTGGAGTTTGCATGTTCTCCCCATGTCTGCGTTGGTTTCCTCCGGGTGCTCTGGTTTTCTCCCACAGACCAAAGACATGCAGGTTAGGTGGATTGCCAATTTTAAATTGTCCCTAGTGTGTGCTTGGTGTGTGGGTGTGTGTGTGTGTCCTGCGGTGGGCTGGTGCCCTGCCCGGGGTTTGTTTCCTGCCTTGCGCCCTGTGTTGGCTGGGATTGGCTCCAGCAGAACCCCGTGACCCTATAGTTAGGATATAGCGGGTTGGATAATGGGTGGATGGATGGATGGATGTTTCTATATTGTATTATGATAATGTAATGTAGATCTAAATAAAATTAATCATGAATCATATGATTAATCTTGCACCTTATACATCTAAACGAAAGAGGCTGACAGCATCATACATATGGTTTAAACCTCTAAAGCAAGGGTTCATAAATTTTTTTAATCTGAGGATCCATATTAGAAAATCAGCACTGCCAGTGGAAGGGGTTAATTTAAGCTTTAGTAAAACTGAGAGAACAAATGTTTTAGTGTGTGGCGCGAGGATATGGCAATTTGTGAAAGCATAATATGAAAGGTCACCTACCTTTGTCATTTAACTTATCACACCAGTTAAGAAATAAGGTACTCTAAAAATAAATTAATCAATCTATATAATTTACCTTGTCTTAAGCAAAATTTTAAAAAAGTAACCCTTTACAAACGAGCTACACCCTTAATAATACATTTTTCCAAAAGAGTTCTCAAATAGTTTATGTACAGTATTCTGGTTTCCATTTAGCAGTTCAATTAAACAGGAAAAAGCTCAATTATTACTTGAAGTACAGTATATACACTATGTGTACTTTACATAGGTCATAGGATAAATCTTTCTGAATAATTCAGTGAACAGTTCAGATTGAAATCTGATTCTGCTAATTAACGTTGTGCTGAATGTCTCAACCTTTTAATATTTTCCGATATTCTTTTCTCAGTTCTCAGTAGTTTAAACATATGTCCTTTACACAGCCAATATGACAAAAAGGAATTCTTCCTCACTAAGGCATGTTAATCATAGTAAAAAGTGTTCTTTGCACCACCGTTTCAGATTTAGATTCAATGTATGCCATAAAAGCAAACACATTATGAGGGACCAACCAGTTTTCCATGACCACTGAAACTTCATTTAGCATAAAACACTGCGTCAACACTGTACAGTATATACCCTCACTCGATTAAGTCACCCCTTGCAAAACCCTGAATGTCATCATATTCTTGTGTCTTAATTGCTTTTTTCATTTTGACATTTTAAATTTGCATCTCAAAATTATATATCGAGCGCATCTCTCTTGTTTAAAATTGTCTAAAAGATCCAACCTGTGAACACTGCAATCAAGTTCCGGCCTCACTGGGCCATATGTTTTGGGCCTGCACCAAATTAACATAATTCTGGACCAAAATCTTTAAATGCCTATCAGACAGCCTTGGTGTCCCAATCCCTCCTAATCCACTAACAGCTGTGTATGGTGTACTTTCAGATGGGCTTAAAGTGGAGAAGAACAAGCAAACTGTAATTGCCTTCACTACACTACTGGCACGTAGACTTATCTTGCTCAACTGGAAGAATCCTAAACTTTCTAAGTCAGTGGGTAACTGGTGTTTTATATTATTTGAAACTGGCAAAAATCAGATTCTCACTTAGAGGATCTGTGCAGAACTTTTTCAAAACCTGGCAGGATCTAATCAATAATATATTAGAATAAGCTCTTAAACCACTGAGGAAGCAGATTCTCTCACCTTTTTTCCTTTCGTTTTTTTTCTCCATTTATCATTATTCACTTATTAATTCATCTACTTACTTATTTTTACTAGCTTTAAGTTTTACTCTGCTGGCTTAGCTCTGTTTTTCTGGGGTGGTGGTTGATTTGTTTCTGATCTTATGTTTGTAAAAATTGATTTATTTGTATTTAATGTTGTGTGATTTTAATAAAATCAATAAAATCTAAACAAAATAAATAAGTAAATTTGCATTGTTGTCCCTTCACCTAACAAGCTTGTCTGTCATTTCCTCCTCTCTCTCTCCTCCTTTCTTATATGTGTCTTTGCTGTCAATCTTTTATCTTTGATTGTTTCAGTAGTTGTGAGATGGGAGCTGTTAATGCTTATTACATTTTAGTGACACAAAAATGAAAGCTCTCTGTGATGCTTCAACAGTATTGTTTCACACACTGCATTGCACAGTTGCAAATGGTACGCTAAATAGCGGGCACTTTAACACTCAATATAAAATATTACTATAAGATTATGTTGTGATCCATCACAGATATGACCACTACCAATAGTTTAAGAAACACTACTTTAAATGTGAAAGGCTGACTGCCTCACAAATGTGTTTTATCACTCCTGTGGAGCTCTGCTTAATCAGTTCATTCATGCTTGTGAATTGATTCCCATGGTTCACTGAGAAGAGTCCTTCAGAAAGAAAGAACCATTCAGTAAGTGCAAATGCAAGAAGTTAAATTGTATAGTAATATCACATAGTTTAAATTATATTTTTTTAAATATAAACTATTTTAATATAAAACAAAAAATACTGTTTGTCACTAAAATGATGTCTACTGAATAAAATGTTAACATTTTTACAAACTTAAAATAAAAATATGCAAAACAAAGGCAAATGCAATGAAATATACAAAATAAAGGCACATTTAAACAAATTACTATTCAACTTTGTTCAAAACACAAAGAAACTCCACTGTTAGAAAAACAATAACCAACGTTCCAGTGAAAGTCTTGTTTTTAGTCAGTCCTATGCGATTTGCTTTTCTTTAATGATTAATGAAGATCTGATGAAAAAATACATATAACAACATACTGTATTATAAATTATTTTTTTCTCAGCTTCTTCACTATTTGAAGCAAGTCAGCTTCATTACACAGTCAGATCAAAAGAATTGCTTTTGATGAGAATGGAAATGCCCTCACGATTTACGACATTGTGAACTGGCAACTGAACAGTGATGGAAATACTGAAATTAAAACCATTGGAGTTTTTAAAAATCCTCTAGCTCAGGACATAAGCTTTTTCTTAAAGAAGATGAGATGTTTTGGAATTTTGCTTCTGGAAAAGTAGGTTTTCAATAATTTTCCATTGTAGTATTGAAGTTGGGGTTGCCTTAATTAAGAGTATTTTGTTTTGTAAAGAAAAAAGTGAAGAAGAAAATATTATATATATACAGTATTTATATAGTTGTGTGTGTGAATTTTGTGTGCGTGTACTTATAATTTGTTTCATTTTTGTTTCTTTCTCTCACTTGAAAAATATATATTATGTCTTGTTTTCTAAATAGATGGTGTATTTTGTAATTGAAATGGTCAAGACAATGACTTTTTTACTAATCTGAGTAATAATCAATGAAATATGAAGGATATTTTCTGCAGTAACTACAGCACATACTGTACATGTCACATCTGTTAAGAAACATTTGAAATAACAGTGGTATCTATGTTGACGTTTGCTAACTTAAATATTCAGTTATTCAGCAGATAACTACAATTAAGTTGATATAATTCATACATGATATTTGCTAATCCCTTCCTTTTCATGTAGTCACTTTGTAACACTGAAAAACTGAAATTCAGTGATATACTAATGTAAGTGGTGCTAATCTAAACTTTAGGCTCAAAAAGAGACACAACTTTCATTTTAGAAAATGTCATATAAGTATTTTATTGAAGTGCCTTACTCAAGACTGCTACATTGCATTCTTAATGGTTTAAAGACAAATAAAAAACACAATATAATATATAGCCATAAAAACAGATTAACATGCACCATTCTAATTTTCCAATACCCATGATTAAATAAACAGTAGCATCTACAGTTGAATAATTAGTTTTAGTAGAATGAAATGTATCTGTTTGGAGTCATAACATACTATACTATATGCTCTTATTACTCAAATCCAGATGTGCAGTATACCATATGTGCATTTCATGTTTGTTGTGCTTGTAAGGTAGAAATGTCTTCTTCAATCAAAATGCTGGACACACTGTACATTCTCCAGGGATATCAACAAACATATTTTTAGAAAAAGGCAGTTAAACAACAGTTTAAGAGCTTATAGTAAGAAAGACAGAAGGAATGTCAGGATCAATCCTGCAATATCTGGATTTCCAGTTCTCACGCAATCAACTTCTAAAGTGATCAGCTAAGCCTGTGTAATTCCCTAATTAATTTCACAAAAAGCAAAATGTGTTTTACCTTTTTCTGACTGTTTTATTTACTTAGTGCAGAGTGGTGGCTCTGAGGCTTGGGATTTGTGCCGGCATAAACGCCAGAAGTGACTCTACTCCATTGGGTCCTTGAATCTGTTACAGGTCCTCCAAGTTACAGGGAAAACTTGGGGGTTGGGAGGGCACTCCAGCCGCCATAAAAAAATGCTCTGTTCCAGTGTGGTGCTGAGGTGTCACCTGCTACACTCAGATCCCATTTGAGGTGGTTTGTTGTGTGGTGGGTATGGCAACGCGATATCAATGCATGCTCCCAACTCCTCTCTCCTCTCTCTCTCAGCCTCCTGAGTCTGTCTGCAGTAAAAGCTGTCATCCTGGTACAAGAAAAGCCACAAGAAAAGGTGAACCAGTTTGCTGTTTTGACTGCATCCCTTGTGCAGAAGGTGAAATTAGCAGGCAGACAGGTATATATTTTTTGTTCTCATTTTAAATCATCAGATTATGGGACTGTTTAGTAGTTAATATGTTAGCACTGCCTCAAAGATGCAAAGATGCATTGTTACATCCTAGCTTTAGTCTATGTGTCTGTGGAGTTTATATGTTTGCCATTATTTTTATTGGTTTTCTCTGGATACTCTAGTTTGCTCCTACATCACAAAGACAGCATATTTACTAGAATTTGTAAACTGGACAAGAGTCAGTGAGTGCAGATATGCACATGAGCAGTTTAATGGTTGTGTCCTATTTTGTTCCAGATGCTTTTGGAAATGAAATTGTATATGTTGAACAATTAGTCAATTATAAATGTTTTTTAGAAAATGGAAAATATTTATCAAAATGTAGCAAAACAAAAATGTACATGAAGAAGAAACAAATTACCATCATAGAGTCAAAAGGAAGAGGTTGAGGAAATTAAACATAATATAAAGCAATGGTTCTCTACCTTTATTCCTCCAAATTCCTCCAGTATACCACCAGAATACGTGGGGCCCTACAGAGGCCATGATATTTACCCTCTTGAACTTTTGGTGCCGTATTGACAGTGGTGCTTGTTTCATTTATTAACAAAAGCATATTTTCCACTAGTGCCATTACACTATGTGTGTTTTTTAAAGCATAATACAAAATTAATAGGCCATTTCAAAAACAGCTTGTATATTTTTCTTAAATAAAAGTTACTTTTATTAGTAATTTATTAATTTTAACATAAACTGAATAGGCATTTTTAAGGATAAATAATAACCAGTAATTGCCGAAATAAAGAATTTGAACACTGCAGATATTTTTGATAACAGTAAAAGCTGCTCACTACTCACCTAGCTTCAGTATTACTTTTTAAATAAAGCATAAAATTATAAAGTATTAAAAAAAGCTCTCAAAAGTAATTTTTAATATACAGAATTACATAAACTGTTGCATTATCCTTTTGGATTTAGCAGTGGAACATGCCCATTAGCAATAGCTACATTTAACACAAGTTAAAATGCAAACAAGTTTTTTCTCCATAGAGAACAATCAAGTCAATAGAAAAGACAGAGGCATCATATAGAAATGTGCCTGTAGTCACATATACCGTGAAAGGTTGGATAGCCATGACAGCTGCACAGCTTTAAAATTTAGTGGTAGTAGTCCTGTGTGAAGTGGGCCAAACCATTTCTTTTATGTGATTATCATATTTTTGCCATCATGCTAAAATGCTATGGTAGAGATTTCCTATCACTAGCTGGACATGATGCGGGCAATGGAAACACATTTTAAGGCTGGTGTAGGTGCAATGCAGCTGTAGAATAGATTAGGTCTATATATGAAACACACTTTAAAGGGGGTCTTTGAGAAAACTAATAGTCATTGCGGGCTGTTACATAACACATTTTGAATACTGATGAAGGAGGCCTTTTTAAAATCTGCCTTCCAGGCCTTAGTTTCTCATTCCTGAAAGCTCTGATTTTTGGTGATTTAAATATTTCTCTGCTGCTTAATTATTTCCAGTCATCTTGATGCTCTTCTGGATGTTTACTGGGGCCACCAATGGACTGCAGCCACTCAGTTGAGCACCACTATCCACTGGCATAGGGGAAATCCCCCCAGCAACCCCTTCAAGACAATTTCAAATGCAAATGGTCCCCTCATTTGATCTACACAAAGCCAGCCAAGAAAATACATATTAATTTTTTTCTGCACTTTTAGTCTAGTCAATTCAGTGATAAACTGGTGTGTTACGCTGCTAACGTTATAAATTACTTAGTGTCTTGAGTTTACTGAGTACTTACTGAGTTTGTGAGAAAATATTGTAGCAGACTGCAGAGAGCTCTTGACAGGCAAGATTGAGGCCTTTGATGCTTGATAGCCTGAGCATGGTTAGATATTTCAGTAGCAGGAGTCTACATCCTTCACATCAGAAATGCTGAAGAAAGGGAGTGGAGACTTTCTCAGAAAATTAGGCAGTGCAGCGTTGTTATAGTTAGTTGTTCAATAAACATGCCCATTATTGGGATGATCCTATGGCAGTTCTACTGAGAGGACTTTAATTCCTAGCCTTCATCAGGAGTGCATGGGGGACAACAGGTAATCAACATGCTTAAAAAGTCTTCAGTAGGAAATGAAATGGTCCAGGTGAAGCTGCAGCATTTGTTGACAGAAAGTATTTCAGTTACATTTGTCATCACTTTCGGTATGATTACCTTCTGCATTGTTTGGCTAACATTCATCCCAGCTTACACTAGCACTTCAGGAAAGAAACACTGTTGCTGTATAAATATTTACAATTCTGGCCTCTAGCTTTGGCATTGTTGCAACATTTTTTTTGTCAAAATGTTCCTCATGGCACAATGATGAGGCAAAGACATTGGAAAGGTTTGGGGCAGCCACCTGTATATTGTTCCACGGCTGCAAAATAAGTTTAAATATGAATGGAGGTGTTCACGGATCTGAGTCCAAAACAGAACTGCCTGTATGGAGGCAAGATGGCAGCTTTAAAGGCCAATACAGGAAGTGACATCATCACTGTTCCCGGAACCGGAAGTGATGTTATCAGGGTTGGTGTGACATCATAATTGGGGCCGGAACCAGAAGTGATGTCATCAAGATAGTAATCCAAAAGGGTGTCCACTAGAGAACCGTTCTGCTCTCCTTGATTTCGAACTTGGCTTAGGTGTTTCTAGGAGCTGTATAAGCTCCCCCATAGTATGAAAATCTCCCCAGACTGGCTGGGTAAAGTTCTTGGGAAGATTTTTTTTTGAATAAAGCAGGCTACCTGCTGCACTTTTTGAAAAGTGGACAGTTCAAATGGCCGTAGCCATAGTGTCACCTGTTCCCAGAGGGTCAATAATAATCGAATTCCCAATTTTTAAATTTTCCTACATGCTGGTCTGGGGATAGCCCATATTTATCTGGGATCTCAATCCAAATGAAAAGCTCAGCTCTCTTCTCCAAGAGAACATAATAAGCCCCTTTCATTTCCTCCCCAGGAACCAGTCCACGTCTGTGTGTCTCTCCCACACTCTCCTTTTGGTTAAATACGAGCCCGGGTTTATATTTTTGGAGAGGAGCCTGCACCGAGTCGTTCCTGAGCACTGGATGAACTCCCCACCCTGAAACTCGGCCCCGGTACTTTCCCACCTGGTTAGATTTTATGTCTTTCTGGGAACCAATCCTGCCGTCTACGCCATTGTAACAATGAAGAGGCAAAGACATCGTAAAGGTTTGGGGCAGCCACCCAGATATTGTTCCACGGCTGCAAAATAGTTTTAAATATGAACAGAGGTGTTCACTGATCTGAGTCCAAAACAGAACTGACTATATGGAGGCAAGATGGTGGCTTTAAAGGCCAGTACAGGAAGTGACATCATCATTGGGACCGGAAATGATGTCATCAGGACCAGAAGTGACATCATCAGCTGAGCCGGAAGTGACATCTTCAGAGGTGCTGGAACCTGGTGGGATTTCCAGAGAGTGGTATGCAAGGAACTGAAAAAGACAGTCAGCGCACCCTGCTGCTCCCTGGTCTATCATGGAATTGCAATTACTCAGGCCCTTTAGCTGTCTCCTACTCCCACGTGTGTGACAATAGATAGATAGACAGAGTGAATATGTTACATTGTCTTTTTTTATATACATAGTGATAAAATTCAATTCAATTTAAGTGACAAAATTGTATATGAATATGCTAAAAATCACTGAAGCTTTACCAATGGCATGTGGAAAAGGCCAACAATTCTTGAGAGAGCAATAGAATGCGTGGATCCTGGATCACCAACCATAGCAAGAACAGAAGGAATGCCATTGCAGTTGTATTCAGTGCTCACTTCATCTAGACCACCGACTAAAGTGACAACTGCTTGGAGTGCCAATAGTAATCTAAGACAATTGTCAAAAATCCTGTATCCTAGGATCACATTTGGCAGGCGTTGTCTCATCCTTGATTATTTCTTCAATAGCAACACCTTGTCTGTGCCGATTGAACCCCTATGAAATCTAGGCTGTCAAGAGAAAAGCAAAGTAATTTTTTATTTACTAAACAGACATCCATAGAAAAAACATTTTAGCCATTTATGTTTTTAAAAAATCATATTAATTGTTTTATGGAATGGCACCTTGATTTTATCAACAATTAAAATGATTGTTAAGGTAATAACCTGCCATAAAAGAGGCAAGTCACCTTTCATATTTCCGCTGTTCTAACTTAGATTTAAAGGACAACTCTGGAATAATAGTTTTATAATTAATTTCAAATAGTTCTCCTAATATATTCTGCCCTTTTACTGTACATTCCATTTAAGTTTAAATCATTTTGAATTTTGCATTTATGCTCCATATTTAACATTATTAAAATTATTAAGCAAAGGAAAAATGCAGATGTCAACATAATGCAATTCATTTTAGAGCCTGTTGATAAGTCAGCATTGAAGAAGTATTTATAAATATGAAATGCGGTGGCCTCTCGAGAACAAGAATAATATCACTGGAATTTAAAAGTCACATGCCTCTTTTTTGCAATGTATTTGAGTAATTACTGAATACTTTTTTCTTGTTTAATAAACTGTATAAAAAATACAACAAAAATTAAGAAAAGCATATATAGAAAATAGTTTTGTCTGTGATGTACAAAACATCTTTCTGCCTGTGATGTTTTAATGTTTCTGTGTATAAACATTATATTGATATTGATGTATTATGTTTATTCTTTTTTTATAGTAAAGAAAGTGCTGTAAGATATTTTTATTAAATAATGACAGTACACTTTTGCTGCTGCACAGTTGTTAATTTTAAACATAAAATATTCTTTAACACTGCAATTACTATATGTTGAATACTATATGTTATATTCCGGACTTGATATTCAACATGGCTTAAAAACTTTTCAGGAGGCAGATTGAAGAGTTTGTTAGCTAATTTTAAAAAGAACTTATTAAACAATTGCTTTTAAGAAATAAGCCTAATTATACAGAAATCATGCAGCAAGATAGAAGTAACCCTTTTTGCTAAAAGGAGATTACAATATAGTGAATTTTGCCTTATGAAAATGTGATCTGACTGCTTAGTATTTTAACTCTGGTTATTTATATCAATCAGTCACATCATTAAGACCATGTGAATAACATTGATTATCTTGTTACAGTGGCACCTCTCAAGAGGGGGGATATATTAGGCAGCAAGTGAACAGTCATTGTTGGAAGCAGGAAAAATAAGAAGCATAAGGATCTGAGCAACTTTGAAAAGAGCCAGACAGTGATTACCAGACAATTTGGTCAGAGCATCTTCAAAACGGCAGGAGTGTTCCTGGTATGCAGTGGTTTGTACCTACCAAAAGACCCTTGGTTGGATAACATTTTTAAATAGTTGGTCAATTAAGAGATATTATGTTGTGTGTTATGCATATCTTTTGGATATGAGAGGAAAACTGGTATACCTGAAGGAAAAACTGACCTAGGTATGGGAAGAATATCCACACTACTCACAGACAGTGCCAAGGCATGGGAATTAAACCAAGGCTACAATGAGTTGTTATGTAGCTGTCCTAACCACTGCACAGCCAATAGTTTTAAGTTATGGACAGATCTAGCTAGGTACTAAAGTAAATAAAAATCAGATACTAATAAACTTGACTAAATATTAGTTACTCTTTATTATTTAATGTGGAAAATATAAAGTTAAATAATTAGAAAACAAATTTGTATTTCATACCTTAAAAATGGTTTAATCGTATCATCAGATTTGCAGCCTTATATTCAGACACTCAAGTAAAAAGTGGGGGAGAGCTGTCAACTGATCACTACCTGGTGGTGAGTTGGGTCAAATGTTGGGGGAGGCACCTGTACAGACCTTGGAAGCCTAAGCAAGTAGTGAGGATGTATTGGGAACATCCGGGGATGCCCCAGTTCAGAAGGCTTTGAACTCCCACCATTCAAAAGAGCTTTTCCCGCATCCCTTGGGAGGCTGAGGACATACAGTCAAAATGGACAATGTTGAAAGCCTCCATTGTGGAAGCAGCTGACAAGAGCTGCAGCCTGAAGGCCATTGGTGCCTCTCGAGGCAACCCAAGGATCCAATGGAGCACTCCAAAGATGAGAGATGACATCAGGCTAAAGAAGGAAGCCTTCCATGTCTGGTTAACACAGGAAGACTTCTGAAGCAGCAAAGCAATACCAATGGGCCAAAAGGGCTGTGGCCTTGGCAGTCTGGGAAGCAAAAACCAGGTTGTGGGAGGGGTTTGAAGAGACCATGGAAAGAAACTATTGATCAGAATCAAAGAGCCTCTGGTAAACCATCAGGTGGTTCAGAAGGCAAAGGCAGGGCTTCACTCAGGCTGTTTTCAGGAAGGGTGGATAAATGCTGACCCAAACTGAGGAGTTTGTCTGGCAGTGGAGGGAACTCTTTTAGGAGCTCCTAAACTCAATGAACACATCCTCATGTGGAGAAGACAAGGCCAAAATCTGATTGGGGATCAATGTCCATTTCCCTGAGGGAAGTCACTGAGGTAGTTAAGCAGCTCTGCAGTGACAAGTCCCCAGGGGTGTATGAGATCTGCCCAGAAATTCTGAAGGCTTTGGACATTGTTGGTCTGTCATAATTGACATGTCTTTTTATGTTTGCATGGTTGTCGGAAGTAGTTTACCAGAGTGGAACACTAGGGTGGAAAACCCCTTTTTTAAAAAAGGGGGACTGGAGGGTGTGTTCCATCTATCGGGGTATCACGCTCCTTGGCCTCCCTGAGAAAGCTTTTGCCAGAGTACTGGAAAGGAGATTTCCTGTGGTCGTGGAATTTCATATCCTGGGGGAGCAATGTGGAATTCGTCCTGGATCTTTGAGGAGGAGCATGGGAGTATGCCTAATTGGTCTACATGTGCTTTGAAGATTTAGACAAGGGTTATGACAATGTTCCTCAAGCATTTCTGTGGGGGGTGCTGGGAGAGCATGGGGTTCTGAGGCACCTAATAAGGGCTATTTGGTCCCTGTGTCCACATACTCAGAAAAGAATCAACAGCATTCTCAGTGGTGTGGGTCTCTGCCAAGGCTGTGCTTTGTCTCCTTTCTTTTTGTGATTTTCATGAACAGAAAATCAAGGTTCAGCAGTGTTCGGTGGCCTTTTGAATTGTGTCTCTGCTTTTTGTGTATAACATGGTACTGTTGAGTTCATTGGGCTGTGAACTCCAGTATGCTTTGGGACAATTTATCACCGAGTGTGAAACAGCAGGGAGGAGGATCAGCACCTCCAAATCTGAGGCCATGGTAATCAGTTGGAAATAGGTGGACTATCTTCTCTGATGTCAGTTTCATGTGGATATTTATTACAATAATAAATCAAGAGAATTTATTAACTAATTTTATTTTAGCCAGCTTGTCAGCCAGTATACACATAAAAGAGGACACTTACTGGATACAGTCATTTCAAAGTAATTAAAAGTTAAAGTGAGGCAGGTTGAGGGTATCAGTATATCTGACTAATTCTGCATTCAATTTACTGTAGAAATATCGATAACTAGAACTAAAGAGAAGCATATTGTAAAAAAAATATTATTTTAATGCATCCTCAGCATCTAAGTTTGATAATATTGAATTTAGTGCTTGTCCTAGCATAGCAGGCAATGTTACTAGTAAAGTGAAATAAAGCTGCATCTCTTGAAAAAAAAATTGTTAAGAAATCCTCTAGCACTAAAATGCCTTAGAAAACTCATAGAGAAAATGCTGTAGTGATGAGCTTAAATGGAGAAAAACTAAATTAACAGTTTGCTGTGAAATATTGATGGCACAATGAACTTAATACTGTATAACAAAGCACTGCATTTTTTTCATTTAAGGAACAGTGCACAAGTTAGAACTTTTATAACACTGCAAGATTCTGAGAAATCAATTCCCAGTTTTCTATTTAGTTGACTAGATTACTGTAATGCACTCCTAACAGGACTACTGAAGAAAGACATCAATCATTCGCAATTAGTGCAGAATATAGCAGCAAGAATCTTAACCAGAAAAACAAAACCTGAAGACATCTCTCCAGTTTTTGTTATATTGGTTACTGGTGTCCTTTAGAATACTATTAATGGTATATAAAGCTTTAAATAAACCTATATTTTGGAGTGCCTGTCCCTCTACATTTCATGTTGTTATCTTTGATCATCTGAAGGTGGTCTGCTTATTATTTCAAGAACTAAGTGTGAAAGAAACAATGAGTTGGTCTTTTGCTGTTATGCATCAAAAAAACTGGAATACTTTGCCAACAGACATATGCCATGGTTAACACTGTGGGACATTTAAAAACGTCTCTTAAAACACCACTTTTTTAATTTGGGTTTTCTGTAACTACATTTTAGTTGTATTCCTAATTGCTCATACATGTATAGAATTATCACATTCTTCAGGTATTTGCAATTTTACTAATCTCTACTTTTCTTTGCTTTCTTTTCTGGTTTCTCTGTGGTGGCTTTTTGGGCCACCACTCACTGATCAAGGTACTGTGCAACCACCTCCATCCATCCATTATCCAACCCGCTGTATCCTAACTACAGGGTCACGGGGGTCTGCTGGAGCCAATCCCAGCCAACACAGGGTACAAGGCAGGAAACAAACCCCGTGCAGGGCGACAGCCCACCGCAGCTGTGCAACCACCTGTGATGCTTAAATGATTTGGTTGCTCCAGCTGTCCACTGCATGGAATCTTCCGTTACCAAGCCAGGAAACAATGAGGAACAACCTGAAAACATTTTTGTTAGGTAGAATGCCTAGTGGAAGCTGGGTAGTCTTTTTTTTCTTCATTCAGCTCAATTATTTTTTTTTGTCCTCCTGGGCATTTGACCTTACTATTGTACTCATCTTTAAAGACTTAAATGTGCAATGCCAATCGTTTGATTGTGGTAGGGGTGCCCTTATGGCTAAGCTGGATGTTAAATCAGCATTTAAGCTATTGCTTCTACACCCAGACAGCTTTAAATTTTCCTGTTGTTAATTCAAAGAGAAATACCTGCCAATGGGGTTTCTGATATCCTTTGTGACATTTAGCTCATTCTTGTATTGGTGCTTAGTTAAGTACACTAGCATTGGCTCAGTGGCACAGTATTTACATTATTTCCTATTAGCTGACAAACCAAATGTTAGTCAGTGTGCAGTAATGTCATATAGACTCCTTGCAATTTAGGAAAACTAGGAGTGCATGTGGCACAAGAAAAACTCTCCATCCAACCATTTATCTGTCTTTTTTGAGTACCGAAATTCATTGTGATATATCCGGGTTGATAAAGTCATTGGGATAAAGGATAGCCGTAGTCCATTAAAATGTAGGCAGTTTTTGCCCTCCAGGATCACCACTCCTTTCGCTATACATTTTCTTGTGTAGGGGAATGTATTTGTTACTGACAATTTTCTATTTTTTCATACATTCATCACCTTCCAAGCCAATGTTAGTTGATATTTCACACCACTTATTGGTCGCCATCTGATTATCTTTGTAGTTTGATGATAAGGTATCTCATAAATATGAATTTTTTTTAACTTCTTCAATGAGTCTTTTCTCTATCTGCTCTATGTTTACTTCAGAACAGCGGAAAACGGGAGACTGGCCAAAACTGTACATTCAGAATCATAGGGGTGTGTGTAGGGTCCACATTGATGTAATGCATAGTTACATTTTTTTGTGGAGGCACACATCACGTTATACTTGATGCAGATGTATAAATCAGCTGTAAAGAATGAGGTTGGCACTGCTAAAAATTCATACCTATGGAACAATTGAAAGGTTGAGCTTAGCATGAATGTCATTAAAATGCAACCTCACAAAATTAGGATTAATAGCTAAGAAGCAATTTGAAGATTTGGGACAAATTTTTGAAGTGCTTCAGTGGAGTTAAACTTTGCATGCAAGACACAAAATCAAACTGAAAGTTTCAGTTGTTTACAAATTCAGCAGAATCTGTTGGTTCTGGCGAATTCCCGACCAGGGAATGGTGTGCTGAATACTGGCCATATGAATAGTCCATCTTGGGATTAACTAAGAATCTGACATTGTTAGAGCTTTTCCAGATTTTTGTTGCTGTAGAATTGTAGTTGAAGAGTCTCAAAAAAGGCAGTTCATTTTTGCTCAGATAATATGAGTGTAGTCAATGCTATTAACAATCTGTCATCAGGTTCAACACTCGTGATTAATCTGTTGCATCAGCTGGTACTTCAATGTATGCAGCATAACATTTCCTTTCATTATTTCAAGGAGTCAATAACACCTTGGCAGAGTCACTAGCCAGAGGTAAATGATAAACTCTTTTTAGGCTTGACTCCCAGTGCTAATAGGAAAGGCATGTTGACTGTCCTAAACACCTCCAGCAGATTGTGAACCCCACCTAGATGACTTGGCACAATGTTCCTTAGCACAAAAGATGTAGAGTGCTTATAAAATGGTATGGATATAATGGTTAAGGGCTATAACATGTAGAGTGTGTATAAAATGGCAGTGGAATAATGGTTAAGAGCTAGAACATAACAGCACCATGTACAGTGGGATGCAAAAGTTTGGGCAACCTTGTTAATAGTCATTATTTTCCTGTATAAATCGTTGGTTGTTATGATAAAAAATGTCAGTTAAATATATCATATAGGAGACACACACAGTGATATTTGAGAAGTGAAATGAAGTTTATTGGATTTACAGAAAGTGTGCAATAATTGTTCAAACAAAATCAGGCAGGTGCATAAATTTGGGCACCGTTGTCATTTTATTGATTCCAAAACTTTTAGAACTAATTATTGGAACTCAAATTGGCTTGGTAAGCTCAGTGACCCCTGACCTACATACACAGGTGAATCCTATAATGAGAAAGAGTATTTAAGGGGGTCAATTGTAAGTTTCCCTCCTCCTTTAATTTTCTCTGAAGAGTATCAACATGGGGGCATAACAAGGGGTGTTATGCATGGAGGAAAAAGAACACAGCATTCCAAGAAAAACACCTGCCACCTACAGTTAAATATGGTGGTGGTTCCATCATGCTGTGGGGCTGTGTGGCCAGTGCAGGGACTGGGAATCTTGTCAAAGTTGAGGGACACATGGATTCCACTCAGTATCAGCAGATTCTGGAGACCAATGTCCAGGAATCAGTGACAAAGCTGAAGCTGCGCCGGGGCTGGATCTTTCAACAAGACAACAACCCGAAACACTGCTCAAAATCCACTAAGGCATTCATGCAGAGGAACAAGTACAACGTTCTGGAATGGCCATCTCAGTCCCCAGACTTGAATATAATTGAAAATCTGTGGTGTGAGTTAAAGAGAGCTGTCCATGCTCGGAAGCCATCAAACCTGAATGAACTAGAGATGTTTTGTAAAGAGGAATGGTCCAAAATACCTTCAACCACAATCCAGACTCTCATTGGAACCTACAGGAAGCGTTTAGAGGCTGTAATTTCTGCAAAAGGCGGATCTACTAAATATTGATTTCATTTCTTTTTTGTGGTGCCCAAATTTATGCACCTTCCTGATTTTGTTTGAACAATTATTGCACACTTTCTGTAAATCCAATAAACTTCATTTCACTTCACAAATATCACTGTGTGTGTCTCCTATATGATATATTGAACTGACATTTTTTATCGTAACAACCAACGATTTATACAGGAAAATAATGACTATTAACAAGGTTGCCCAAACTTTTGCATCCCACTGTATTTATTATGTACAATGAATACATTTGGCGTTAGCTTTGGGTTGAAAGAATCTCATCTCATATTCAAAATATATTATAGTGGTGTCATAAGCATGGCAATGATATTTCTTTCAGTAGCTTCCACCATCCCATTTCCTGTCTTTATTGCCCTAAGGACTTTGATGATAGATGTGCATATATGTCTCCTACACCAAGAGACTGAGAATTTCAACCTTTACACGATTGCTGTTTTTTAAGGTTTTTTTTTAGCAGATTTTAACTTATGTTTAGCAGACTTTCTCATATTGGGAAGGAAATCATCCTACATTCCCATTGCCTAACCAGCTAAAATATTAAAATCACTATAGTCATTTAGAGTCTGAGACTCACCTGCATGGTTTGAGGAAAGTGCTGCCTTTCATTAAATAGTACACAATACTCACTGCTCAGTCTAGTCAAGTCCTATTGTTGTGTATAATTAGAAAAAATATAGCAGTATTCCTGTCCTGGGGTAGTTACTTGGTTTGCAGAATTCAACAGAACACATCATTCCAGTAAATTCCATGTTAGAGGGACAATTGTGTAACAAATGAATAATGTTGTGCCCATGTAACTGACTATACTGTATTGTTTGCCCTATTCCATTGTGTTGGTGCACAGAAATTACTCCCAACCGGTATGTTTCATAGAATTGTGTATGGTTGTTTCTGCATGGGGTTGGTGATCCATTAGCAATGGCCTCTTTGCTAGTCATAAAAGTGGCAGGGTCATGGCAACCAAGAAAGGAGAAGCTGCACCCATGCTGCAATGACACTTCTGACAGCCCTGTTGTGAACAGAGAGTTACTGTCTGTTGTGACTGTCCTGGTGGGTCTATAATTTATGATTTGGAGATAAAGTAACATGTTGGGCTTTTGCAAAAGTGTAAGTGGAGAAGAGGGAATGAGGTGGCTTACAGAAAAGATCAATAGCTGCAAAGAACGAGGAGTTGCTGCAATTTGCGGGGGCTGAAGTGGAAGTGGGCAGGAAAGGTCAAGCGGGAAGGGTCAGGAGTAGGGAGCAGTTTCAGCAGCATCAGATATGCTCACATAGTATATACCCCAAAGGAGCTTTGAGTGAAGGAGCTGATGATTTTCGTTGCTTTTTGATTGGGTTCTGGGTTTACTTCATGGGTGGTTCCTTAACAGCTTGCTGCTGGCAGCCCAGCTTTGCTGCAGCATAAAAAATCTCCATCTTTGGGTCTGGGCAAAGAAACAAAGTAAAGTAGAGAAAACTAATTATTAATGACAGTCTGATCAAAAGAAGAAAACAAATCCACTTACTTAAATCCTGACCCTTTCCCCCTTACCTTTCAGACCGGCCAATCTACGTGCTATAATTCTATGCTGTTCCTTGAGTCCAATAACTTCTTGCACACAACCACTTCTTCCCACTAAAGATCATAACAATGCTGCTGGTGTGGGAAATAATGCCAGACAGACCCACACTTTTACCAGTCTCAATAAGGTTCCTTTCTCTCACCATTTACAAAGAAAGGCAAACATGGCAGTTTAAATCGGCACCAACTTATAAAATGAAAGTGCATAGCAACTGACAAGTAAAATACTAACAATAATGCCCATGTTTTAAATAAACCCTAACCCTAACCCTTATAAAATGAAAGTGCATATCAACTGACAAGTAAAATACTAACAATAATGCTCTTGTTTTAAATAAAGACGTTAACTAGTAGGAAGAAGAATGCGCAATCAGAAAAGCTGGTATGTGTGACTTAAAGTTTATGCAGATCATTTTTAAAGCCAATGAGGACTTCTCCCATGTATAATGCAAGTAGCGGTCTTCATTTTCTACTTTAGATGTTGTCAGTTTGCTAAAAAGCCATTGATTTTAAAATAGTTTTTGTGTTTTTCCTTGCTTGTTATGGAAGAAAAATATCAACCCTGCAAGTCCTTAAAGGGTAGTTAAATATAAACTAAGATGTTTAGGATGAAATGTTTAAAATTGTTTGATAAGAAAAATTAATAAAAATCCATTGTGAATTAAGGTGTGTGTCATGTTGCAATTATAACCCTGCCCCATCCTCTTCTTTGTAAAACAAAATATGGTCATCCTAATAGACAAATGAGTAAGCCTGCTATGCCATGAGTGCTGCAAAGACTAGACTTAAAATACACATAATTCATGCACAAGATGCGAGCAAACTGCAGCACAACAGAATATAACCCCGCTAACCCTGAACACACAAAATTAAATTGATACAGATATAAAGAAAAGGGGGATAAAGCAACACAGTACTCCAACTGCTACTGCTATCTATAAGAATCACAATGCATGCAATGATTCATTACAGAAAAAAAGAAACGACTCCAAAACATGATAGACATGCACAATTCCTTTTCATATTTTCTGAATGAACACAATTTTACAGTGTGGCTGTACTTATGATAAATTGCAGTTTGCATATTGTAAAAATCAATTTATACATAATTTATTTATCAAGAATTCTCTCAGATGTTCTTCAACGCTCTGACCTCCCACTCAGCACTGCAGTAATAAAGCCGACTCGCCTGTGTCCACTGTTTATTGGTGCTGCTTCATATCTCCTTTGACATTGGTACCAACTGAGTCATGTCATTCTGAATTTTAATAAAAACTCTCACATCCTAATCATTTGTGAGATTAAATTACAATTCATAGTTGGTTACCTCAGTGTGAGCAAGTAAGTATGGTGCGCAATAGACTTGGGTCATGGCCATGGGTGTTTGACTGTCGTGTTCCAGTGCTACTAGGACAGGCTCCAGCTTTCTGGTTCCTGAATTAGATAAAGCTGATTTTTATGTCCTCTATGTAAGAACAGATGTCTGTATGTGTATGTATGTTTAGCAGGGGTATACAAGAAATAGTGGGTAAGGAAATGGTGTCATAAAATAGGCATAGTTTAAAACTCTTTAATTCTCAAACTGTGTTCTTTTACTTTTATTTTAAACATTTGGAGGAATGACAAATCTGTCCCTTGTCCTTCTATAAGATGGTATTAATTACATCACAAATATGCACAATTCCCACTATACAAGGTAGTATTCCAAGTAACCCAAAAACATGTCAATTTGTTATAGTCCTCTGTAAAAGAAATATAACTTATACAGTGGGGCCTTGCAACTTGCCAAACAGATGAAAGCCCATTAGGTACATTATTATCAAGTGAGGTTTAGGAGGAACAATGCCTGAACAGGTCACCTTCAAAAGGGCCTTAATAGGTTGAGGTCATAGTAAGGCAAAGGTCACAAAATCAATTTTCTGCACATTCCATAATGCTTCAAACATCACCAGATGCAAACAAGACTGCCATTAGTAAACTGCAGGCGGGCATGCCCAGTGATGCCAGACACTATGGTTTAATCCACTCCACTGGGACTTTACTACATACATGGTTTTAGTAGATCATCAGGGCAAATAAACGTCAAAGGTCCATTCACCACTGTGTGTCCTCATGAGAGCAGCACCAATACTGTACATCTGCCTGGTATATCTGAGAGTTTATTTCAGATCAGAAACCCTTCCTCTGCTGTATTAGGGACAGGGCAGTGAGAGACTGACATCATGCTGCCAACTTTAAAAGTAAACTGACCTGTCAGAGGCTCTCTGCTCATGACTATATGCAGAGATGGCGTTGCTTACAAATGCCAGTTTTTACACCTAATTTTTAATTTGTGGTAAAGCATAAGCTAATGAAAAGAGGGTTCATATGGTGCTGGAAGGAGACACATTTGTAAACAACAGCAATAACATCACATACCGCCAGTCTGCAGTCAGAGGGGATAGCTCAGGTGTGACTTGCTTTTTATTATTGGTCTCTCAGGGATTTCCATCGAAAAAGAGTGTGTACATATGAAATCCAGGTTAACACAAGACTAAAAGAAAGGCTACCTATGCACACATTTGGTTATATAATAAAATTAACCTGTAATAATGGTGAACAGAATCACAATAGGATTGGGTGTAAATGCTGTGATTAGAAATATATGATGGCCAAACATTAATGTATTAAGAAAAAGTACTATCAGATAAGGAACATTTATTAATAAATAAATTATTGAAACATCAGGTTGAAAGTACAGTAATTACAACTGTATTTGTTATTACAATAAATGACTAGGTTTCAAACCTATACTGTACTAGCCTTAAATGTTTACATTTTATCTATATTTTGCTATCTACCAAGAATACTCAGTTGCGTTATCATCAAATACACACCGCTGTGTTTTGAAGCATTGTTTTCCTTCTGCTTTCGTCTGTGCCTTCCCTTAGCTTTTGCCAATACAGTATCATAAAACGCCAAGAGCAAGGTGACAGCTGTAAGCAGAACACTGAAGCCTCTTAATGTCACATTTTAATTGTGACAAACACCTGAGACAGATGAGACTTTGCCTCCAGGAAAATAGAGCATCCATCTTTGTGAGTCTGAGCTTGTTTATCTGGGTGCATTAGCGCACTGGGGAAAGAAGTAAATAGACTTTCAAAATAACCCAGAAAGCTGCTACTTATTTGTAAATCAAAACAATTCATAAAAAACTAATTTTTAATTTCATTGCAAAGAATGTAATGGCTTTCTAAAACATAAAAATCACAATAATCTTTTAAAATGTACAGTACAATGAGGAATACACTGCACATGTGTATGCCTATTTTGTAGTCAGAAATTGTTAAATCAGATGAGAAATAAAACAAAAATAATTGGACTCCTGGTATAGTGTGAGGTTTCCTTTTGCACTGATGCAGAAAATCTAAATAAGAGTCAAATTATTCAAAAATAAATGACCCAAAATGCTTAACTATTATTTACTTGTACAGATCATTAAACAAACACTGTATGTTGACAAAATACCTTTTGTGGCCTTTAATCATCAAATTTATAGCAATTATATGTAACATATATTTCCATCTTCACTGATTAGTCTGAATCTTTTGTTCAGATTTGCCTGCAGGTGTCTTCAATTCAACAAATTTAAATATTGCAGAATAATATTTATTTTCTATTAAATTAGACAATTAAGCAGTGGGCCGAATATGTTATGTTTGTGGTAATAAACTAATGCAGACCCAAAAGGAGTAAGTATGGGTAGAGAAGATATGGCATGCAAGAATCTGACATGTTTTTGCAGTAGAATTAAAGTTTAAAAATTGAAAATGTTTAAAATTTTAATATCAAATAACATTCTCAAACCCTAAGCAGTGGAGTCAGTGATAAGGCAGAGTCCCAAAATAGCTGCCAACTGGGCAAGCCCTGTTTAATTCGAACTAAAAAGAAAGAAGAACTTAACATGCACAAGATGGCGCTACAATAAAAAAATGGCCAACAGCCTCTTATCGTCCTCTAGTGCCGTTCCTAGGTAGGGCTGGTCTAGAGTCAGGCTCTCAGGTCCAAATCAGATGCCCATCTTCTGGGGATGTCTCCCATTTATATTGGTCAGCCCAGAAGGAAAAGGTCTTCTCTGGCTCCATTGCCCTCGATGGGCAGTTTCTTGGACCTGTAAGGGAAAGCAGATATTGTTAGTGACAGCTCCCCTTCTCATCCCAGGGTGGTCCTGTTCAGCCTATATACATCAGACTTTCAATACGATTCGGAGTCCTGCCACGTGCAAAAGTTTGCTGATGACACTGCTATTGTGGGCTGCATCAGGAGTGGGAAGGAGGAGGATTATAGGAAGCTAATCAAAGACTTTGTTAAATGGTGCGACTCAAACCACTTATACCTGAACACCAGCAAGACCAAGAAACTGGTGATGAATTTTAGGAGGCCCAGGCCCCTCGTGGACCCCGTGATCATCAGAGGTGACTGTGTGCAGAGGGTACAGACCTATAAATACCTGGGAGTGCAGCTGGATGACAAATTGGACTGGACTGCCAATACTGATGCTCTGTGTAAGAAAGGTCAGAGCCGACTATACTTTCTTAGAAGGTTGGCGTCCTTCAACATCTGCAATAAGATGCTGCAGATGTTCTACCAGATGGTTGTGGCGAGTGCCCTCATCTACGCGGTGGTGTGCTGGGGAGGCAGCATAAAGAAGAAGGACGTCTCACGCCTGGACAAACTTGTTAAGAAGGCAGGCTGTATTGTAGGAATAAAGCTGGAGAGTCTGACATCTGTAGCAGAGCGAGGGGGCTGAGCAAACTCCTGTCAATCATGAAGAATCCACTGCATCCACTTAACAGTGTCATCTCCAGGCAGAGGATTAGCTTCAGTGACAGACTTTTGTCACTGTCTTGCTCCACTGACAGACTGAGGAAATTGTTCCTCCCTTACACTATGCGATTCTTCAATTCCACCCGTGGGAGTAAATGCTAATATTATTCAAAGTTATTGTCTGTTTTTACATGCATTTTTATTACTCTTTAATTTAATTTTTTTTTTTTTTTGTATCAGTATGATGCTGCTAGATTATATGCATTTCCCCTTGGGATTAATAAAGTATCTATCTATCTATCTATCTATCTATCTATCTATCTATCTATCTATCTATCTATCTATCTATTAATTACATACCTTAGGTGAGGCTGGAAGGCGACCCTCTTGCACATGCATGCATGCATGCCACCTCTTAATCCTATCAAGAATTCAATTTTAAAAAAAATGTTTTAACAATGTGTACTACAATATATGATTAAGATCAGTATCAGTATTATTACTAAAAAAGAAAAAGTTCAAAATTACAGCATTTGACAAAACAACATCACAATGTGCTTGCAATACAAGCAAGTAGTACTTGAAGTGGGACCTCTGTGAATTTCAACATAAAGTACCAGAAACTCTTTATCAATTTTCAGGAGGCAATGGCAGCCATTGCCAACCACCCAAAGCACCACCCTCCCCCAATCGCCCCTGGCTCTTCAATCAACTATCATTGTATTGCAATGATGAAATAATCTCAGTTTCACCACACTGGCACCTTTTCCTAGCATACTAGTCAGCACCTGCACCTTTTCAGAAAACTTCATGGGTTTAAGCCCTGCTCCCCTTTTTATGGAGTGTCGCTGTATCTCTATACAGAGTACCACCAGTAATTTAGCTCAACTTCAAGCACTGTAAACAAGAAATAATTTTAAGCAAGACAATGAAAAGTGGAAGGCACAGTAGAGGAGAAGTTAGTACTTCCTTACAGTGTCAGTACCATACATTAAGTTTAACTATGGAGTTTACACATTCTCTCTGTACTTGCGTGCATTTTTCTCTGGGTATCCCAGTTTTCCCCCCAGTCCTAAAGATATTAGAGAATGATAGGTCATTTAAAATAAGCTATGTGTGAGAAAACAGGCCCTGAAATGCATCGAACTCTGTCATGTCTTGGTTCCTGCCTTGTGCCTGATGTTAACATGTATTTCTAAGAGACAATGTATTTGTTTATGCTTTGTTTTGGAGGCAGAGATATTTTAGCACTATCTATCCTTCCATTTTTCTAGAGCAGGTTCACAGGGGGGCAGCGCAGTGGGTATTGCTGCAGCCTCGCAGTTAGGAGTCCCGGGTTCGCTTCCCGGGTCCTCCCTGTGTGGAGTTTGCATGTTCTCCCCGTGTCTGCGTGGGTTTCCTCCGGGTGCTCTGGTTTCCTCCCACAGTCCAAAGACATGCAGGTTAGGTGCATTGGCGATTCTAAATTGTCCCTAGTGTGTGCTTGGTGTGTGGGAGTGTGTCCTGTGGTGGGCTGGTGCCCTGCCTGGGGTTTGATTCCTGCCTTGCGCCCTGTGTTGGCTGGGATTGGCTCCAGCAGACCCCCATGACCCTGTACTTAGGATATAGCGGGTTGGATAATGGATGGATGGATGGGTTCACAGGGCAGCTGAATCAAATCCCAGAAACCATTGGATGCAAGGAACAACACCTGGACAAGGCACCGTCCATCACAGGGAAACCACACATCTCTACGGCCATTTTAGCAATACCAACACACCCAACCTAAATATCTTTGGATAGTGGGAATTAACTAGAACACCCAGATGAAGCCTACATGGACAAGAGAGAACATGCAAACTTCATGCAGGGAACACCTGGGATGTGAATCTTAGCCTCCTTACTGTGAGGCAGTGCTACTCTGTTTTACTATAATATCGTACTAATGTACTATATATGTTTCCGTTTTCTGAAATTGTTTTCTATTTCTTGGTCATAAGGAGCAGAAAGCAAAGGATACATGACAGGAAGCAAACTTAAATGGAAAATCACTTTTTCAATAAGACAATAATACCATCATGGCAAGAGTGTGTAAACAATACACAGGAAATACCCTCCAAATGGAAATTCAGTTAGGGTCAAAAAATCATTAATTAGTAAGACTTAACACTAAGTAAGCCTTAGGGAAGTATTTTAACCATGTCAGCACACTGTAACTTGAAAAAGGGCACGGTGTCCAACACATTTTTACACTGAGACAACCTCAGGTTAGCAGCGCCACAGAGGCAACTACAAGTTCACAACCTCCCCACGTAACACGTCTGTCACCTGTTGGGTAATGCAGGGAACATTATAACCCGGCCACTGAACTGGCCCTGTCTATACTCATTTGCTGCATTTGTGTGTATTGAAGTGGCAGCTCCCATTTGAATAAATACCCTGACTGTTCCTGTTTTGATTGGAATAAAGTTGGTTTTCTTGAAGCCTTTGGCCTCAGAGTCTTTTGTCGGGTGCAGAACAGTGACTCACATGTCACATGGTACAAGAAGTGGGGTCCTGCACTGATGGATTCTCAGTAGGCACACAATGTTCTGTTTCCACCGGTGCCAGAGGAGGCTCTGGCAGATGCTCTTGCCCTTGCCCATCCCAGATATTTACTGGTGAAGATGGCTCCCTGATAGCAACACTGATGCGCTGGAACAAAAGAGACTGGGCAGCTATTTTGGCCACCTTTTTGAATGGTACAGATCATCCGAAACCTTCCTCCTGAAAGACTTGATAATTATGACTTCCTGAAGCAACAGATCCTCCTCCATAAGACTATTAACCCCTGGGCCAGGGGTGTCAGTTTCAGCTGTGGCAAATTGATCTGGATCACCCCATCGAGGGACAGGTGCAGGACTTATTGGATCTGATCCAAAGCTGGTTTTGTGGAGACACCTTTCTGCACATTGCAAAAAAGCTCGCTATTGACAAAGTCTTGCCAGGGATAAATGAAGAATGTTGTGATGAGATGCTCCGGAATGACGTCCACTGACTGCTAAACCTGACCCCCAGACTGGATGGCACCCAAGGCACCTGGAAACAGTGGAGCTACCCTAACTTGGCACCAACTTCGACACAGCCATTGCGTCTCTGCCCAATGTCCAAACACCAGAGCTATGAGTAGCAGCCTCTGTCTCCACCTCATACTTGCCTTTCCACAGAGTGACGTCTGCTGCCTCGCACTTCATTGTTTTCTCCTGTTCAGACCCAGGTTCCCAGAGTCACAGATGCCACTGCTGGGGGCACACAAACCAACAGAAGGTACTATTGTAGGAACTCCACAGCTGAGATCAAACGCAGGTGCTTTCTCTGTAATCAGCCGGAGCATTGGGCTTGGGAATACCACCTCCCACCTGCATGTCAGAATCAAAATCAGAAAAAATTTATTAATCTCAGTCTAGCTCAGGTACTCAGGTCGCAGGTTTGCCCTGGGGTGCTGAAGAAAGACAATTTTAATATTAATATTAATATTAAGTTGGCCGGATGCAACAAAGATGGACCGGGTGAACATTCGCTGTATTCATGGAGATGTTAAAAAATATGAGACTATTTTACTCCCACTGAAATTTAAGTTTGGACTGCTATATCTTCACCCTGGCCTCTTTTAATAGGGAAGAAACATGCCCTCTCCCAATGTGTCCTAGCCACCTGCAGAGATCCTCTGCCTGATTTGTCCAGTGTAGCAGGGGATGACCCCTCACCTGAGAGTTCGGGACAGCTGGAGGGCTCTTCACATTAGACATTCACAACTTCAACCTTATCAAGCCAGCTAGCATTCTACGGATCCCAGAGAAACAAAGGCTGAAGAAGAGGAGGGTGGTGCTTAGGGCCCTGGGGAAGCGGGGCTGACACTCTGACAGAGTTTGCATGCTTGCAATGAGCCGACAGCAGTCTAGGCTTTGCATTTAAATAGGCACATGTTACAAATGGTGCTTACTATAGAAAGCGGGAGGGCCCGAATTTTAAAATGGCACACTTTTTGACTAGGGATGGTTTCTTATATCAGGCAATTTCTGATTGCATACTGGAAGGGCAGACTGGGAAGTTGGTGGTCTTGAGCAGGAATTAAGAGACGGTTTTAAAATTCGCTCACACCTATGTTGTGGGGTGCGATCTTGGCACATAAAAGACAAGAGATCTCATTTTAAGATGCTTTTATTGGCTGAATATGAGCCAAGATGTGGAACAGTTTTACAGAGCCTGTCCCAAATGTCAAGTTGTTTCTGCTCATAGACCTGCTAGAGCACCCCTCTTACTTATGACTATTTTGTATGTCCCCTTTCAGAAGGTTGGATTAAATATTGTGAGACCCACATCCCAAGAGTAAGAATGGTTATCAGTACATAATTATGTTGGTTGATTATGCAACAAGTACTCCAAAATGGCCACTCATCGTAAGGCCAACACTCAAGCTGTTGCTAAAGCTTTGTCAGAAATATTCACACTTTGGCATTCCTTGCAAGATTTTCACAGACCAGGGTATGCATTTCACTTCTCGCGACATGAGTAGCTGTGTGAAACCCTTGCAATTAAACAATTGAGCACCACTGCTTATCATTCACAGACGAATGGCCTGACTGAATGATTTAACAGGATTTTAAAACAGATGATTCAGCAGGTGGCTCATGATGACGCGTCCTCGTGGGACACAGTGTTTCCCTTCCACCTGTTTACTGTTTGGCAAGGCTTGATTCAATTCGAACTGCTATTTGGCTGCCAACCACGGGGATTGTTGGATATTTTTCGGGATGATTGGACAGGGGTATCCAATGCAAATAACAGGGTGAGATTTGTCGATTGGGTCATTACGCTACAAGAACAGATTTCTAAATTGTCCTCATTTGCGACAGAGCATCAGCAGTGCGAACAGGAGTTGAACTTCAAGAATCTAAAAATGGTGATCAGGTACTGGCTTTGATCCTGTCTGACCCACATAAATTTCAGACAAAGTGGCTCGGTTTGGCAGTTGTGGTAGAACGTGTGTCTCCCATAAGTTATAAGGTCAGGATTCCCATATGACGAAAGCCTATAATAAATTTTACATGTGAATCTTTTGAAAGAGTGGCACGCTACCTCCACCCCACCAGGGGGTGGTGGCTATGTCAGTGGCATTCTCTCAGAGGTTATGATTTGACAAACACCCAGAAGGCTGAGTTGCTGTTGCTGATCAGATGGAACTCGAATATCTATTTGGCTGTACTCGGTCGGATGGAAATTGCGGAACACAAGATTGTAATAGAACCTAGCATTAAAGTACAGCCATGTCTGTATCATCCTCCGGAAGCAAAGAGGAATTTATTACGTGAGAAGGTGAGGCAAATGCTCGAACTGGGTTTAATTCGCAAAAGTAAAAGAAAATGGTGAAGCCCAATTGTTCTTGTCTCAAAATCAGATGGCTTAGTTTGGTTCTGTATAGATTTCAGACGCTTGATTAAGATCTCCAAGTTTGATGCCTTCCCAATGCCGCTTATTGATGACTTGTTGGAGAAACTTGGACAAGCCTTGTATATTTCCACCCTGGATCTCACAAAGGGGTACTGCGCGGGTGTCTCTGGAGTTGTGAGAAGACTGCATTCACCAATCCGGACAGGTTGTTCAAATTCACTAGGCTTCCTTCTGGTCCCCATGGTGCACTGTTGACTTTTCACCAGATGATGGATCAGATTTTGCAACTCCATATGCTGAAGTGTATTTTGATGATGTGGTAATTTTTAGGAAAGATTGAAGGTTGCATCTCAACTGCGTGTAAGCAGTGCTTGACAGCTTGAGGGTGGCTGGGTTTACAGTAAACCTTAAGAAGTGCAAGTTGAGGATTTTGAATATTCTATGGGGAACAGTTTGATGAAATTTCAGTTGGATAAGGTGGATGAGGTGCTTGCGCATCCACGTCTGGAAACACAGAAGCAGGTTTGAGCTTTCTCTGCCTCGCTGATCATCACAGATGATTCATTTGGAATTTTGCACATAGAGAGGTTCCTCTCATGGAGCTGACAAAGGGCAGAAAAAAATGCACCATTGTCTGGACTGATGATAGGGTGAGGGCCTTCTCTGACTTGAAAGTTGCTTTGTTGTCGTTCTTGGTTTCATGGAATCTGGACTTTTGTAAAGAATTCATTCTACAGACAGATGCGAGTGCTTTCAGCTTGGGGGCGATGCTCTCTCAGTGTTTCAATGGGGAGGAGCACCCCATCATATTTCTGAGCAGGACCACTCTCTACTCCAGTGGCTTTACAGACAGAAGAATACAAATACCCGGCTCACTCAGTGGACTATTAGCTTGCAGTCGTTTGCTTCTGATGTCCGCCACAGTCCTGGTGCTGTGCAAGTCAATGCTGACCTTCTCTCGCATCTGGCTGAGTCTGGCTTAGGTGGTTGCTTTGTCCACAGCGGTGTGAACAAAGTTTGGAACTCCCCCAACGGTGCTGCACTTCGAAATGCAGTTGACACTTCTATCAAGGATTGCTCGTCTGTTACAGAGGCAACCACAGGTTCGCAGCACTAACGAGGCAAGTACAAGTTCACATTCTCCCTGTGTAACACATCTGTCATCCGATGGGTGATGCAGGGAACATTATAACGCAGCCACTGACCTGGCCCTGACCCTACTAGTTTGCTGTGTCTGTGAGTATTGAAGAGGTAGCTCCTGTTTTAATAAACACCCTGACTGTTCCTGTTTTGGAATAAAGTTTGTTTTCTTGAAGCCTTTGGCTTCAGAGTCTTCTCTCGGGTGCAGGACAGTAACATGCATCACAGCATAATGTGTAAGCACTTGTATCACTTTATTTGCCTATTAAAATTTGATTACACACTGGGGTGATGATTTTTTTTTCTGACATTAATAAAACACTTTGCCCTATATAGTAGTTAATTTTTTGTTCATAACTTTTAGTACTCTCCTTAAAAATATCAGTAATCAGAAAATGAAGAAATGGGATCAGCTACTAGAGAGGTCATTTCGCTAGATGGCAGGTAATTTTCCAGGTAATAGAGCTGTTTTCAGAATGTGTGCTTTATTTTTCGTTTCTTTTATTTTTTCAAACAGACATTAAACAGGGATGTCCCTTACGACCCCAACCCTTTATGATCTGTAAATCTCTTTATTTTTACAGTTTCGTAGTTGGTGGGATACTTGGGACAATGACAGAAGGTTTGACCTACAAACACTCGCACAGCAGATGGTTGATTGATTAACAAGTCACAGGCAAGATAGGCGGTGAAGGATACTATTCACAAAGAACAGACAATGAGGACATCTCTTTTATTAATTCCTTTCTTAACATTTGTCAATAGGACAACACCACTGAGCAGATACTAAATGGGCTCATATACTCAAAGGAGACACAGGAAGCATATTTTTACATAAAAGAAGTATTTGCCATGAACTATGAGATAAAAAAATTGATACGCTACATAGTAAAATCAGATGTACACACAAAAAAATGCCAGCAATGGCATTTTAACATGGAGTGTCTGGTATTTACACTAGCATTTGAGACTTAGGGGGAAAATGACTTCAATGCTAACACCTGGAGAAAACTCTAGTGAGAAAGTTGTTGAACTGGCAGCCCTGGAAGACAAAGGAAGGCCTCATTAATATTATAAAGAGACACTGGGGTACGATGGACTGGGAACGCCTAAAAGCAAAAGACACTCCTATCCTAAGCCTATGCACTCTGAACCAATTCAGCGAGAACTTAAACAAAGAGCCCAGAAGAGTGACAGCACCTTTCCCTCATTGATATAAGTACAGAGAAGCTTGGGTATATGGTCCCACATTGCCCCAAGACAGATGAGCCCACAGAATGTGGATACTGTAGGGTGGTGCTGACTAATTAATGTTCTGAACCGTTTATAGGTGTTGTTACCATTAATAGCCAACATGTAAGGGTTTTATTTAACAGCAAAAATGTTACTTTGGTCTAAATGAGGCTAAATATTTAGGTTATGTGGTTGCACAAGGTAGGCTTAAACCACAATGGTTTAATGTCGCTGCCATGCTGAACTGTCCCCAACTGAAAACAAAACAGCAAATACAGCATTTCTGGGATTAAAAGAGTACTATTTAAGGTCTGTGCCCTGTTTCTCTGAAACTGCTGTTCCTTCCCATTGGAACAAGCTGGGGGTTGGGGGGCAATGTTAGAAATGCGTAGGAAGTGTCTCTAGTGAAACAAAGTTGGTAGATTATTGAGGTGACATGAGAACTAACCTTTGTTTAGCTTCCTGTCCTAGAATGGAGGGATACCCATTTCCAGGGAATTGCATGTAGCCCCAGCCTTTCTTCCTGCATCACTGTTTAAAGAACTCACTGATTGGAAGTCAGCATTCATTTTAGATGGCAGCTAACTTTCTGGCTGAAAAAGGGTATGCAGCATTTGTGTTGTATTAGTTATTCTTCTTTTTCAAAATAGACATTAGATAGAACATCCCTCAATATCCTAACCTTTATGATGTGTTGCTCTCTTTATTTTTACAGCATATATTTGATAAAAAATTACAATATATTGTGACCTCCTTTAGAAGGTGCTTCAGACCCCCCAGACCCCAGACACAACTACTTTATCACAACTCCTAGGTTTAAAAGACTGGTTTTACTCTTTTCATTAATACAATTGAAATACACTATATCCACCCACACTATAAACATAGTAATTCACATTACTTTTGCAAGCTTTTTTCTTCCTGCACACCCTGACTCAGACTTCCTGGATGATGTGGAGGACTCTGTTTTAAACCTGACCAGGGAGTACTTCAAGAGCAGATAAATGTCTCAAGGAAGCCCTTCCAAGTCAGTGGAACTACTCTGGAACAGGGGATTCACCACCCGCCAGCACCCTCTAGCAGCACCCATGGAATCCAACAGGGCAGCATTATAGGACCACAATATCCCTTGCTACCCGGACTGAGGCTCACTAAGAAGGATGGTACCATCCAGTGAACAGGGAAACAACATGAGCATGGCAGGCAATCTCCCACTGTCTTTAATTTCATCTAGCCTCCTAGCCAGATAAGAATTTCCATCCGTTGCTGTCAGCATACACTCTGTGACAAGTGATCCTCTGTGCCAGCTTCCTAGTTAAAACAGAGAATGCCTCAGTTCTCTTCATCAATATCCATTGTAATGGCCTTTCACCCAGGTAAAGGAATGATGTTCATCCTAGCCAGGATACCAGTTCCTCCATGACAATAGAAATTCAATAGCCTTCAGACCTCCAACAAACATGCTTTTGTATAATATTTTGCATTTTCAAAACTAATAAAATTTAGACTAGGTTAGACTGTGATTATAAACTTAGAATCTTTTATTATGCTGTGCACAGATTTAGTATAGGAGTACTGTGATAAATTTGGGAAAAATTAATTAAAAAATTGTATTTTTCCACCCCCCCCCCCCAACCACCAGTCTACAATGTTGACATAACTCCGCCAAGCAACACTGAAGCACACACTGCGATTGCCCAAAATTAGTTTACTGCTGAGTGTTGGTTGTGTTTTTTCTTTATGTCCAATAATACTATAATATAATCTCAAGATGATTTAAAATATTGAATATTTAATTTAATTTCCTCTTGCACTTTTAATATGCTCTGTACTGGTTGTTCTTACTATCTTCATTTTCTTTTTGTAGTTTATGCCTTCCCTGGAAATACCTTAATTATGGATTAACAAACATTGATATCTTGGATTACAATTTGTTCAGTATGCCTAGTCTGACATGTAATTATGTTGAAATGATAGTAAAACTATAGTATATGATAATTGCTATACTAAAAATGTAACACATATTTATGTTATTTCTAGTGGATGGTACAGTATATTGTTACATTCAATTAAATTCATATTTCTTTTCTGAAGCACACCTATACAAGAATAACCAGAGTTCAAATGTGTTATTCCCTTTTATGTAAACTATATTTCTAACACTTTCATATCTATTGATAATTTATTAGGTATCTAAAATAAGAAACGAGGCAGGAAGCACTTTTGTTACAAAACACATGGGGAAACCTACTATACAGAACAGTATAAATACCACTTTGTTGTTTGTGCAAGAGATTACAATACATGGCATTTGTTTGGTATGTAAATCCTTACCTTTTGAATAAATGTCTCAGGAGAGTAATATACTCTAAAGCAGGAGTTACTTTGGTTAATTATAACAATTTATTTGTATAATTTTTAAGGAAATGCAGTATTTTCTCTGCAGGTATATTGTTCTTAATTTCTTTGCAGCTTCACTTGCCTATAATGAAGCAATGTGTAGAATTTGGGACCCATTCCAGGTGAACATGTTGCATAAAAACGGGGATATTATATTAGGGGGGATTTTTGAAATAAGCTCAAAAACAATTGCACCAGAAATGTCCTTTAAAACTAAACCAGAAGACTGGAAATGTGAAAGGTGAGTTAATGCATTTTATATTTTGCTCTACTCAATTACTATTAAAAGGAATTAGATCAGGAGAGAATATATACAAGTTGGTCCAGATCTAATTATGCAGATCCAGATTGTCTGATGACTTTGATTTATGTGGGGACGATTCCAGTTCGGCGCGAAGACGATTGTTCATGACCACGCTTCTCGATGGTCCGGGATTTTTCAGGTGATTTTCTATGTAATAAACTTAATAAGTTATAGTGTAATGAAAATTGCATAATTAGATCTGGACCACCCTATAGAAATAAAAACATTAATGTCAGTTTACACATTAAGGACTACAGAAATGATGACTCTCCAGAAGCCCAAAAACAACAAGTTTAACAAATCATTTACACACTTGGGCAGATATATTCATATTTATAGTGAAAATGTAATTGCTAGATTCTTTTACAAAAGTAATACCTGTAAAGTTGTTTTGCATATTTACAAAAAAATTGTTTCACAAAAAGATAGATAGATAGATAGATAGATAGATAGATAGATAGATAGATAGATAGATAGATAGATAGATAGATAGATAGTGTCAAAATTAAAATCATATATGCTGCATGTATGATGTACTGCAAATGTTTTATATTTGGTATACCTGTATATGTCAAACATTAGTATATTGGATATATATTGTAAATACGTCGTATCTACATATAGTATAAATATCAATGACTAAAAATTGGATTAAGAAGGTTTGACAGAATATATGTTAAAGTGTAAATATCCATATGTAGGTAGATGAAGGAAGATGTGTATGTGTTTGTATCTGTGTGTGTTCAAAACCATGTATACCATATTTCTTTTTGCTGCCAAAGAACATAATCTCTGCATTTTTTTCCGGCAGCCTGGACTATTTAGGATTTCAAAGAGCCCAGACAATGATATTTGCCATTGAAGAAATAAACATGGATCAGACCATTCTTCCGAACATTACATTGGGTTACAGACTGTATGACAATTGCATGAAGTTACCAATGGCACTTCGAGCAGCCACTACCCTAATTGCTGGTCAAGAAGATATTATAACAGATTTCAAATGTTGGGGTCCACCACCAGTCCTTGCCATTGTTGGAGATCCAGGTTCGACACATTCAATTGCCATGTCAAGAATGTTAAGCCTATTTCAAATGCCTATGGTAATGTATCATTGCAGTCTCCCTTGAAAGTCAAATTAAATTAAATGCAATGTACAACAGATTATAAGTAATGGTCCCAATAGCTACAGGGATACCCACATATTATGATTTATTTTATTTTTGAAAGAATAGTAAAGTCTGTCATAAAGTATACTGTTTTTGATATATGTCGATACATACAGTATCATTTTGATGCTTGCATAGCCATATACTAAGGCCATATAGTCGATAGCAATGATATTTCCTTACAATCCTAAAACTCTGCTATATTCAAATATGAAATATACATTTACACGGTATGTTTCAGAAATTACCAAGGTAATAACTTAATTTTGTAAATGACCTATCCATGTGAGACAGAATGTAAGTTGTGTAAGATTATACTTCATACCTATACTAAAACTGTACTTTGTTATTCACATTATTAGATTACCCTAAGCACTGCATAAAAGTTTAGTATTATCCACTTTAATCATTTTTTTCATCATTATTTAATCGTGCCTTTTAATAATGTACAGTTTTAAAACATGCAGTATACTAATTTTCTGAACCAGTTTTTCTTTTAAGAACAGCTTTCTTGGCTTAAATTTGTGTTCTGAAATAAAATAAATTTGTGTTACCTTTCAGGTCAGCTACTATGCAACATGTCTATGCTTGAGTGATAAAAAAGAGTACCCCACATTCTTTAGGACTATACCTAGTGATGCCTTTCAAGTAAAAGCAATGGTCCGAATCATTCAGTATTTTGGGTGGACGTGGGTTGGTGCTATTGCAAGTGATGATGACTATGGACAGTATGCAATTAAGAATTTCAATGAAGAAATTAAGTACTTTGGTTGCATAGCTTTCTCAGAAACTATTCCAAAAGTATATGACAAATCGAAAATTGCTCAAATAGTTGATTCTATAAGTCATTCCACAGCAAAAGTTATAGTTGTGTTTTCTTCCAGAGGAGATTTGGTTGCATTAATGAAAGAAGTTGTAAGACAAAACATCACTGGTAAGCAGTGGATTGCAAGTGAAGGATGGAGTACATCAACAGTTTTAGCCAGCAAAGAAAATGCTGACTCATTCGGTGGAACAATAGGTATTGCAATTAGAAGAGGAGAGATACCAGGCCTGAAAAAGTTTCTTCTGCAGCTACAGCCTGACCAGAATAATAAAATAATGATAAAGTTCTGGGAAATAGTCTTTGAATGCACCTTCCAGAATAACATATCAAATCTGAATTTGTCCACTCTTGGGACCAGTAAAGCATGCACTGGATCAGAAGATCTTAAAATTACAAATAATGCTTTTGTTGATACATCAAATTTAAGAGCATCATACAATGTTCATAAAGCAGTGTATGCTTTAGCTCATGCCTTACATGATTTGATTTCTTGCAAATCGGGAAATGGGCCATTTGAAAATCAAACATGTGCCAATATAAAGAAATTAGAGCCCTGGCAGGTAAGTTCAATATAGTTTCAACAAAACACTAACTTACCAATTAATGCAAGTCAATCTTTTTAACTGTCAATTTAGTCAAAATATGTGATATTACTGAGAATAATAACATATTGAACTTTTATATCATTAGTGATATTTATTTCAGTTCCTGGAGTAAATTTCTTTATCTTCAATCATTATATCCATCTATTTTAGATACCATTCTTCTCTTTTTGCCTGTTACCTTGAACTTATCTAGTCATCATTAATTTGTATAACATGCTCTATTTCCCTCATGATATGACTTAAACACAAGTAAGATTTTTATCCAATGTAATAGTGATTTTTTTCTGCTTGGTAATTTTCAAATATACTATTACTATTAAATGAAGGAGGTGCCCATCTAGATAGGGTTGTGCCTGAGCCTAGACTGGCTGAATTGAAAAAAAGCTGATATAGCAATGGATGGATGGAAATAAAGTGGATGAATTCTAATTCAAATTCAGTTTAAGTGATAAAAAAAACACTCAATTTATTTTAATAAATCTTTGCCCATGTTGATTAAAAATAAGACTTAAAGCTACAAAATAGAATTAAGTTAAAAAAAAGTAATTAAAAAATTAAATTAATTGGTTGAATTTGGTGGGTATGCTTGTTTAACCAGTGTCTCTGTAAGTTTTCCTTCAGGTTTTATTCCTCATCATCCCCAAAGGAGTTTAGGATGGATTCATTGGCAACTATAAATTGGCTGTAGGTAATAGTGTGCGTGAGTAGATCCTGCAGTGGTACTCTATGTAAGGCTGGGCCCTGCCTTAGAATATGACCCAAAATTGAATTATTAGGATTTTAGGCTGTTATGTTCTCTTTTTAGCATGTACATTGCTTCTAATCAAAAATACAGTCTGTGGTTGGGACAGGACAGGATCCTTCTAACCATATAGCCTGTGATGTCCAAGGTTAGAGAAAAGAGAGTCCTTAATGATGGGTACATTCCCAGAGTGCAAAACTTTGTCTATTTTTACTTCCCAGATCAGTGAACAGAGGTCTGGCTTTTAGATTGAGTTATTGGGGGCTACTAGAGAAGCAACTAGAGGAAGCTGAAGCACTCAAATTCAGTTCACAGAAAACTTTAGACAGAGGGAAAGAAACAACCAATGTGAAAGCATCACCACAGATGCTTTGAAGGTCACTGGGCTGGTTTGGTGGCAGTAACCTAATTTTCACTGGAGTACTGCTGAATACAGAATACTCCACTCATTAGAATAATTTTGACAAGAAAAGGCAATTCAGCCAAAAGAGCTTGCCAGTCCTATTCATCTAGATTCTCCAAAAATGATCACTTTGTGATTCTGATTTGGTTATTTCTGTATTAGAGTAGCACCCCAGATGTCAGTTCCTTTACTTGTGTCTAGAAATGGTGTATGAAGGGATTACTAGGAAGACAGCACTATACAATGATCACATCATACTCATCATATATTTATTTCATTTGGAGGGCGCTCTTCAGTCAAGTACAGTTGACAAAAGGTAGCACTTTTCTGTGCAGGTTGCTAGCTTCAATACCATGTATTGTAAAAGGGAATAAAAAGCCCAAACCAAAATACACATTGATAGTTTATGGGAAAACTTTGTTTATGTCAGGTTGTGTAAAAAGCGACAGCCTCAAGAATAAATTCTTTTTTTTAATAAATTTTCTGTATTAGCTGATTCATTACCTGAAAAAAGTGAATTTCATTAATCATTTTGGAGATAGAGTGACATTTGACAAAAACGGAGATGCACCTGCAATTTATGACATAATTAATTGGCACAAAACAGGGGACGGAAGTGTAACATTTAAAACAGTTGGTGTTTTTGATGAATCAGCCACAGCAGGGAAGGAACTTTTTCTGAGTGATGGGGAAATATTTTGGAACTTTCCATCTGGAACGGTAAGTGAGGTTGAAATATTTTAATGGCTTTTCAACCTACAGTCATCACAATCTCTTAAGATGTTCTTAGAAAATTTAAAATACATCTGTATGTTTTTGTATATTATGTGATGTTAGTGAATATTATTAAATGGTAAAAAGCATTAATTGTATTATTTTGTACTTTATAGTTAATTAAAAGGCCATTCATGTTATGTTAAAGTTGATAAATTACTTTGCATGCAGTAGCAGATAAGGTTTCCCATTTGCAAATAAACACAAAAGGGCAAAATACATGAGGTAAGGATTCTAAAACACGTGTTTAAAATGTTGCCACATGGTGCAGAGTACAACCCACCCTGCAACTTAAATAGACATAGAAATGCTCCAAAGTAATTTTATTGCAGGAATAGGATAGAAGGATGTACTGTACAAGGGGCCTGACATGATTCCATGTTTAGTTCCTTTTTTGGTTTCAATTAATATGTCCAAGAATCAAAGAAGCAACATGCAACCTGACATTTCAGGGCAGGCTGCGGCTTCAATGGTCTATGAGGTAATGGCCCCTATACAATTGCTACTACATGATTAGTATAAACATTAAACATAAAGAATGATGTCTCACAAGAACCTAAAGGGTGATTTTCCATTTCAGATTTCCACTCAAAAAAAGATTTAGCATATATTTAATTATGTCTTATGTCTCTGACTTTTTTCTGACCAACTAAAATTAATGCATTATTTACAAAAAAAAAATAGCATACACTCCATAACTGGATATTAGTTGTTTTGTCTGTCACCAGTAAAGTCATGACAAAAGTAAAATAATGTAGCAGCAATAAAACCAAAATAAAGGGAACAGTTGACTGAATATGTAAACATCAAAATTTTACATAATTTATCCTAAGAAAAAAAACCTAGACTACATTAAGTTTTCAAATACAAAAGCAGTTTGTGAGATTTACATCAAGTGACAGCCTCAGAATATGTTTCATAATTGTTTATATATATATATATATATATATATATATAATTTACATATTTTTTTGGAGAGAGAAAATTGTGACACGATAATTGCATTTATTATTCTAATATGATCATTAATTTTTTTCAGGTTCCAGAATCAATATGTAGTCAAAGCTGCTATCCTGGAACACGAAAAGCTACCAGAAAGGGACAACCAGTTTGCTGCTTTGACTGTGTACCTTGTACAGATGGAGAAATCAGTTTCTCGATTGGTATGAATAGCACAATGCCTCTTCTTAACTTATTTAGCAAACTGCTAATTTTAAGCTATACTCATTTTATATAACTATTACAGTATATACATGGTGTTATAGTTGTTTAAACTACTGTCACACATTTTCTTGAGACCATAGGTTTGAATCAGAGCCCAGTTACTGCCTATAGGATGTTGTAAATATAGGAAGCTGCACATAATTTTACTCAATTCACTTTCCCAAGGATTTTATTCACATTGACAAATGCTTTGGCTAATTCATAAAAATAAATTCCTAATTCTGCATTTCGTTGCTAGTTGTGCTCCAGTGTACATAAAAGTTCTCCACATAAAGATCACATAGTTCGATTTATGAATTTGGGTAAATCTTGCTGATATAAATTACAGTTATGTAATATTATAGAATAGAATTATAGAATCTTTTTCTTTGACCCACCTTCAGGTAAACAATTTATAAAATTATCTTACACTCAAATTGTTTCTTTGGGAATTTTTTTTTCCTTATACTTTTTTTTGCCTTTTCATTTGTAATAAACCTAACAAAACTTGCTAAGTATTAAATTGTAAATTTTTTATTAACCAAAAGTAAAAACTCATGAAACAAATAAATATAATTCTTTTGAACATTTGACATGCAATGCACTTTCAATTCACAAATTTGCAGAAAGCTTAGGTGGGAATTATGGATGGAAAGAAACCTTACACAGTATTATTGTTGTTATATTTAAAATCCTTTCTGGATATATTCTTCTGGAATAACATTGCGTAAAATAGTAGATGAAACAAATACTCATTTGAACCTCAACAACTGAATTATCCAATTAAGAAAACATTTACTCAGTTATCTGTCATCTGTCTGAGCTTGGATTTTTTTCTGCAGATTTCATTACACAGTTTCAGTAAAATGTTTGTTCAGTTTGGTTATGAAATTATTTCCTCGGTAACCCTTCACTAAAACGTTTCTCTGATTTTACAGATTCCATTGAATGTTTCCAGTGCACAGCTGACTTTTGGTCAAATCAGAATAAGACGATATGTGTCTTGAAAGAAGTAGAATTCCTTTCCTATGAAGATGCAATGGGGATGACTTTGGCCGTGATTGCATTACTTGGAGCCTGTATATCTCTTTTTGTGCTCGTCATTTTTATGCAATACAGAAGCACTCCAATTGTGAAAGCCAACAATTCAGAACTGAGTTTTCTCTTGCTTATCTCCTTAACTTTTAGTTTTCTTTCTGCCTTGTGTTTCATTGGGCAGCCATCCCATTGGACCTGTATGTTGAGACATGTATTGTTAGGGACCAGTCTTGTAGTGTGCATTTCTTGCATCCTGGTAAAAACAATTGTTGTGATAATGGCATTTAAAGCAACATTGCCAGGTAATAACATGATGAAATGGTTTGGAGTTGCACAACAGAGGGGCACCATCATTTGCTTTACACTTATTCAAGCTTTAATATGTACAATATGGCTGAGCACAACTCCACCATTTCCTCTTCGAAACACTAAGTATCAGAATGATAAAATTATATTTGAATGCAGCATTGGATCACTAATTGGATTTGGTTGTCTTTTAGGATACGTTGGCTTTTTAGCCTGCATTTCTTTCCTTTTAGCTTTCCTTGCTAGACATTTGCCAGACACCTTCAATGAAGCCAAATTTATCACATTTAGTATGCTCATCTTCTGTGCAGTTTGGATAACATTCATACCAGCTTACATTAGCTCTCCAGGGAAATACACAGTAGCTGTGGAGATTTTTGCTATATTGGCATCCAGTTTTGGCCTACTTTTTGCAATATTTGCTCCAAAATGTTATATTATCCTTCTTAAGCCAGAGTTAAATACAAAGAAAGCCATGATGGGTAGATGAGGTCAAAGCAAATGCACTTAAAATGACATAGATGAAGATCTAACCTGGTTTAAATTTCAAGCAAAAATTATATGCCTCAAATTTCCATGCACACTTTTCTTGATCATTACCGTGCACAATTGCAGACTATAATAGCAGTAAAGAAAGAACAAATCATTCCCTGATCAGAAGTCAGCACTAAATGCTATTTTCAGTAAAACGGAAATATCAAATCAAAGAACCAGAACTACAAGTTACTGTCATTTATGGGTTCAGATGTATTTATGCTTCTCGTATATGTTTCTCCGTTTACTTCCATTTCAAGAAAGAGCACCAATAAATCTGGTCTCCATAAATAATCAGTTAATGTATCAGACATTGCAGAAAAAATCATATGCAGAAAATAAAATATTAGTAAAACTGTTCAGTTTTATCCACTAGTGTCATGTATTTTACTTTGCATTACTAAGAATGGATGGGTTAGATGTGATGCTGTTTTATTGAAAATAACAATTCTTTTCAGTTCTGTTTACAGAAATCAACTGCAGTTTGGACTAATTTTGACTTAGATTCTTCTTTGTTACCTTGATGGCAAAGTGTTTTCATTTTTGACAGTGTTACAACAGTGCAGTTCAGTAAATAAAACCCCTCTATCCACTTACTGAACCCACATAATGCAACATGGGAGAAAAAAGAATGTGAAAAATATGGAGCAAACATAAATGGTTCACCAGTCCATCACAGGGCACATTCATTCACACTGGAAAAAATGAAAGTCATCAATAAGCCCAAAACACGTCTTTCAGATGCTGGAGGAAAGTCAGAGTCTCCTTTGCAGAAGACAGAAGATGAACAACACCAGTGCTAACTAAAGGGCTAATGAGCCAGCAATAAACAATGAAAAAATATTGATGTCAAAGAATATCTCATTAGGGCAATGCTAGAAAAGCAAAAAATAAGCACTTTAGCTCTTGCAGAACAGCCAAAAGCAAATAAAACTGAATGAAAAAGGAAAGAGAATTAAAATGTTTAGAAACTGAAATATAAAATATTCTAAGTTCCTATTTTTTCTCAGTTTTTAGCCATGAGGAGGTCATTAACTTGCCAATAGTTATAGATCATTTCAAAGAAATATTGAAGTTTGTAGCTTGTTCAGGGATAAGTACTGTCAGAATTTAAAAGAAGAAAAGCAAATAAATTCCATAAATCACACAACATTTAATTGATAATGTTCACAGAATCTAGTGAATAGATGTTGGTCCATTAAATAAAACAGGTGGTTTTGCCTTAATTTTGTAACTATTTTCCAGTTAAACTGAAGTGTGTCACATTAATCGAACCAATTGTGAAAGACAGGAGCAATAAATACAGTTGATGTTACCAATGTCTGTATTTTTCATCTTGACTTTCAAAGAATTTTCAATGAGGTATCCCATGGGATGAACATTATGAAAATACAAGATGCAAGATTGATTAAACAGTTTCAAGTTCAGTGCAGGATTGGCCATGGCTGCTTATGCTGGTTTGTCAAAATAAATTATGATCAAAGGTGTGCTGCTTGAAACCATACAAATAATTTACGTAAAAATACAACTAACAACTTAGTTAAACATACAGTTGAGACTAAATTATGTAAGTTACCACATACCATTGAGTTAACTAGATCTCCTCTGAAGGACCTGCAATTGTTTTACCATTTAAAGTAAATAGATTTAAATACATAGAGGAAGTTGAAATATTCAACAAGGAGAATTTAGGAGTGTAAAAAGTACCCTTTTTGCAAGTTGAGTCGTGTATAAGTCACTAGTCAGGAAAAGAAATGGACAGAGCAGAAGTTTCTTAGAGAATACACAATTACCCAGGCAACATTAACAATTATAATAACTATAAAACACACTTCAACCAGTGCCAAATGAATGATGCAGAATATTTTGCACATGTTTAAAATGCAGTGGAAGAAAAGACCAGAACATTGTAAATTTAGAAATTCCCATTTCCCTAGGAAAAGATAACGGGCAGTTAAATTACAGTTTTCATAATTATACAGTACAGTATGTATCATTTTCCTTCTTGAGTTAATGTTACTCTAATCAGAATACCACTGAAAAAACAAATGCCTAACAAAGCAATACACACAAATGTGAACATAAATGGAAAAGCTTACAGCTACAGCCTATTACAGTTTTTTGTTTTTTGTTGCTATAAAGGTGGAAACAAAACATATCAATTCTGAGACAATAATGAACATAGCTCATGCAGAAACTGACAAAGATAATAGTCATTAATAACTGAGCTTGTAGTAATTAACAATAAATATTTATTAATTAGAATATTCATTCCTGGTGAAATGTTATTTTGTATACTGAGTTTAGGAGCTTGTTGACATTTGTGAAGAAATAGGATACCAAGAAATGCAAAATGCAATAAAATAAAGAGACAAGTTTCTCTTTTTGTATAATCAGGACATGTCAGGTTTGCAAAGAGTTACTTCATTTTCTAGCGCAAATGTACCACTTCTTGATGGGAAAACACATATGAAGTCAGGGTCAAGGCTGGCAGAATTGCTTGCAATAAAGAAGCAAACTCTTAATGCAACCTCTGTCCATAAGAAGAAATGCTCATTAGCACACTCCTAGTCACTCACATCAGGCAAGTTTACATTTGTCATTGAGTCAGTATTTTGTTTTCTCCACATGTGGTAAAATTCAGACTTCTAGTCCGCAATGTTCATGCATGCCAGTCCCAGCAAAAAATAAAAAATAAGATGGATTTTGTTTTCTTTATATCCATATATTTAAAAAGAGACATTGGAATGTAGCTGGAAAGATTGTTTGGAAAGTAAGCCATTTCATTTTACACCTTAAGATAGGGCCACTGTTATTCCATTACTAATGCAAACTAGTTAAAGTCTGTAAACTCATAGTTGTTAGGTTCATTGTTGATTTTAGAACAATTATGCACAGCAATGATTGTGTAGTAAAATACTCTTTAATATAGTGACATTCCACCCCAATTTTGGTTATTGGCTTACAGGCAGGCTCTTATCACAGGTCCAACACTCACTCTACGCAGATGACTGTGTTTCATAAACACTTGTGGAAAAATGATTCTGTAAAAAATGAGCAGGCCTTAAGTCAGATTACGGTTAAATGTTGCACAAAAACTAAGCAATTAATGTATATATTTTAGCATTTTCCATCACACTGCAGTACAGCAACATCTCTGATGAAGGTAAGAAACACTTAGGGAAGTTGTATGCACTGCCTCTAAAATCAAAGAGGCCATTGCCACCTCTGCTGATTCACACTACTCTTCTAGAGAGAAACATAAAGCTTAACACTAGAATTACCAGAGCCTATGAAAAAACTTGTAGATCCGGCCCACCTTAAATCTGTTCGCACCTCTCCCTCAGCATCTTTTGTCCTGTAAATGTGCCTATAAAGACAAGCAGCTTACTATTCCATCCCCCCACCGCCGCAGAACGTTCACAAAGTTCTCCCAGCTCATGCCTTGATTATCTGGGAGTGAAGTGCTGGAGTTTTAGAGTGGAAATAATAGATTGTTATTTGGAACACATGCATTTAATGTGTGTTCCGTTTCTATAATAATCTGTGTAAACACATTGTTGAAACAGAAACGTTTTTCATATTTTAGTAATAAATGACAAAATGTAGGCATAAACTACGTACCGTATTTACGCGTGTACCACACGCACATTTTTCCTGAAAATTAGCATTAGAAAATCGGGTGCGTGTCATACACGAGGAAATGTAATTCTGTAATGTTTACTTCTTCTGCTTGGGCTCGCTCGCTCTCTTGCTCGCGTTCTCTCCCTCTCGCTTGCGCACTCACGCTCTCTCTCTCACTCGCGTACTGGCGCTCTCTCTCTTGCTCGCTTGCTTGCGCCCTTGCGCTGTCTTTCTCTCTTACTCGCGCACTTGCGCTCTCTCTCACTTGCTTGCGCTCTTTCTCGCTCGCGCTCTCTCTCTATAAACACTTCCTATACAATCACAATGCGTGTCGTACAAGGGGCCAAAGGATTTTCACGATTTTCTTTGTAAAAATTAGGATGCGCGTCTTGCACGAGGGCGTATGGTACACAGGTAAATACGGTATATCAGTCATACCTCATCAATCCTTTTCTCCCTCACCTTCCTGTCATAATGCTCAATGACTATATTGTAATATAACATTTTTTTTGGATTAATATTTTATTTACTTTTTGAGGTTTCAATTTAATTTAAATTTGTTCAATATTATTGTAATTTGAAGGTAATTTTTAGTGTCTAACACTCAATGTGTTTATAAAAATTGAGCCCATTTTGAGGATTTGCATTGGTGTCAACAGACATTTTTGCCTTATAACACAATCATTAATCTGAAAAATGTGGTATCCTAAAATGGGTGCTTTGTGAGACAAATAATAATATCTCACAATAATTTAAGCTGAGCAGAAATACCCCAGAGATCAGTTGCACAAACAAATCTCAGATGTATTTTTGTTGAAAATATAGTAGAACTAGCCCAAAGTAAATAGAAAAAGGAAGAAGAAATATTAGTATTAAGCCCCTCAGCACAAGTGAAGGTAAACTCTGTTGATTGACACAGATTTTTTAAAAGGGGGTGTTGTTTTTATTGTGGTGGCTTGGTTTGTTTCAGAAATAATATAACAAAACATTGAGAACAAACTTACAGTTTAATCTCATTTAAAACTTATATTGGTGAAAATAAGCAATAAAATACTTAGTAGATATTCATTTTGGTTTTTAGTTATTATGTGAAATCCAAGCATTATTAGACTCAGGTGTTGCAGAATTGTTTTTTTTTTAATTGCACCACTATTCATTAGTACTAGGGTGTTGTACCATGTTAGCCAATTACATTGCATCATGCCTGAAGAAGGGGCCTGAGTTGCCAGGAAAGCTTGCATATCCATCCATCCATTATCCAACCCACTATTTCCTAACTACAGGGTCATGGGGGTCTGCTGGAGCCAATCCCAGCCCACACAGGGCGCAAGGCAGGAAACAAACCCCGGGCAGGGCACCAGCCA
>JANRMT010062854.1:80854716-80893643 GCA_026402145.1 Polypterus bichir lapradei
CTGTGTTACATATTGCACGGCCATATCAGGCTCACTCTTGATATCCGGAAGAACATTGTTTCTTATGTATTGAATGACTGGGACAGGTTCAAGGTGTGGACTGATGACAGTACAGGAGATAATTATACTACACAGGAGCACTAGAAGAGTGAAATGCTTAAGCCCTTCACCTATGGTTCTGCATGTGAGTTGATGGCTGCCGCTGAATTGTTCGGTTGGTGCTTTCAAGTGTACCGAAATGGTCAAATATATTACACCTTTCGACAACCGCCAATGCCTCTTAAACATCTTACATTCACAGGTGACGATTTCAGTAGTGGACACTTTGATGTTTATGAATGTTTAAACTCTCAAAAGCTGGATGTGAAGTTATCGATGAAACCGGTTGTAAGCTTACAACGCTTGACAGATGCCGAATGTCACTTCAACACAAGTCCTGCAAATACTGTCGTAATTGAAACAAACCATGAACCTCAAACTGATTATGACAGCAGCAATCCAAGCTGTGAGATTTGAGACAAGATTACTGTTCACATGGCCAACTGTAAGTTGCATGCTCAAGAGTAAGCTCAGCGCACAGCTTGGTCATGTTACAACCGGATGGCCGAACTCACAATGTGGTATACAAAGAGATCCTTAACAAATAATTATTGGCATATTTTCCCTCAGTTTAAAAAGGTTAAATTTTCTTCTTAATAAAAATTTTAATGCAGTACTTCGCCGCTGCGAATCGCGGGTATTTTGCTAGTATACTAATAAAAGGCAAAGCCCTCACTGACTGACTGACTCACTCACTCACTCACTCACTCATCACTAATTCTCCAACTTCCCGTGTAGGTCGAAGGCTGAAATTTGGCAGGCTCATTCCTTACAGCTCACTTACAAAAGTTAAGCAGGTTTCATTTCGAAATTCTACGCGTAATGGTCATAACTGGAAGCTGTTTTTCTCCATTTACTGTAATGGAGATGAGCGTGAAAGCCGTGGGGGCGGTGTTTCGTGTGACATCATCACACCTACCAAGTAATCACGCAGTACGTAGAAAACCAGGAAGACGTCCAAAAAGCGCTGAAGAAAACATGCAATATATAATTGAGAAGGCAGCGAAACAATAAGAAGTGAGCGAGTGACATACAACCATATTCATGAGTGATGCTACTACGGAAACTAAGCACGGTGCAAACCTAAACTTTAAATTAAGTTCATAGACAGGCTGCCGCTGGCGTTTGTATTTTAGTGCCTGCTCATATAAGGCCGTCCGTCAGCTGCAATCCAATAGAAACACTGCCACGGGTAAATATTCACGGGTGAAGGACTGTGCTTATGCAGATGAATATGAAATGGTCAGGGTGGTGTTTGGCACAAACTCAGCGAAACTGCGAGAGAAATTTATAAGTGCCGGGACTTAGGTAACATTAAATACAGCCATGGACATAGCACGACATGGCACCAGCACAGCTGGGAAACTTCAATGCAAGAACACAGAGCAGCTCACGTGAACTGACGCAGTGCACAGACAAAAAGCAACAGTTCCAAAGAGCGCTGAACAAAAACCGAATTACACAATTGAAAAGGCAGCAAAAAAATATGAAGCGTCTGATACATACAAGCATATTCATAAGTGCAGCTACTGCGGAAACAAAGCACACGGTGGAAAAAGTCAATGTCCCGCTAAAGGAAGACAGTGTAAAAAAAAAAACACGTGCATGCAGTGTGTCAGGTCTCAGATAAAGAAGAAGACGAGCTGTTTATTGATGCAGTAAGAAACGAATCGATGAATGAAACCTGTTATCTTTACAACGATTGACAAACACGGAATGTAACTTGAACACAACACATCCTACAAATACGAACCTGATTGAAAGAAATAATGATAATCAAGTCCTTGATGACAGCAACACTCAATAACACTCACAAAACAATTACTGTATATTGACAGTCATGTTACGTTATTTTTAAAATGTTCCCTTTTCTTTTTCATAGCTTCTTTAACACACTACTTCTCCGCTGCGATACGCGGGTATATATATATATATATATACCCTGATCTACATACTTGAATAATGGATACTTTATTCGCCATCAATGATTGTTTTGGTAAAGCCATACTCAGTGTATTCATTAGATGAACGGTAAAAAAGTAAGAGCGAGGGGAGGGTGATTTATTGAGGCATGCAGGCAAAACCACAATAGCACGCGGGCTCGATATACGAAAAAATATATCTTTTCAAGTTCTATTTAGTCCATATGTGTCAAACTCAAGGGCCGCGGGCCACATCCGGCCCGGCGTGTAATTATATCCGGCCCGCGAGATCATTTTATATACTGTATTATTGTTATTAATGGCCCGGGTATATGAAGCGCTGGTAACACAATAAACTACAGATCCCATAATGCAGCGCTTCAGCTGCCTTGCCGAACACTTACCACGTTAATCAAGTCTAGCTTATGATGCTGCAAGTTATTGCGAAGCTAGCCCACACGATGCTGAAGAGAAAAGTTGATTCTGAAAATAGAGCCTTTAAAAACCGATGGGAAGCTTTGTATACGTTTACTGACATTGCCGGTAAACCCGTGTCTCTCATTTGTGGAGCTAATGTGGCTGTAATTACAGAATTTAATCTAAGACGGCACTATGAGACAAAACATAACCTGAAATACCTGAACGCAATGCAGAAGATACAGAAAGCAGAAGAGTTAAAGAAGAATCTGACACTTCAGCAGACGTTTTTACCCGTGCACAATCACAAAGTGATTTCAAGTGAAGCTGCTTTTATGGGAGACACAAATGCACCAGTGCAACTTGCCCCACTTTCCCTGTTGCCAAGTAATGTTGAACCAATTCGGCACAACGGTGTTCCCAAATACGCACTTTGCTGATAAACTGAGCGCACTGCACACTGAGTTCGCACGGCGCTTTGGTGACTTTGAAGAACAAAAAAAGAATTTTGACTTGTTTCGCAACCCATTTGCCATCGATGTGGAAACTGCACTTGTGCCGATTCAGATGGAGGTGATTGAGCTGCAGTGTAATGGCACACTGAAGGCAAAGTACGATATTGCAGGGCCTGCACAGTTTATTCACTCCATTACCGCAGAAATGCTCCAGCTCCATCTACATGCGGCTCGAACCTTGTGCATGTTTGGTAGCACATATCTGTGTGAGAAGCTCTTCTCACTGATGAAGACTAACAAAACAGCACACAGGAGTCGCCTCACTGATGAGCACCTGCAGTCCATCTTGAGAATCTCCACAACACAGAACCTCACACCAAACATAAACGAACTTGTTGCCAAAAAAAGATACCAGGCGTCCAGCTCTAAAATGACATATGAGCAAAGACAACTGAATGATTTGATTTGTTATTGCTGAAAAGAACACATTTTATTTATATTTCCAGGTTTTGTTATGCAGCATGTTCATATTTGAATTTGTATAATTTTGACAGGATATATTTTTATGGAGAGCAAAATCTTTTGGGATATTTAAAATCTAAGTTTATTTTTTATATAAAATTACATAAGAGTAAAGTAATTTGAATGTTTGTTCTTTTAACGTTTACTTTATTTCTAACTTGTATAATTTAGACAGGATATATTTTTATGGAGAGCAAAATATTATAAGTTATTTAAGGTTTGAGTTGATTTATTCAGAAATAATATTCCTGTCTGTTTTTACCATTCCTACCAAAGATATTTCTGTCGACTAAATAAAAATTCCTTCTATTTAAAATATATATATATGTGTGTGTGTATATATGTAGATATGTATGTATACGTTTATATATGTGTGTGTGTATGTATATATATATATGTATTTGTGTGTATATATGTGTGTGTGTGTATGTATGTGTGTATGTATATGTATGTGTATATATGTAGATATATATATGTGTGTATATATATATGTGTATATGTGTATATGTATAGATATGTATATATATACTGTATGTTTATATGTGTGTGTATATATATATATATATATTTATATATATATATATATATATATGTGACAGCAACACTCATCACTCAGAACAGTGACAAAACAATTACATTGACAATCATGTTACGTTATTTTCAAAATGTTTCATTTTCTTTTTCATTACTTCTTTAACACACTACTTCTCCGCTGCGAAGCGTGGGTATTTTGCTAGTATATATATATATATATATATATATATATATATATATATATATAGCAAGTTGTGTAGTATACCATGAGGCATGCTTATGAAATCAAGCTGAACGGCAACTGTTTCTCATTAACTCAAGATGTGTTTCGGCAATCCACAATTTATGCATGCTTTCGTGAGATTTAATCAGCCCAGAGAACTGATCATTGATAATATTTTCTCAGGGTTCAAAAAGCACACTAGAGGGTACACTATTGGTTAATTCAGACCCAGTTGCAATGTATGGTGTATTATGAGACATATTTGAAATGTTAAGTTTATTTTAATTGTCATAAAATAGAAGAATGTGTGACAGTCCATTCTTCATCTTCTTTGATCAAGAAATAATAGTTGATCAATAATAACACAAAGAAAATGTGTCTCCTATTAAAAAACCTAGAGAGGCTGTGAGGCATACAATAGCAGACCAATGCTTAAGTACATTACAGTTCTGAATTTGAGCATCACATAATTAAATATTAATAATATTACTCATATTAAAAACTGCAAACATTATAATGTGAAGGTCATACTTCAAACATTTAAAACAAGTACTCAACAGTAATATAAAACACATTTGGCAGAAAATGACAGTATATACAAGAACATACTTCAGAATTCCTAGAACATACAGTACAGTACATTTATATGCAAGCATATATTTTAGCAATCAAAGAAATCTGTAGCTTTTGGCACTGAGAAAAGCCTCAATGTCAGTCCTGCTCAAGGAATTTGCCCCCATCAGAGTGTCAGATTGGACCATACGATTTGTTATACACATTAATGTCAATTAAAAGGACTGACATGTGGATTGGTGCCACAGAATTCTTTAAATTTTAAATATTTGATCTCTAATTAGTTTCCCTTTGATCTATTTGCACACAAGTACAGTCTGTTGTGCATTTTACCTTTGGGAAAAATAAATAACACTATCTAGTGTTACTGATCCATTTTGATTTTCCCCACTTCATTAAAAACTATAATTTCATTTTATTTTATGATAATGCCATCTTTTTTCCCAATGGATACCACAATTGTAGCCATTTGTTTTGGTTGTTTCCACGGAAATCCGTCCCAGAATTCTCAAGTGCAATTGTTTGAGACTTCCTCTAGGTGATGGTATAAAGATCACCTCCTGTAATTCCTGGGTATTCAAATTTGAATCTCTTGCTTATGTTTTTTTTTTTTACTCAGAATATCTGTTTGTTTTTTTTATTACTGTCTCTGACAAGTTAGTCTGAGTGTTAATATTATATGTTAATATTTCCTTATGATTTTATTTTTTGTGTGATTTATAGTTTTTTTTGCAGTTTAAACTTATGTTTTAGAGGTCAAGAAATACAGTCATTAAATTTTCTTTTGTATTTGAATTGTTTTTCAGTCAATTATCAATATTCCAGTCAATCATAAAAATTTGCCCATTTTAACTTTAGCGGCACTCTCCAGGTATCGCCATTGTAGTGGAAAGGTTTGAGTGTCTCTGTGACCCTGGGGGCTATGTTGTCTGGAGCAGAAGCTCCTGGTAAGGGCTTGCAAGGCAAATTGATCCCAGGTGAGGGGTCAGACAAACAGCAATTCACAGCCCCTAATAATGCAGCTCCATAAATATAAAAAGAGTACCCTACCCAGTATGGGGTTACCAGGGCCTCCTCCTGGAGCCAGGCCTGGAGAAGTGCCCTCTAGGCAGCTGGGCCTACCTTATGGCCTGGTTGGGCACAGCCCGAAAATGTAACGTGGAACTGCCCTGGTGTGGGCCCACCACCTACAGGAGAAACAGCCGCTGGGTACAATGTAACCTGGGTGACGGTTGAAGGCAGAGGCTTTCGTGGACTGGAACCCCAGACATACAAACTAACTCATGGGAAGCTGAATGTCACCTCTCTTGGGGGGAAGGAGCCGTAGTTGGTGGGTGAGGCAGAGACATTGTTGGGGCGTCATGGCTGACACGCCTTTTTAATGTTCATCCGGGGCTGTGCCACTAGAGTGGCAGACTGGGGTGGTGGTCCCCATTTTTAAAAAGGGGGACGGGTGCTCTAACAATTAGGAGATCACACTCCTTGGCCTTCTTTTAAAAGTTTATGCCAGGGTATTAGAAGGGTGACTCCGCCCAGTCATGAAACCTCAAATCGAGGAGGAGCAATGTGGATTCTGTCCAGGCCGTGGAACGGTTGACCAGCTCTTTACTCTCAGGATTGTGGGGGAGGCATGGTAGTGTGCCCAGTCAGTCTATATGTGTTTTGTGGAATTAGAGAAGACGTATGACAGTGATTCTGTGGGGGGTGCTGGGTGAGCTTGGGGTTCCAGGGCCCCTTAATAAGGGCTACTCAGTTCTTGTATAATTGCAGTACGAGCTGTGTCTGCATACTCAGAAAAACATCAATACAGTTTCCAGTGGTTGTGGGACCCTTCCAGGGATGTGATTTTTCTCCTGTCCTGGTTGTGTTTGTGGTGAAGAAGGAGCTGAGTCAGAAGGCAAAGCTATCGATTTACCATTCCCACCCTCACCTATAAATCATGAACTTTGGGAAATGACTAAAAGAATGACATCATGGGTGAAAGCAGCCGCAAGGTATCTAGGAGAGCCTCGGAATAGCGCTGTTGACCCACCACATCAAGAGGAGCCAATTAAGGTGGTCTGGGTCTCCTGTATGCCTTCCTATGGAGGTTTTATGGGAACAACAAACTGGGAGGAGAGTCCAGAGAAGACTCAGGGCACACTGGGTGGATTAAGTCTCCCAGATGGCTTGGGAACCCCTTTGGATCCCACAGTATGAGTTGGCAAGTGTGGCTGGGGAAATAAACATATGGGCCTCACTACTAAGACTTTTGCCCCTGCATCCCGGCTTCAGATTAGAGGCTGAAAATGAATGAACAAATTAACTTTTGTGACTTCAAGCATTCACTCAATTTTATTTGTAACTTCATTTACTTTGGACATTTGTGGGGTTTTCAAATATGCACAGTAGAGAAAAAAATGATAAACATGATACATGCAGATTTGGGGAGCAGATAGTATTCTACTGTTTGCTTTACCATCTTGTTCATCCTACTTTTGTAGAGTAAACTGCTCCCTGTGCATTTATTTTGTTTTGCAATTATGCCCCCAAAGTGCAGTGCAAGTCTTTTGGGCTCTAAGCCCAAGCATACAAAGTCTGTGATGCAGCTTAGTGATAAAATTAAGGTGTTTGATGAACTTCATGCTGGGATGTTGGGAGCCACTGTCAGCTGCAACCTGTCTGGCTAGAGATATTGAGTCTGCCAATCCCATCAGTGATTGTGGCCTGAAGGTTAAACACCAACATGCTTCTGCTATGCCGATGTATGTCCAGACCTTTAAGAATCTCAAGTGCCACACAAAGCAGACGTTTCTCACTTATTATTTCAAGCCGGTGCATCCTGCACAATCTGCATCTTGATCCACTAGCCGTGAAAGACACAGTGTCGGAGGTGATGCTGAGACCTCTCCAGTCTATTTGTCAGCGACTAAAGTTTTTTTTTTCTTTTAGATGATATGTTACCACAAAAGCTTACAGATGTGGTTACTGTGTTATGAAAAAATGCATATTAAAAATACTGCGGTAGGCTGGTGCCCTGCCCGGGATTTGTTCCTGCCTTGCGCCCTGTGTTGGCTGGGATTGGCTCCAGCAGACCCCTGTGACCCTGGGTTAGGATTTAGCGGGTTGGATAATGGATGGATCGATATTAAAAATAATTCTATGCTAAAAAGTGTATTTTGAACAGTCTAGCAAAAGATTATAGTTTTTAGTGGTCATTTAAGCCTAACCCCCCATTTCACATATGTTCAAAGTATTAATATCCATGTCTTTTGCTTTTGAATTGTTTCTAAGAAATGCAACAACCACAACATATAATTATACATTGAAAATTACAGAAAGAAATGAACAAATGCATGAATTAATTTATTTATGTTTCCAGTTCTTACATTTTTTGTCAAATCAAGTCAATACAAAGTTGCTTTATTGTCTCACCACACTAATATCATACAATGAAATGTATATTCATAAACATACAGCATTCTTATTATTGGTTGATCTGCCCATAAGAGATCTTTTGTTGTTCAGCTCTGGTTTCAATAATATAATATAACATTTTGGAGTGAATATAGCCATAAGAAGACCAAAACTGGAAGCCAAGATGGCAAAAATCTCCACAGCAATTGTGTATTTTCCAGGAGAACTGACATAAGCAGGAATAAAGGCTATCCAGACAGCTAAGAAAATGAGCATGCTGAATGTGATGAACTTGGCTTCATTAAAGGAATCTGGTAGATTTCTTGCAAGAAAGGCTAAAACAAAACAAGCACATGCCAGGAAAAAGATGTATCCTAGAACACAAGCAAATCCAGTAACTGAACCTACATTACATTCAAGTATAATTTTTGAATGTTCACTGTTAGTGTTTTTAGCTGGAACAGGAGGTGAAATTACAAGCCATAATATGCAAATAAGAGTTTCTACAGAGGTAAAAAAGAATACTGTGCCTCTCTGCTGGACAGCACCAAACCACTTCATCCTATTATTTCCAGGAAGAGTTGCTTTAAATGCAATTATCACAACCACTGTTTTGACAAGGAGGCAAGAAATACATAAAACAAAACTTATTCCAAATGCCACATGTCTTAGTCTGCATGTCATGTGTGAAGGTTCCCCAATAAAAAATAAAGAGCAGAGGAAGCACAGAGCTAACGATACTAACAAAAAATAACTTAATTCTGAATTATTAGCTTTCACCACTGCTGTTTCCCTGAAGTGTATAAAAACTGCCAATACACTAATTGACACACACATTCCTAGGGCTGCTATGGTTGTTAATGTAATCCCCATGGATTCTTCAAATGAAAGAAATTCCACCTCTTTTTCCACACATTGATTTCTTCCAGAGTTAGACCAAAAATCTGAAGGGCACCGGAAACATTCAGAAGAATCTACAAGACAAAGTTTTAAAAAAACAAAGTATATACATGCTACTCAAAAATTAAAAAACACAAAAATAGGCAAGCTGTTACATGAAAAGACTAAAAAGACAGAAGCTGAACCTGTGCTTCTAATGCACCAGTGTGTGACTCAATGCGAGTATTCTTAGTATAAATGTATAAAGAAGATATTTATTAACATATTTCATACTGATGTTAGAAGATGTGCCCATTCTCCCAAGATTATGGACTGAAAGGGCTCATTCTGGTAATATTAGTTGCAAAGTAGGATTCAGCCTTGGATGCTTTGCTACTACATCTCAGGTCTCAGATGCACACACCCTGGCTCAGTCATACTGTATAGCGCCAATTTAGTGCAGTCATTACCCTTCTTTAGCAGTCTGTCTACTTTTGGGATTATTTATGTGAGTCATCCACCTACCAACCACAGTGCTTATTTCCCCTTCCGCACAAGGTACACAGTCAAAGCAACAGACTGGCTGTCCTTTTCTAGAGGCTTTTCTTGTCCCAGGTTGACAGCTTTTACTGCAGATTGATTCAGGAGCCTTAAAATAATAAAAAAATATTTGAGAACTTTATTATTCCTTTAAATAGGTACCATCAGGTTTGTGAATAGTTTATTACAAAATCCAATGTGAAGTAAACCAGAAAATCAGTGCAATCATGCTTACACATTCTAAGTATTTGGTTATAGAAAGTAGAGTGTGAGGCAAAATAAAGTACCACATTGCTCAAGGTCATTGGGGTCCTTTGATAGGCGATCCCTTGTAGTTTTCAGCCTGCAACATGCCCTCATCCTGTAATGTGCGCACTATGCTTTTGCTGTCAAAGCGTTCTTCAAAAACAATGAATCCATCATCACTTCGCAACGCGCCTTCAGCATTTCAGCATTCCTCGTCCAAGTCCCAAATCGGAAAACAATTTTTCACTGGTTAGCTAAATTTAGACAGACGGGTACAACATTGAACCGAAAATCTCCAGGCCATCCTCGGACTGTACAAATGCCTAAAAACATCCAAGCTTTAAGGGCATCAATTTTGCAGTCTCCTAGACATTGAGCGCATAAACATACTTTTGCCTTAGGCATTTCCAACATGTCTTTGAGGAGGATTTTACATGAGGACCTTAATTTCTATCCATATAAACTGATGGTAATGCTCATTGAGAGAGGCTGCAAGAGTTGTAGAGAGTTGTGTGCGAACATTCTGTACACCCTTCATTGAGATGCCATCGTCATGTGCAGCAATGAGGCACATTTACATTAAATGTTTGTGTAAGTAAGCAAAACTTTCACTACTGGGCTGAAACCAACACTTGTGAATTTCATCAGAGACCCTTGAACAGTGAGTATGTTACAGTTTGGTGTGCCGTTGCAGAATTTGCCATTGTAGGCCCTTACTTTTTTGAGGAGGGGGTAGCAACGGTCAACATCACTTCAGAACGTTACATTGAAATGCTAGAGAACTTTTTGCGGTCCCAATTGGAAGAAATGGATGTGGTAGATGCCTGGTTTCAACAGGATGGAGCAACAGCTCATATGGCGCAGAGATCCATGCAAGTTTTGTGGGAGATGTTTCTGGGGAATCTGATCTCCCTGCATGGCGACGTCGGGTGGTCTTCATATTTGCCTGATCTCGCTCTCTGTGATTTCTTTATGTGGGGCTAACTCAAGTCAAAGGTATACACACACCGACCTCAGAACCTTGAAGCCCTCAAGGATGCTATTCACCATGAAATCGGCGGTATTCCCCTAGAAATGGCCGAACGAATAATACGAGCATTCAGAAATTGTCTCGAAGAGTGTATAACTAATAAAGGGCACCACCTTAAAGACATCATTTTTAAAACACAGTGAAAAAAATCTATTTGCATACACTTTCTTGTGTTGTAATGAAATGTATTTATTATTTTAAATATTTGAAATGTGGTACTTCTTTTTGGCCCACCCTGTATAATGGGTTTTTTTATTTTATGATATTCTGTACGTTCAGTCCTTTAAAAATTACACCCATACAATATTTAGAAATCATCAAGGCAGGCTTGTATCCTGGCAAGAAGAATAGTTTTCTGTTGCTTTTAACCATCTCTTTACACAAGTCCTTACAAAACTGTATATAGCTATTCACCACAACAAAACAAAATATCTTAAAATTTTAAACAACTCTTAATATATTTTTACATGTCAATTCTATTTTATTTTCATCAGCTTTACATACCATCTGGCCATGTGCATAAGTGTTAATAAAAGCAAACAAGTAAATAAATAAGCATACCAATTTTGAAGGAAAGTTCCAGAATATTTCATCGTCCTGTAATGTGAGTGCTTTTCCAGTGATCACTGACTCATCATAAACACCTACAGTTTTAATTGTAATTTTCCCCTGATCTATCTTTTGCCAGTTTACTATATCATAAATTCCAAGTGCATCTCCATTTTTATCAAAAGCAACTCTTTCCCCTAAAGGATTAATGAAATTAACTTTTCTCATGTAAAAAAGAACCTGCAATAATTTTAATGATAAGGAAAGGAATTATTGTAACATTACAACTAATAAAGATGTTAATTCAATTATGTACTGTATATATAGTATATCAAGTGGATTTATTTAAATTCTTACCTGCCAAGGCTGCACATTAAATATATCTGCACATGAGCCATTTCCAAAAGGCCCTTCTCCTTTTTTGCACATCATCAAATCATGCAGAGCATGAGCCAGAGCGTACACTGATTTATAAACATTATACGCTGATCTCAACTGTGAAGTGTCAGTATAGGCTGTGCTCAGGCTTTTAAGGTCTTCTGATCCTGTACAGGTCTTACCATTAATTAATGTAGAAGAGTTTTCTGGGAATTTGCATTCAAACATAGTTTCCCAGAATCGAATAACTAAATTATTTGCAGGGTCAAAATCAGGACGAACCTGCAAAAGAAAGTTTTCTAAGTCTGGGATATCTTTTCTTCTTATAGCAATTCCAATGGTCCCACCAAGCCAATAAAAGTTTTCTTCACTGGCCAATGAATCTAGGCTCCATGCTTCACTTGCAATCCACTGCCTACCAGTAATATTTTGGAGAATAATTTCATTCAATAAAAAGGAAATATCTCTTGATACTGCAAAAATAACGATAACTTTTGCAGTTGACTGCTTTATGATGTTAGTTATATGTAAAATTTTTAGTTTATCATTTGCTTGGGGAATGATCTCATTAAAGGATAAGCATCCAACATTTTGAAAAACATCACTGAAGGTTTTAAGAGCAGTATGTCCATATTCATCGTCACTTCCTAAGACTCCCACCCAAGTCCATCCAAAATGCTTAATAATTTCAACCATGGCTTTAACCTGAAAGTCATCACTTGGAATTGTTCGAAAGAATGAAGGGAATTCCACCTTATTGCTTAAACAAGGGCAGGTTGCAAAATAACTCACCTTAAAAGTCAGAGAAAACCGGGTATAATATTAAAGTTTGATGTTAATACATAAAAAAATAATGTATTAATGTAATTAGCAGTGAATTTGATTTAGTGCTCATATTAAGAAAACATTAACACAAACATATAACATAAGGGCAACAGTAATTTATACTAAGTGCTCAATCTAATTTTAATATTGAAAAATATCTAATGCTGTTTTATTTTTATTTCATGCTTATTTCTTTTAGAAAGCTCTTAGAACTTCAAAAGTGGAACACAGTGCTGTAATTGCTAATAATGAATGTAATGTTGATTTACATGTGTCATTGTAATTGAGACAGAAACAAATATAACTGTTATCTACAGTATCATTTTTTGCTTGTAAATTTAATATGAAAAGCAAAAGTCTTATTACTTTACCATAGGCATGCCAAAAAGACTGAGTATCCTTGATATTGCAATGGATGGTGAAGAGCCAGTATCTCCCACCAGAGCCACAATTGGGGGAGCCTGGCTACAGCTGTAATCAGGAACAACGCTGTCCTGGCCGCTGATCAGGGCTGTTGCAGCACGAAGACCTATGGACATTCTTATACAGTTATCATAAAGCCAGTAGCCCAAGGTTATGTTGGGAAGAAGTGAGACATTTCTGTTTATTTCATCAACTGCATATGCCATTGTCTGAGCAGACTGAAACCCTGAGAAATCAAGACTTAAAAAAAAAAATAAATAGAAATTAAACAAAATAATACAAATAATGAAATATTTTTTAAGCTTCTAAACTGTTAAAGCTCCTTATAAACTTACTTATCACACTTCCATTTGTCAGGTTTAGATCTGAAGGATAGTTCTGGTGGAACTGAGAAATATTGAACTGGAAAAATACCTCCTAACATAATGTCTCCTTTTTTATATAATCCATACAGCTCAAATCTTTCCAGAACATTGCAAGTCATCTTTGTCAAAGCAGCTACAGAAGCGCTTAGTTCTAAGATAAGAAAAACACTCAGTATGCATTTCATTGCTGGAGACCACAATAATACTCTTTCCATTCAATCCCTTTATATAGAAAATTGATTTTACCCCTTGAGGCGCATGTGCCAAACAACCTGATAAGTTCATAATTTAATTCCTCGTGTTCACTTTTCCACTGAGGAATATAACTTTTCACTAATGTAATATGTCTTATTTTCAAGGATACTTCATTAAGTTCTTTCTAGTACTTCAAATATCTTTAATAAGTCATTGCTTTGAAATGCACCCTTACTCATTTTATAAGGCACCTGAAAGAAGGTGTATACAATAAAGACGTACTGATTTATATCTAACTTTTGTGAACTAATTAAAGACTGTAGTGTTATCAAGTAACCTTTCATGTTTATGTCTGCTAAAACAAAAATCACTACTAACTGTTTACCAGCTGAAGAAGCCAATGCAGGAAAATACTGGATAAATATTTAAGTGTGAGAGGTAATTTCCAATTAATAATAGTTCTGATAAACAAACTTTTACCAAGAAAATCAACTGGTAGTAGTGTATGGTTTACTCAGTAAAGCTGTCAGTAATTGCAGAGCCATTGCAGAATATTAGACAATAAATATTTATGGTACATATTTTGGGAATGCAGTATGAAATGAGCCCTGACAAAAGTGAGGGGAACCGAGTAATACTCCTTTCAACTCCAGTTCTGAATGTAGTATAAAAATTATCCATGGCTGAACCTCAAGTCTCAGAGGTGGCCATTCAGACTGTTGAGGTCAAAGTGGGCAGAGAAAAGTGAGCACAGTTTGAAAAGCTCACTGACAAAGGTGAGGGGAAATCAGTAGTGCTTGCTCCAACAGCTGTAGTAAGTGTAAAGGAAGAATCTTCCATTCCTGAACCTCAAGTTTTTGAGGTTGCTACTTAGACTTCGAAAGTCAGCATAGGTAAAAGAATCAGAGTTGAGAGCAAAAAGGACACCCATATTGATGTGGGTGTCTGTTTAGAACTTTGTGGCTCTGGTTCAGCACATCCTTATGGTTTGATAAAGGCTACATAGATGGTAAGGGGCCCCTCTTTAATCCATAAAGAATCCCATGCCATCCAATTGCCTCAAAGAAATATAAGGAACCTATTTAAGAAGAACAGCTCACCCAACAGTGAGAAAATGACAAATTCAGAAGCCTCATCAAGGACATATGGTCTCGAGGTCCCCTTGTACTCCTGCCTTATTGACAAGGGGCAAACAAGGGCAAGGTGGAGAATCCAAACAAAAGACAGAAAAGACATTAGATGAGGCCAGGATTTTGTTCGGCCTGTGCTTCACAAAAGAGACTAAAAAATACAACAAACACAGGCTGTTGTTTTGAATGCCAGGATTCTAGAGAGGAAGGTCATCTGGACCATATAATCCATAGCCTTCTATGAATCAGACCTGGCTCATCGCAGTAGTAGCCGCTGTGTCTCATAAGACTGAGAGAAGGACTGTGAAAATGCCATAACAGATGGGCTAGTATCAGGACTGGGATGGAAAGTCTTACCTGGTCCGGAGAACACAAAAGATACAGACTCACAGGAAATTTAATACAATCAGTCATTAGATAGACAAATGAACAATAAATGTGTATAAATGGCAAGTTGAAAAGAATAAGTATATAGTTTGGGATGTCAGGAGGAAGCATTGAATTGCCTCAGAGCAGCAGGCAGAAAAAATCCCCAAAGGAACTTCTTAGTACACTGTGGAGGAATATGCCTGTAGCTAAAAGTGTTCCAAGAGAGCTCCTCCTGCAGGGGATTTAGGAGATTTTTCATAATGACATCCATTTTTATTGCCATTCACCATTTAACACAATCACTTCCAGTGTGTGCAGGGTTGTCCCTTTGATAGAGAAAGCTTTCCTGGTAAGTTTGTTCAGGCATTGAGCATCTTTTGAGTTTAAATTGCCTCCCCAGTAGACTGCAACATAGAACAATACACTGACTACTATGGACTGATAGAACAACTGCAGCAACTTCCTACAAACATCAAAAGACCTGAGTCTCCTTAGGAATTACTGTTTACTCTGATCCTTCTTGTACAGCACCACTGTGTTGTCAGACCAATCTAATTTGCTGTTTATGTGAATCCCCAGGTACTTGTAGGTTTGCACCACTCTTACATCCTCCCCTAGAATGGTGGCTGGTCACAGAGGCTGTTTGGCATGCCAGATGTCTATCACCAACTCTTTTGTCTTGCTGTTGTTGAGCTGCAGATGGTTCTCCCTTCACCACAAGACAAAGTCTTCCACAAGTCTCCAGTACGCTGACTTGTCTCCATTATTAATTCAGCCTATAATGGAGGAGTCACTTGAAAATTTCTGTAGATGGCAAGCACTGGATTTATACTTTATTTGTCTCCAGGAGGAAATTTGTCTTTTTACAGAAGCACTTTAAATACATAAATAGGTACCGTAGATACGTGAGGCAGGATGATGTTGAAGGTGCTGAAAAAAATCAGAGAACATTATCCTGACTGTGGTGTTGGGTTTGATTAATTGGGAGTAGGCTCTGTGAAGCCTATAGATTATAGATTCATCCACATTGTGGCCAGGTGCAAGAAGACAGAATGGATAACAGGAACAATTTTGGACACCAACAGGGTCATCCTGTTTACTTGTTGAAACAAACAAATGCCTCAAAAATTAAAACAAATCACCACTTAAGGTTATACAATAGTCCAGGGGTGCCCAATGCGTTCATCGTGATCAACTGGTAAATCGCAAAGGTAGTGCAGGTAGATCGCATTGCATTCAAAAACTTTTTTTATAACGTTAGTCTATCATATATCCTCTCTATGGCATTTGTCACTTGATTGACATACAGGGTGGCCAGTCTGAAATCTCTTGTCTTCTAACACTGGTCATCCTGCACTCACGATCAAACGCGTGAGCTACTGCAAAACTCCAGCTGTGATCTAGTTAGCCTTCCAATTTATACTGACTAAAGAAGGGATTTAAAAAAAAATGTTTGGGGAGGGTATGGGCTGGATGTGGAATTGGAAGAGGATTTTTTCCTCACAATGTCACAATCGAGGTGCGTTCATCTGATCTGTCAATCTATCATTGCTATTCCAAAGAAGGAAAATGTGGAAAGGCATTTTCGAACTGTTCATAAAAACTATGAAACTGACGTCCTTCCAAAAAGCGATCTGAGAAAGGGAACTAAAATCGCAGTTAATTGGACAGCCATCATTTTTCACTCGGCTGAATTCAAAAGCTCCTTGACTGCATTATTCGGCTCTACTTATTTTATGCGAGTCAGCCTTTTCCCACATGAAGATTTTTAAATCCAAATACTGTAGTGACCATAAATGTATTGAATTGTTATTGTGCCATAAAGGTTATTCAGTTATGCAAGGTACAACAACATACTTTTTATGTATAAAGTATACTCAGTGTGTGTGTGTGTATGTATGTATGTATGTGTGTATATATATATATATTTAATATATAATATATAGCATTTTTAATGTAGGTAGATCATTTTGACCTGGTCATTTTAAAAGAAGCTCACAAGCCAAAAAAGTGTGGGCACCCCTGCAATAGTCTATGCTCTGTTTCTTTGATAAACCAAGGGTCAGTCGCTCAGGAGCTCCATATGGTGGTTCACTCTTGGGTAAATGCAGACTCCCTTTGAGCAACTGGGCTTCTTATGGAAGGGGCAGGGCTAAGTGCCCTCACTGGGTGGTTTCTCTGAGCTGTGGGAAGAGAATGAGAAGAGAACATCAGCAGCAGTGCCTCCCCTCTTGTCCCAACAGGCTATCATATACCTAATTCAAGCCATGAGGAGGTCCTCGGGTGTGAATGCATGACAAAATCTATATATGCTTGATAGTCAAACTGCAGAGGATTAAAATGTTCTGAAACAGATGGTGGGAACTGTTTCTGGACCAGCCTCTCAAAGGTCTTCATGATGTGTGAAGTATGAGAAACCGGTCTGAAGTCGGTGGGATCAGTGGAATGCACTTTCTTTGGTACTGGGACAACACAGGATGTTTTCCATAGCTGGAACTGAGAGAGAAGGAGAACAGGTGCTGAAGGACCCCCCTTAGAAATTGGCTGGTACATGTTTTCAGCTCCCTGGGGCTGATTCCATTTGTACCTGCATCCTTGTTCACCCTGATCTCTTCTCACTTAATCAGCAGAGACAGTCAATTCATGAAGTGAAAGAGTACTGGAGACAACAGGTGTAATGTCATTGTAGGTTGTGCAGAGTAGAGATGGCAGTTGGTATTCTACAATTTCATCAGCTTGCAAAAAGAAGTTGGCAGTGTTGGGTGAGGGCTTAACCGACAAGGGTGAGACAAATCTATTCAAAAATTGTTTCAGTTCTTGCTCTCTTCCTCTGCATATTTTACATCTTATTCATAGCCAGTGATAGCTTTCATTCAATTCCCCACTTCCTTCATGTTGTTCTATTGTAACTTGCACTCTTGTTTGGCACTGTAGTGAACTTTCTCCTCACTGAGATATTTTCTCTGCACCCTCTTGAGTTCTTCCTTAACTCCAGGCTTGAAGGCAAACATAATGATATGTGAAAACTCCCTTGACATATAATAAGGCCATAAAGCCACCATGAGCTGCTCAACAATTGCAATGTGTCTTGGGTTTCTCCATTTTTCATTCAGAAAAACAGCAAGTCCACCTCCCTTCTTCCTAGTGGTTTCACTCCTGCTTCTGTCTACCTGCACAATTTTAAGTCCATTCAGTGCAACTGTGGATTCTGGAGTTTCAGCTCTAAGCCATGTCTCCCTGAAGCACATAAGACTGATGAGTTTGTATTTGCATTTTATTCACCAGTGGTCTTACATTGCCCATAATAGAAGGCAGTTAAGGTCTGTATGTTCTCCTGTTATTGTGAAGCCAGGCTCCTGCTCTCTTTTCCCAGTGTCTATGAATACCGGTTGTGGTCTATGGCCGGCTTGTCATACCGGCCAATACCCCAAGGCCGCCAGATGGAGCTCTCCCTGCAGCATGGAGGTGCCCCGGATACCAGCAGGGAATTATGGACTAGGTCAGGGACTGTAAAGGACTATGGGAAATCCCAGACGGCGAGCTGAGCTGGGTGGAAGGGTGGCAATGCGTCTGGGAGTGGAGGATTGGTTTATTGTGATTATTGTAGCAATTTATGAGTATTGTGGAGAGGAGGGTGCTTTGTGCACTGTGCTGTATTAATAAAATCGATTATTGGACTTTTTCCACGTGTCTGACATCTTAGACAAGGGTTCAAGGGAGCGATAGTGCCCCCTATCTGTCACACTGTTCAGGCAGTCCAATAATTTGCTCTGGCACTCTAGGAGACAAAGGATGCAGGTCCAGCAGTTTTCAGTCGCATTAGTCGAAGTCCTTCCAATGTCTGCTATACATATTATCCCAAAAATGTAGCAAACAATGATGACAACCAAATACAGGTGCTGTTGTAACTGGTAGCCGCTCATGTCAGCACTGGAAATTAAAAAAAAATCTATATTGCCTCTCAATAAAATAAATATAGTTCCTGCCTCAATTTTGTTAGTATAACGCTTCTGCTTCCTCCACCCATTAAGTTTTGATCCAATAAAACATTTTCCTGGTGACCAAAAAAATACATTTAGGCAAAAACAGGGGTTGAGATACTTTGCTGGATCTTGAGCTATACCATTGGGCTTTTACTATGCATCCAGACTGGCAAAGGATGTTGCCCACAGATCTTCCCTCATGGCTATTAGAAAAGTCAAATAGGGTGTCTCCAAGTTCTGTTTCCTCGCACACATACTGTTTTCTGGTGTTAAATTTAGGTCTTGATCTTCAAAGTTGGGTCATCTAAAAACATATGCTCTAGTAGTGTGGCATGACGTGGAAATACTTCTTAGCTCTTGTCCAGACTGACACAGATGTCTTCCTATTTTCATAACCCGACTCAGTGCATTGGAGGTGGTCTCATTGCATTCCAGCTTTGGTATAACAAATATGTTCACACAAAGTCTGATATATTTGATGAATCACACCTTCAAACATTTCAGTCTGTAAAATCTTCCTTTTTCTTTTACTTACAAATTTGTTCTGTTTTTAAAGTTTGTAAGGTTCCAATCATTTCTATGCTTGCTTCACATTCTTTTTATAATTTCTCACTTATTCTTTTCCCTTGCTATAAACCATGGTATCAGTATTATATACAACCAGTAATGGACCACTGCACGATAAAGTGCAGTGAATACACTTGATTTGAGCATTCATAGTTTTCATACTCTTTCTCTGTACATTTAGCATTCATTTGCTCAGAGGCTGATGCACTTGCTGCTTTCTGAGCAGGTCTTCTTTTCTCCATCCTAGCGGCCCACTTCTTCTCTTCTTTTGTCTCCATCTTTTTGCGTTAAAACTGATTAAACCAGTGTTTGTGTTGCAATTACTTAGTGCATTTTCCTTAATTATTCACTTAAGCTGGCACAGTCTTCAGCCTTAAGAATGATTTAAGATATGAAGAGGTAGGGGAAGCAAGGCGAAGGTGGTAGGGATGAGAATGGCACCTGTACGCATGCACCGCACATGCCCTGCTGGCCGGTGCTGAGAGTTGATTTTACAATAAAATAAAATAAAAATAAAAAGAGGAATAACCTTGGAGGTCAATCATCACCCCGAAAGCGGATAGTAGATGTCACGCAGTATACGTGTACCAAATTTCAGGTCAATAGGTCAAATGGTTTGCGAGCTACAGGTGATTTAAAAGCCTGGACAGACAAATGGGCAGCCACGGTAGCATACCATATAAGAAGATGCTTAGTAACAAGTACTATCATTCTTTATCAGTTAAGTTGGTTTGGCACCAAGATCTTTTTTCTATTTTCTATTTCTTGGAATTTATTGGTATAAAGGAATCTTAACCATCAACAAGCCCAATTGTATTCCACTGTCTGTAAATGATATACTTGGGGTTTGTCCTCTAATTATGATTGTTACTTTTGTATTCACAACACCCCAGGTACGTTTATGTATACTGTATGTCTTGGGACTGACCTTATGTGTTCAGTTTTTGATCTAGAGTGTCTGATTTCCTGACATCCATTCTCTCTATTAACATTCTTTTGCTTTCCCTCATTTACTGCAAAACCCAGTAAGTAAAAATAACTTAAAAAATTAGGAAACTGATTCTTCTTCTTCGTTTGGCTGCTCCCTTTAGGGGTTGCCACAGTGGATCATCTGGTTCTATATCTTCCTGTCCTCCACATCTTGCTCTATTACACCCATCACCTGCATGTCCTCTCTCACCACATCCAGAAACCACTCTTATGTCTTCCTCTTTTCCTGTTGCCTGGCAGCTCTATCTTTAACATCTTTTTCCCAATATATCCAGCATCTCTCCTCTGCACATGTCCAAACCAACGCAATCTTGCCTTTCTGACTCTGTCTCCCAACCGTCCAATCTGAGCTGACCTTCAATTGTACTCATTTCTAATCCTGTCCATCCTCATCACACCCAGTGCAAATCTTAGCATCTTTAACTCTGCTACCTCCAGCTCTATCTCCTGCATTCTGGTCAGTGCCACCGTCTCCAACCCATATAACAAAGCTGGTCTCACTACCGTCCTTTAGACCTTCCCTTTCATTCTTGATGATAACCGTCTGTCACAAATTACTCCTGACACTCTTCTCCACCCATTCCACCCTGCCTGAACTCTCCTTTTCACCTCTCTTCCAGAATCCCTGTTAATCTCTACTGTTAATCCCAAGTATTTAAATTCATTCACCTTCGCCAACTCTACTCCCTGCATCCTCACCATTCCACTGACCTTCCTCTCATTCACACACATATATTATGTTGTTCCTACTGACCTTCATTCTTCTCCTCTCTGGAGCATATCTCCACGTTTCCAGGGTCTCCTCAACCTGCTCCCTACTATCGCTACAGATCACAATGTCATCAGCAAACATCATAGTCCATAGGGACTCCTGTTTAATCTCGTCTGTCAACTTTTCCATCACCATTGCAAAGAAGAAAAGGCTCAGAGCCGATCCCTAATGTAATCCCAACCCCATGTTGAATGCATCCTTCACTCCTAACGCACACTTCACCAGTGTCACACTTCCCTCGTACATATCCTGTACAACTATTACATACTTCTAAAAAATGAGGAAACTGATTACCTCAACATTTTAAGTTATAAAACTTTACATTTTTGATTGTTGTGCTGTACACAATTATGTTCAGTTAAGTCACATTAGGTGAGTCACATTAACTAAAATATACATAGGTAAATAACTCCTGTTAAGATACTTATACCTAAAAGGTCAGATTGATCTAAAATCTATATTTTTTCTCTACAATGACTTAAATTTTTCATACCATGTATACTTAATTTTTAACTTCTTTAACATATATCCTTTAATTTAAGCACAATAAAAAACATTTTTCATACTGAATACTCAAGTACTTTTTAGAAAACTGCTTACCTTGAATCATCTAAGTTTATCTTGCTTAAAAAACACAATGTAAGTTTGATTAATTTAACTGTTTATTTCACAAAAAAAATCTCTTTTGTTTTCTCCAATGTATAAGTTTGTTGATTATCTAACAAAAACACATTCCAGAGAAATTCACTCATCAGAATACAATGCAAGCAGCAGCTGAACAATCTAATCATGTAATTTATATTTGGGGGAAGATGTGATAGCATGAAAGTAACAAGTTGTATTCACTTTAAAAACAAACGTTAATAAAAAGTCAACAGTCTGAATCTGAAAAAAAAGTACCCTTCCGATCAAACTCAGGAGTACTTTGAGAATATAACATGTTATGCATTTTAATAGATTTAACCATTTTTAGCAAACTGTACATACATTATTTTGCAACTGCTGCCTGTAGGTGTAGAAATCATGTTTATATCAGCAACTAATTTTTCAAAGCCTGCAACTCTGGTGTAAGTGTTCCATCGTCTAAACCTAAGAGGAGTTTATGAATGTTGAAAGTGTTTCTAAGTAATTTTGGGTAGATCAGATAAAGTGCATACATCATTCCAAATATCAGTTGGAAAGCATTTGCCAGTCTTAGAATACCAGTCACCTCAATGGCACTTTCTAGCATAAGAGCAATTTCTTGTGGGATGAAATGGATTGTATCAGTTACATTGTCATGGACAACCATAAGAAAAGCCACAGGAACATTATAATATAATTATTTGGATTTTCCCATTCATCCACCTTAATAAAATAAAACAAAATATTAGCTTTTATAAATTACTGAATATCCCAATTACTTCTGGTGAAGAAGCTGCAAGTACAAAACTAACTTTGCTTACCTTGAAGAATCCTGTGGCATCTTCTTGAAGCAGTGCAAGAAGAGCCATTAATACAGCTGTACAGCTTGTATGAATATGAAGCGCTTCCTAAAAAAAAGTTTGAAACAGTGTTTACATGAATATTTAGAATAAATAAAAAAAAATCTGCTCATTCACATCCATTAGAAATATACTGATACAATGTTCATCACTTGATAGCTTACACAGCTCAAGTCTGCACAGCAAAACTTTTATTTCCATTTTAGATTTTTTTTCATAGATCTTTGACAAATATATAGTAAATACTGACAATCCATGTGAACTGTTTTATTAAAATGGTCACCAGATTATTCTATACATTTATGAATCAAGTACAGATGCACCTCTACTTATGATGGGGCTACGTTTCCATGAAGCCATTGTAAATTGAAAATATTGTAAGTCAAATAAATATATATCTCTATGTAGAGGTATTTGAGGTATGTAATCACGAAGCTCCCATCTGTATGTGAGGCTGGCTCCTTTATCCTGCTGTGTATATATGTGTGCCTTTAGTGACACTGGAGACTGAGCTTGGCTCAATGGTGCTGCCTGGATGCTGCCATCTCCCAACTTCCATAAGAACTATTATATGCACATTGCTAGCTCGGAAGCAGATTCAAAAATTAAAGTGCAAAGTCCGATGATTGCTGAATGTGTATTGCAGTTGATCCATCATAAAGTTGAAATATCAAAAAGTCAAACCATCGTAAAAGGAGGAGCATCTGTACATTCTTTCAGTTACAAGGTCTCTGCTATTCAAGACTGCTTACCTGCTGATAACATAGCCTGAGAAAGTCTGACAGAACTCCGGCGGTTCTTCTAGTTTTAAATGCTCTTTCTTTATTTAATGCCAGCAAACGAGGCCTGAGACGATCTAAAGATGCATAGAAACTATGCTTCAAGTTCTGATTAGTAACCATATGAAATTCTGCATACACCTTCAAAAATGTTATAAGTTAAAAACAGAACTGCAATGTTAAATACTGTTTGCATTTTAACCACAGTCTTGACTTAGTCATTTGGCAGTCAAGAGAAAATAAATTTTGCTGAACCAGTAAGCTGAATAATTAACATGCACTTACTTGGGATGGTAGTGTCAATCTCCTGTCTTTTGAGTGAAAAGTCATCATATACCTTTTAATAAAGGTTACATCTTTGTCCGTTTTCTGTATTTCTTCAATAATTTCCAGTCTAAACTAAATGAATCCTGGCCTTTGGGAAAGTTTGTCAAAAAGTTGACTTCTGCATGTTTTCGTCTCCTGATGTTTGAATGTGGTGATTCTGCATCAGGGTTTTTCTTGCTTGGCTTTCCAGCTTTGACAAGAACTTCCTTACAACCTGCTGTTCTTAATTTTATTCAATAATTTCCCATTTTAAATTTGATTCTGTTCTTCCAGCCTAAATACCCAGATTCACCCATGTGCTCTCTCAAGCATGGATGATTAAGAACAAGAGCTTCAGCTGCTTTACCAAATTATTGATTTTTCAGATAGACTTTTGAAACTGTAAACTGTATTGTCAAGTTTTTCAAAAATACTGTTTCTGATCTTTTGTCATACTTTGATATTGTCTCTGTTTTCTAAAACCTTAATTTTCTTCTCTGAGTTTAAACTGACGATTGTGTGAAAATGTGGGTGCAGGGAAACGTTCAGGCCATCATTTCAGTCGATCTGATGATCCCACATGTGACAGAAGATCAGTATCTAATGTAGATGTAGATGAGCCAATTTCTAACAACAAACAATTTTAGCGCTGCTTTCTGTGGCAAATCTTCCATACAACATAAAGAACAAATCCATCCTCATATTATAAGCTATTGTCTAAATCAAGCTTTGGTTTTTTCTTCAGAATAATTTTCAACAGTTCGACAGATCCAAGTCAAGACGCAAGAATTACATTTCTAATGTCTTCAGTTTTGATAATGACCCTGAGTTTAGATTTTTATTGGATGCTTCCATTGCTGTCAGAAAACATAAAACCATACTTATGTGGTCAAAGTAAAATATTAATTGCTTTGGTGATAAACAACTGAGACAAGCATGTGAAGTCTAGTCATACAGTAGATTTTCAATTGTCATTATGTGTTATATACCTGAAGCTATTTAGCTACCCATGTCCCACAAAAGAGGGTTCCTTTCCTATGAGTTTTTCAAATAACCTTTAAAATTCACAAAACATGTATCAATTGTGGACGCTAGAGGGTGCTGTTGCCCCGTGAAACCCAACAGACAGATGTTCAGGACACACATTTAAAAGCACCAAGCAGATTTTTTATTATTTTCTTAAAGTGCACAAAGCACCACAATCATCACAATTAACAATACTCCAATAATCAATAATCACAACAATCCAATCCTCCTCTCCCAGCAGTTCCGTCACACTTCCTCCCAACTCCGGCTCTCCTGCTGGGTCTCGATCAGTCCTTTATATATTCCTTGACCCAGAAGTGCTCCTCCTCTTCTTCCGGGTCAAACGGCACATCATACGTTCTCAAGCAGCCCAGACCTACTGTGGGCTTCCATATTCCTGACTCTGAAGTACTTCCGGATTGTAGGAAAAGTAGGAGTCCTCAGGTCCCATGGCACTCAACAGGGCTGAGAAAACAGACTCCATGTCCCAGGATACCTTGAGGGAATCTGGGGCACAGCTACTGTCCAGGGTAGCTGCCACCTAGAGTCCTGGGGGAGGCAGTGTCATGGAAAGGCTGCCTTCCTCCACTCTTCCAGTTCTGGGACGTCCTGGCCAGATTGAGCTGCCGGCTGTCTATCACACAATCTATGTTGTTAAAATATCTTAAATGACATCCTAAGTTTTAATGATTACACATAATTACTTTCACTTTTCAACCAAATATAGTTAAGCATTGTAGACAATAAAATAAAATCAGCATTCAATTACCAATTCTATTTTAGAAAATAGCAAATTATTATAGAATAGGTAAACATCTTAATTTAACTTACAGTTTTAAAGGTTCCAAAATATAGTATCTTGGAGAAGCAAAATTTCACTTTCTTGATCAGAGGATTCATCAAAAAATACAACAGTTTTAATGAAAACGGTAACATTGACTTTGGTTTGCAAGTTCATTGTATCTTAAATTGCAGTTATGCCTTTTTGCAGAAAATACTAAGTAATGAAGAGTCTTGACTAGCGTTTTATGTGAAATTCAAAAATGGCTGTCTTTTATTTGCAACTATAGGTGAAGCTCCCATGTACCTTTTTCAAAGCAACATGTGAGACTGGACTGTAACAGAAAAGCTTCCTTTAATCAGCTAGGTTCAATTACATTACACATTTTAATTTTCACCGATCAGCTTTAGGTACTCTTGAAACACACTTCTAAATTAAGTATTTTGTAAATTCCCAAACTAATTAAAAGTCTTGGGTATAAGAAATAAGACTTCTTAAATATAAACTGTTATCAGAGAACAAAACGAAGTTAAATGTTATATATGATGTAATTTTCAAATATGAAGTGTGCTAGTACAAATTAAGCCAGGATGTCTTAGTTTAACAGGCAGGCAGTTTCAAGCATGTTTTTCTTTTCCCTACACAGACACCATTTTTTATTGAAAGCTACACTTCTCCCTAAATATCCTGTGAAAATAATTTCCATCAGATAATGTAGGACATTAGGATAACAAAAATATTGTTGAAAAATACCATCATATTATAGCTTGTTCACTGCAAAATATCTGAACGGTTATATATATTTTAACGATAACAACACTGCTGTAAAAACATAATAATGCATTACTTTGAATACATTAAAAAATAAAACATGGCAGATATGGAAAGCAAGTGCTTTTTTATTTGAATAAAAATACAAGCTAATAAAATGTAATATTTAATTTTATTACCTGCCAAGGCTGTATATTTCTGATGTTGTCACACATATTTTTTTTTAAAAGGCCCTTTTCCCTTTTCAGATGACATTAAATTATTGGGTATGGGTATTTCATTATCTCACTTCTTTTTATGTCAATGTCAATGTCAACTTTATTTATATAGTACATTTAAAACAACATAGGAATGCTGTGGCCAAAGTGCTTTACAATAATAGAATTAAAGAAAAACATACAATTAACATGAATAACATAAATAGAAATAAAATAAAGGAACATAAATAAAATAAATAATAAATAGAAGTAGTGTTACATAATCACAATGAGGAAATCATCAGTATTACTGAAGGTCACGGAATGCAAGTGAATAGAAATGAGTCTTTAATCTTGCTTTGAACACTTCAATTGTAGATGACTCCTTTATGTGATGAGGTAAAGAGTTCCACAGGTGAGGAGCAACAGCTGCAAAAGCCCTTTCCCCCTTAGTTTTACACTTGGTACGAGGGACAACAAGAAGCAACTGACCAGAAGATCTAAGCACTCTGGATGGCTGGTGTAAAACACACAATTCGGATAAATAGACAGGAGCAAGCCCATGTAAAGATTTAAAAACTAACAACAAGATTTTAAAATCAATTCGTAAACTGACAGGCAGCCAGTATAAAGAAGCTAATATTGGAGAAACAGAGTCATACTTTCTTGCCCCAACCAGAAAGCGAGAGGCAGCATTCTGGACCAACTGTAACCTGCGTATCAGGGGTTTGCTAATCTCAGATTATAGCAAGTTACAGTAATCAAGGCGAGAAAAGATAAAAGCATGAGTAGCTTTCTCAAGATCCCTAGAAGATAAAAAAGGATTGATCTTACTTAATTGAAGAAGCTGGAAAAAGCAACTCTTGACAACAGAATTTGCTTGTTTCTCAAAAGAGAGGTTACTGTCAAAGATAACACCTAGATTGTGGACTTGAGGTTTGCAAAAGACAGAAAGAGCCAAGAAGTCCAAGACCAATTTGGACTTTAGCTGATGGACCCACTATAAGCACCTCTGTTTTATTTTGATTCAGATCAAGAAAATTATTAGCCATCCAGGATCTTAGTTCAGAAAACAGTTGTGCAGTTGATTTATTGCAGAGTTGCAGACGGGAATATAAACCTGTGTATCACCAGCATAGCAGTGAAAAGAAATGTTAAATTTCCTAAAAATAGCTCCAATAGGGTGAAGGTATATAGAGAATAAGATAGGACCCAAAATGGATCCCTGAGGAACACCACATTTAAGAGGAGCAGTAGATGAAAAAGAGGAATTTAAAGTCACTAAGAAAGTGTCTACCAGTTAGATATGACCTGAACCAGTTAAGAGCAGCCCCTTTAAGACCAGCAAGATGTTTAAGCCACAACAGCAATATCTCATGGTCAATAGTGTCAAAGGCAGCAGTCAGGTCCAGGAGGACAAGGACTGCAGGGCCACCTGAGTCAGTAATAATAGAGATGTCATTGAATACTTTAAGGAGGGCCATCTTAACACCATGATAATGCCTAAAGCCAGATTGGTAGATCTCAAATAAATTATTGGAGTTAAGGTGATCAACCAATTGATTATAAATAATTCTTTCTAATATTTTAGCCATAAATGACAATTGGGAAATCGGGTGAAAATTGGCTAAAACTCCACGATCTAATTCTGCCTTTTTTAAACAAGGATGCAGTGCAGCATGTTTAAAAAATGAGGGCACAACCCCTGCACCAATAGTATCATTGATAATGGCTAGTAAAGATAGGCCCAAAACATCAAAGGCTTCCACTAAGAGGCGTGGTGATACTATATCAAGAGGACTGGGAGCTGGTTTAACGGTGTCAATAGTTCTTCTTAGCTGTGAAAGTGAGACAAGATCAAAAGATTTGAATTCAATACCATGATTAACAATAGGAAGTTCATAGTCATTTGGAACAATACCACAGTGTATTTTATCAATGTAACTGACAAAGAATGAAATAAATTTCTCACAGAATGAGGGTTAATGGCCACATTAATTGAATTAAATAAGACCCTAGGATTCTTAGAATGACGGAAACTAAATCAGCGAAGAAATCATGTTTAGCTTTCTTAACTGCAACCTGAAAGTTGAATAGAGAAGTCCTAAAAATCTGTTTAGAAACAATCAGACCATCTTTTGTCCAATGCTGTTTCACAGTTCGACCGGCGCAGCGATCGCGTAGTTTCATTTAGCCAGGGAGCAGGTCTTCCCTTATTACAGGGTATCTTTAGCGGAGCAATTGAGTCTAATACCATTTTACAAGAAGAATTAAACTCTAAGACAGAATCATCGATACAATCATATTGGACATGCACATCAAGACTAGAGAATATGGTTTTAAAATCGGATATAATAGAAGAATTTAAAAAGCGAGAGCAGCTTTAAGTACAATTAATAGTAGGAACATCTACAGTAATATTCAAATCCATCATTATAGAAAAGTGATCAGTAAAAGAAACATCACATAAATCAATATCATTAGCTGAAATATCACATGTAAGAACAAGATCAAGGGTGTGACCGAGAGAGTGAGTTGGCATATTAATATGTTGGATAAAATCAAATGATTCCAATAGTGATAAAAATTCATTAACCAAAGGTTTCGATTGACAACAAACGTGAATTTTAAAATCACCAACAATAAATACTTTGTCATGGGAGAGGGTGATATCAGCCAGGAGATCAGAGAATTCAGAAATGAAGATATCATTAATTACAGGAGGTCTATAAACCACACCAAATAACAAAGAAGGGGAGCTGCACACTTCGAAAAGTTGCAGTTTGAAGCTACTAAACAGATCCTTTGTAAGGCTCCGACGCAAGAACATACTTTTAAAAACAGTGGCAATGCCCCCACCACGATGAGTCAGACGAGGAGAGTTTAAAAATGAATAACCTGATGGTATCAAGTCAGTAAAACATGAAGAGTCATCATTTACAATCCAGGTCTCAGTGATGAAAAAGAAATCCAGATTATTTGAGATAATAAAGTCTTGGAGAATAAAAGTTTTATTAGACACTGATCTCACGTTCAAGAGAGCAGCCTTGATAGAAGCAGAAGAGCTTGCTGCGGGATGAGCACTGGTGAGCATGCGAAGATTAGCAGCGTTTACTCCCCAAGAGCACACCGAGGAAAAGTGATGCCGCCTTGAAATGGAGAAATTAAATCCGGTGTCCAGCACCCATGAACCAGGGATGGAGTCCTGTGTAGGAGAAGATGGTTCGTAGGCAACTCGCAGGCATCGGGAAACCAAGCTCTGGGACTTGAGTCGGCATTGTTTAACAGCAATACCAGCTCTTTTTCCACGTGCATTTGCATCTCCGAGAGGCATTCAGCTCACTGATACAGGAGAACACTGGTGTCCAGGTGAAGTCAGCAGATGAATAAAACAAAGGTGGAGGATCACATAATATCCCACTAGGAGATGAAAATTGAGAGGAAAGCAAGTAAGAAAATATGTCAAGCAAGGAATCACGATCGAAGGACAGTGGTCGTTGAGATAAACTAATGCAAAAAAACAAAGATAAAACAGATTAGTGAGATGATCAGACGGCCAGCCACACCAGTAGGCAAAATCTTAAATACTCAGGATGACTTGTGACTAGTGCATTATATTTTTTGGTACATACAACATTTAATGGTATATTAGGAATGGAAACATGATGTTATTATGCACATTTTGTAAAATAAGATTTATAAGATTAAGTATACTTTTTGTCATTGATTCATCTAGCTAATTTAGCATTTTTGTATACTCCACTAGATTCATATTTACTATGATATACTTTGTATTAGTGTTGTTTATATTTGATAAAATTAAATCAACTCATTTCATATGCTGACATGTGCTAATCTTATAAATATGTTTTTAATTGTACGCACAGTACTTTAATGTTCCCTAGATGCTTCAACTTGCCATCTTGACCTTAGAAACTTTTGCTACGATTGCTGGGGCGTCACACTCAGGTTCTGGAGGGCTGCAGCTATTGCATGTTTTCCTTTCAGACATTTTTTTCATTTTCTTTAACCAGAAGCCGAACAATAATGAGATGCAATGTGAAGTTACTGATGACTCCATTAACTTGATCCCATTTGCATCTATGTCCATTATACAAAATCTGTCTCAATAAAATATTTGAAAAGAAAAATGTGATGGTCTGAAAAATACTGCTCTGCTGTAGTCCACAGAACAAAAGTTTCCAAAAAGTCTAATGTGGAAGCATGAAAACCATATAATAAAAAAATTACATTTACAGCTACATAGGATATAGATTGAAAGGAAAAATATGGATCTTTAGAACTGTAAGAGACCCCTGTGTTTAATGGTCATTCTGTGGTCATACTGTATTTTGAATCTCATTATTTTTTTTTTGGCTGGTTAAGAAAAGAAAACCAAAGCAATTAAGGGGTCTGGATGTTAAAAAGAAAGTCAATTACAATTAAGGAAAAAGAAGGATGTTGTATTAGCAGCAGTAATTGGTTACTAACCAAAATGAAAAGCTGCAGCCATCATGGCCCTCTAGGATCTAAGTTTGATACCCCTGCCTTAGTATTTTCATTAAATCAGCTAATTTGCGGTTGGTGGAGAATGATGATTATTATTTCCCTTATATTTTATGTTTGCATTTAATCATACTATAATTTTATGAATTTCATCAAGTCAAACTTTATGCAATAATAAGAAAACTAAAAGTAGCAGTGGGGATACTGACTGTTAGTGCTAGGATTAGTTTTGATGCTCCATAATCACCACTTCTTCTCAACACATGAAATCCTTAACTACATTGTGCAGATCTTAAGACCCAGCAGTACTGAGTGTAAGGCAACAAGCAGCTGTAAATGGCAGTTGCAGTTCATACTTTCACACAGACCCACTATACAAAGTCAGTCTGGAGTCACCAGTCAGACAAATTGTGTGTCTTCGGGGCTTGCAAAGAAGTGTCCTTGGTGAAGACCCATGCAGACACATGTTCATATTTAAAACCTACTATTTTTTAAATGCTGTTTTGTAATATTGCAAATCCACCCATCTGTCCATTTTCATAACCTGCTTATCCAGGGCAGGGTCATTGGTAGTTTTTAATTCTTAAAAAAATACAAAGTTAAGAATATTAAACACTGAAAATTAGATAAAACATCTGAATTTCTCTATTTATTTTTCCAGATGATACAACTTTTGTCAAATCAGTGCAAAGGTTCTTTAATGTCTTGCCACACTAATAAAGTACAATGTGATACATATTCATAAATTTACAGCATTTTATTATTGGTTGATCTACCCACGAGGGATCTTTTGTTGTTGAGCTCTGGCTTAAATAGTATAAGATAACATTTTGGATTGAATATAGCTGTGAGAAAACCAAAGCTGGAATCCAAAATGGCAGAAATCTCCATGGCAATTGTGTATTTTCCAGGAGAGCTGACATAAGCAGATATAAAGGCTATCCAGACAGCTAAGAAGATGAGCATACTGAATGTAATGAACTTAGCTTCATTAAAAGAGTCAGGCAAATTTCGAGCCAGGAAAGCTAAAATAAAGCAAATACATGCCAGAAAAGAGATATATCCAAGAACACAAGCAAATCCAGTTATTGATCCAACATTACATTCAAGTATAATTTTTGAATGTTCATTATTAGTGTTTTTAGCTGGTAACAGAGGTGAAATTTCAAGCCACAATATACAAATAAGAGTTTCTACAGAGGTAAAAAAGAATACTGTGCCTCTCTGCTGGACAGCACCAAACCACTTCATCCTATTATTTCCAGGAAGGATGCTAAGGATGTTAATGCAATCCCCATGGAGTCTTCAAAGGAAAGAAATTTCAGCTCTTTTTCAAAAAAATTATTTCTTTCAGGGTTAGACCAAAAATCTGGAAGGCAACGGAGGATTCAGAAGAATCTACAAGACAAAATTTGATCAGTAAAGAAATATATATGTTGCTCAAAAAACTGGTAAGCTGCAAAGCCTAAAAACAAAGGTCTCACTCTGTTACTAAATGTATCTGTGCTCCTAATGCACCCGTGTGTATTCCAATAAGAATAGTCAGTATCACTTTAGATTACTGTAGTATGCTAGTGCCCTGCCCGGGATTTGTTCCTGCCTTGCGCACTGTGTTGGCTGGGATTGGCTCCAGTGTTAAGATATAGCGGGTTGGATAATGACTGACTGACTGAATGAAGATTAGGTGCCCTAATTACGCTGTACTTACCATGTAATTACCTGTATCAATAATGTGATGGGAGGAGAAATGGGGTAGGGGTTATTCTGAAGGAACAGTATGTCTTTTGTTTTTTGGAGGTGAAACAAGTGTCACACAGAGTAATTATAATGAAGCTAGAAATTGGAGGTGTGATGATAAATGTTGTTAGTGCATATGCCCCACAACTTGGGTGTGCGATGGATGAAAAAGAAGATTTTTGGAGTTGGATGAAGTGATGAACAGTATACCCAAGGGACAAAAAGTGGTGATTGGAGTGGATTTCAATGGATATCTTGGTGAAGGGAACAGAGGAAACAGAGGGAACAGAGGAGGTGATGGGTAGGTATGGTGTCAAGGAGAGGAATGAAGAAGGTCAGATGAAAGTGGCTTTTGCCAAAAGGATGGACAAGGCTGAGGTCAAAATGTATTTTAAGAAGAAGGACTGAAGAGTGCAAAGTGGTGGCAAGGGAAAGGGGAAAATGTAGTTAAGCAGCATAAGTTGGTGGTCTGTAGGATGATGTTGGAGATCAAGAAGAGGGCAGAGCCAAGGATCAAATGGTGGAAGTTAAAAAAGGAGGACTGCAAGGTTGAGTTTAGGGAGGAGGTAAGACAGGCACTGGGTGGCAGTGAAGAGTTACCCTACAGTTGGGCAACTACAGCAGATATAGTAAGGATGACAGCAAGAATGTTGCTTGGCGTGACATCTGGACAGAAGAAGGAGGAAAAGGAAACCCGGTGGTGTAATGGGGAAGCACAGGAGAGTATACAGAGGAAAAGGATGCCGAAGAAGAATTGGGATAGTCAGAGAGATGCAGAAAGTTGACAAGAGTACAAAGAGATAAGGTTCAAGGTGAAGAGAGAGGTGGTGAAGGCTAAAGAAAAGGCGTATAATAAGTTGTATGAGAGGTTGGACACTAATGAGTGAGAAAAAGACCTGTACCGATTGGCTAGACCGAGGAACGGAGCTGGGAAAGATGTGCAGCAAGTTAAGGTGATAAAGGATAAAGATAGAAACATACTCACAAGCAAGGGGAGTGTGTTAAGCAGATGGAAAGAGTACTTTGAGGGGCTGATGAATGAAGAAAATGAGAGAGAGAGAAGGTTGGATGATGGGGAGATCATCAGAAAGTGCAATGGATTAGCAAGGAGGAAGTAAGGACAACTATGAAGAGGATGAAAAATGGACATACCTGTGGAAGCATGGAGGTGTTTAGGAGAGATGGTAGTGGAGTTTTTAACCAGATTGTTTAATGGAATCTTGGAAAGTGAGAGGATGCCTGAGGAGTGGAGAAGAAGTGTACTGGTGCCGATATTTAAGAAAAAGGGGGATGTGCAGAACTGTAGTAACTACAGGGGGATACAATTGATGAGTGCCAGGACTAGTTTGTGACAGACAGTTATCAGCAAGAGTGAAAGGGAAGGTCTACAGGACGGTAGTGAGACCAGCTATGTTATATGGGTTGGAGACGGTGGCACTGACCAGAAAGCAGGAGACAGAGCTGGAGGTAGCAGAGTTAAAGATGCTAAGATTTGCACTGGGTGTGACGAGGATGGATAGGATTAGGAACGAGTACATCAGAGGGTCAGCTCAAATTAGGCGGTTGGGAGACAAAGTCAGAGAGGCTAGATTACGTTGGTTTGGACATGTGCAGAGGAGAGATGCTGAGTATATTGGGAGAAGGATGTTAAGGATAGAGCTGCCAGATAAGAGGAAAAGAGGAAGGTATGGAAAAAGATGATCCGAAGTGGCAACCCCTAACCGTAGCAGCTGAAAGAAGAAGAAGCTGATAAATGGATTAAAGCTGCAAATCTGCATTGTCCTCCCACCAACAATACCCCACCCTTCCTCCTTCCTCTGACAAAACATTCCTATTTCCTGCAGAAAGACTTGATTCTCCCTCCTACCTCTTTCAAGCAGCATCTGCCCTCTAACCTCCACATTCTGCCAACATCCTCCTTCTTGCCTCCGACCTCTTACAAAATTTATATTCTCTCTCCTACCTCAGACACACAAACAAAAACACGGGTGTGGTAGACATCAGTCATTTTTACAATGACTGCAAATATCATGCCCATTTTTTTACTACCGGGCAATTATTCGAAGTGAGGTACACATCTCTTAGTATTATTTTTCAAGCTATACGTTTCTCTTCATGTTTACATGAGCGGAAATAAATCTTAGATTGCAAATTTCATTTATCCCATGTAAACTTTTTCTTAGAAACTCCTGCATGTTGCAGCTTCAATATGCTTTCTGGGATTTTGTTAATATACTTTCATTTGTAGCCTGCATTTTTTAAAATGTGCTTTTTGCAAATTGTATATGATCAAAAATATAAATACACCCCAGGGTAAACTTAAAATACTGCAGTCAATATAGCTAGTCATTCATCTGAGAAGAGGCTTGCAGCACTTGACGCAAATTCAATTTTACATACTACAAAAAGCTAATTTTTCTATATAAGAAATTACATGAGATGAATAGATAGATAGAACTTTATTTGTCTCCAGGAGGAACTGTGGCTTTTTTATGGAAGCTTTTTCAATAAATAAATACATAAAAAAGTAAGTAAATATACACTCACACTTTTGTCTGAACACACACCAGAATGACTCTAAAGCAATAAAATTAAAAACGAAAGAAAGTTCTGATTTGGCTATCACGGTCACAGTGAGGCACTATGCAGGCATAATGCTGTTTGTATAAAGGAGCCCCAGTGCTGTTTCTTGGCACACTTCTGCTGAATAATTTGTTGGCTGAAAGTCCTCAGTATTAGTGTGTCACAGAGAGGATGTACAGCATTGTGCATAATGGCACTCAGTTTTGACCTACTTCCAGGAGGTCCAGAGTTCGTCTTATAACTGAGCATGTTCTATTAATATGCTTGTTGATTCAGTGGGACTCTCTTGAAGTGATGTTGCCACCCCAGCACACCACAGCATAGAAAATCGTACTGGCAATCACAGAGTTATGGAAGATATGAAGGATGTCACTTCTGTGAGAGAATAAAGGGATGACATAATTACTTAGTGTATCACACACGTGTGACTAGAATGGAGCTCAATGGACCAAGTGGAGGTAATTACCCATCAGGCCAGGGGGTGGCGGGGTGCGCTAAACCTTATTCTGTTATCTCTGCAGGCCAAATATGGGAAAACCTGCCTGATTTAACAACAACACCACTTCCGGTTCTGGTGCCAAGAAAGATGTCACTTCCGGTTTCTGGCCTCAGATGACATCATTTCCGGTCTCACCCTTTAAAATCTCCATCTTTTCCACCACCAGTTCAGTTCAGTCTGGAGCTCAATCTATGCACATCAGTGCTTACCTAAAAACCTTTTGTAGCCAGGGACTATATACAGGTGGCTGCTCCAAACCTTTCCAGTGTTGAGACTCATTCTTTCACAAGTGGTAATATGCTTATAAGTGTTTGGTATGCTTTCCACATTAAACTATGGCATTTATCTTAGAAGCAGCATGAAGAGACTACTGAAATGGCTGAGTACAGAGACAGGAATATTCTAGGTGGTGATATAAGAAATTGGCTGATGTCATGTACCCAGTAAGACTTGACGGTTGTTATGTACACAGAGGTTTCATAAAAGGGTAAAAGCTTAACTTAAGACATATTGAAAAAGACAAGAATATAGTGGAATGACACTTTTATTTTGGGTATGTAAGGTGGCTATATTCTCTGCTTAAAACATCTCATGTCTTTAAACCAATCAAAATAAATGTCACAGCCAATGAACCAATCAGAGTAAATGCCAGGTAGTATGTAAGCAATTAATTCAGCACTGTTATGTAAATTCAGTTGCCTGAAAATATTGGTCTCCACCCTTGCTCTGGTGACTATTCCATGGCACCTCTGATCAGGGCACAATCTTTTAGCAGCCTGCTGTAACAGGGTGCTTCCTCTTAACCCTGGAATCCTTGAAGCCTACAAAAATATTTGTAATGCTGGGCCACATTAAATTCCCTCACACCTCCTCATCAATATCTTTGATTTGCAAATGTGTCAATCAGCACTTGCAACAAGCAGCCTGCTATTCCATCCCCCAGGTGAAGTCAAGTAAGACCTAAAATTCTCAGAGCTGAAGTCTGTTTATTTGGGAGTAAGGTGTCTGGAATTGTATAAAAATAAAAATATCCAAATCTTATTATGTGATATCATCTACTGTTAAATTCTGCTCTATACTTCTAAAATTTGTATTTTTATGCTGTATTGAGGATTTGTTCTGTTCTGTGTATTGTATTGTATTGACCCCCTTCTTTTGACACCCACTGCACGCCCAACCTACCTGGAAAGGGGTCTCTCTTTGAACTGCCTTTCCCAAGGTTTCTTCCATTTTTCCCTACAAGGTTTTTTTGGAAGTTTTTCCTTGTCTTCTTAGAGAGTCAAGGCTGGGGGGCTGTCAAGAGGCAGGGCCTGTTAAAGTACATTGCGGCACTTCCTGTGTGATTTTGGGCTATACAAAAATAAACTGTATTGTATTGTATTGTATGTATAGGGTAAATAATATATTGTTATTTGGAATATATACATGTCATCTGTATTCTGTGTCTACAGCGATCTGAGTAAATGTAGGATGACAGGAAATGCAAGGCAAGAAACGCTGAACACCTACTGTAACTAAAGCAGAAACTTTTTTGATATTATAGTAATAATTAACAAAATGTTAATGTGAAGGGTATAATGTGTGAAGATTGAAGTCTAAATATCAAATAAACACTTTCACAAACGGTATAACAAAACAAGTGCACTTTTATTCAAGAATATAACCAAAAAATAAATAAAATGTTTAATTTACATTACACAATGTGTAAAAACTGAAGCCCAACTATCAATCGATACAATTTGACATGTCCACTTGGCTGGTGCAGAGGTAAGAACTATTGCCTCATAATCAAGAGGTTGCAGGTTTGATCTGGGATCCTCCTTGCATTTACCGTTTTGAGTAGTAAGCTGCTGTTATTGTTACTATTATATAATAAAAACATACAGTAGATTTGAGTCTGTAACAGTCGGTCTAAATTTATGGTATTTGTAAAAATTAGCACTGAACAGATAAAAGCAGACACACAAATGCAGTCTAATCATTTCTTCTTGGAGTCTTGTTGAGCAAAGAGACACCACAGTGCCTATGGTGGAGGTTACTTTTCCTCGCACAAGGACATTCTCATCATCATGTCATTTGAACGATTTTTTTATTCGAGAATCCAAGAATAAAACTGAATTAAAAAATTGTTCAAATTAAGGTTTATCCAAGAATAAAACTGAATAAAAAATAATTCAAATGACATGTTGATATGAATGTCCATGTTCAAGGAAAAGTAACATCTTTTACAAGTACAATAAATTTACGCAGGATGTTAAAGGCTAACATTAAACTCACATTGTTTTTGTTATATGATAATAATAATAATAGCAGCTCACTACTCAAAGCACTAAATACCTCACCATTGCTAAACAGTATCTTATCCACTGCACCATCTACATGACAGAGCAGTGGTACCACTGTGACAACTGGTTGAAAATGAAACACGCAAACACACACATATGTGAATGTCTTTTATTTTTTACCGACTGATAGTTGGGCTTCAGCAAAATGTCAGTTGAGAAATTTCATTTTCTTCAGTTTTATTTGTGAATAAAAGCATATTTATTTTTTAACACCTTTTACAAAATTGTTCCTTGGATATTTGGGCTTCACACATCCTATACTTCACGTCAAACATTATGTTGTTATTACTATAACATATGAAAACATTTTCTGTTTAAGCCGTGTGTTCAGCATTTCTTGCCTCTTATTTCCTCTGTCAATCTATATTTACACAGATTGCTGTAGACATGGAACACACATGAAATCTATGTATTTCAAATCACGATATTTCATAACTTATACAATTCCTTACAAATGCATTGCCAGATGCAACACAGACTTCAGCTGTAAGGATTTCAGCAGGACGATGCCTTCATGTGACTGAATGGGGG